>CAWUDS030004439.1:7643698-7691379 GCA_963859935.3 Lathyrus sativus
AACACTCCCATGCACCAACTTCATCTTCTTCGTATGACTTCAATATTCCACCAAATGCCACGATCCAAGAACCAATTTTGACTAGAATTTTACGTAGAATCCAACTGTAGCATTGGTTTGCATTAAAACTAACTATATCGTGCTAACCGAGCGGTACAACTCCATGAATCCAAACTTTCTTCAGTTTTCAACCATCACAAAACTCAACAATCTTTATATATAATTGATCCTTATGCCATGCTCATTAAAACTAGCCAAAAATCGTGCATTATAACCCCTTAAATAGCGTGTTCTAACTCCATCAAGAATCAACCACCATGGAAGAAACCTCACTAATTGGCCTTAAACTCATCCAAATGAATCACCTAATGGTCTCTAATGGTTTTACAACAAGAATCAATCCTAGCCATGCCTAAATCGGAGTGTGGAAGTGATTTTGCTTACCTTGACTCTTGCAATGGTAGGTGTTGAAAAGCTTCGAATCAGGCCTTGTAGATTCTCAAGAATAGTCTCTAGGTGATGAACAATCCTCTGCTTGCACAAGATTAGATGGAAATGGCTTGAATCTCAAGATCCAATCCCTTTTGCTCCCTTGCAACTTCACTTGGAACTCCTTCAATTCATCAACAATGGAACCTCAAGCTAGCATGGACATACTCAGGGATGTTTGTGGTGATGATTTGTGTAGAAAAATGGAAGGGTAATGAAGAGAAAAACGAAGTTTCAATACAATTTGCAAAATGGAGAATTTTGGTTCAATCTCTTTTCTCTACCACCATTAACATCAACAATCACCAACCTTTCACCAATGGAGATTGCAATCAATATGTAGACTGATTTGGAAAGGTCTAGAACCATCTAGATCAATCTAGTAAGAACTTGAATTTTCCATGCCATGATATTTTGCATTTCCATTCTCACCATATGATATATCATGACAAAAACCCTTGCAACTTGAGTAATTAACTTGAATATCTCCTTACATGAGATTTAGGACAATGTACAATGCATATTTCCCTTATTCATTAAGCATTTCCTTGCTTTGGTTTGATACCCCATTATGCAAGCAAGCAAATTACAAAGCAACCCCAAAATTTAAGCCTCAAATCAAAATTGTGGCTGAACCATTATTCTCAAAATGTCCTTTGGAGTCAAAATGACCTATCATATGGCATGGTTTGGATTTGGAACTTGGATTTTATGATTTTCCATTTCACTTGAATTAACTTATACCTCATTTTTAGGCCATTTTTATCACTTTTTGATATGAGCCTTTCCAACATCTCATGACCACCCTAATAGCCTAAAAACATCATTCTAAGCAACTTTGATGTTGAAGGTTTTTCCATTTGAAGCTTGGAAGTAGGAGATATGGCCATATGCTTGAAATGACCCATAACTTCCAAATGACCAAAATGCCCTTGGCTTGCCAAAGTCATAAGTAGAGTTCCACAAATCATATGAAGGCATACCATACCTTTCTAGAAAGATAAGAACATTAGGAATAACTTTCATGTTGGCCAGAAATCCATTTGAAAGCTCCTTGAGGGATAAAAGTTGCTTGGAAGTCAAGTAACTTTCACAGACAAATTTCAGTGTCCTCAGATGACCTGTAACTTGCAAGAACCATAACTTGAGTTCTATAAATCTCCTTGATGCCTTCCACCACTCAAATTAAAGTTATTGAGATACTCTACAAGTTTCATGTTGGCCAAGGATCCATTTGAAGCTTTCATTTTGAATTATCTTGCTTGGAAGTTTACCCTAAACTAGGGGATTTTACACAGAAACCCTAATTTAGAAACCTCTCTTCTTCTTGATTTCTCTTGATTTCTCCTTAGAACAACACCACATCCATCTCTACTTGTCAAATGAGGCATCCCACATCTTTCAAACAGGCCTTGATGCCCTTCAATCAAGCATTTGACCTAGGGTTGACCCAGGGTTGACCCAGATGAAACCCTAGTTGACTGTCTTCAACTGCAGCTCTTGTAATCACATCAATGACTTGTCTCACTTTCAAAATGACTCTCTAGGTCTTCCATGATGTCTGTACACATTCCATGCTTTCAATTCATAGCTCACAACTTCTCTGATGATCTTCAAATACCCTTAAGATAGGAGATAGGTCCACTGCTTGGTCCACTAACTTCTCAAACTTCAATTTCTTTCTGATGACTTGGATAAGATTGAATTTGAATAAGAACCTCTTGGTATGCTCATAGAGATAAGGATTGCATTTGGTCCCTTGTTGGATGGCTTGCCCATGTTATGCTATGCAGATGAATGAATTATGTACATGACCTAATATGCAAACTCTAAAGCTATGAGACATAAACCAAGTGAAATAGGTTGAGAAAATTTTAGGGTGAAACAGCTGCCCCTATTCAAACGACTTGGACCCGACTGGGTGAAGAGCGAACGACCTTCAAACATTCGAGGTACGAGACGATTGAATACTAAGAACCCGGAAATTTGCCAACCGCAGAAATAAATTGCACAACTATTTGGGGAACATTATCTACAAATCTGATTTCAACATTATCTTGTCAATACTGGAATGAACTTATTGACTTCACTGGGAGAAGTACTTCTGTCAACCAAAACGTGACCCTGCCAACGATTCAGGAGAATCACTCTGCCATCACTACGAGAAATCACTCCGTCACCACTGCGGGAAAATTTTGTCATTATTACGGGAAAATGACTCTGCCACCACTGCGGGTACATACTCTGCCAAATACATGAAAATAACTCCGCCTTTGCTACGGGTAATACTCTGTCAAATACAGGAAAATAACTCCGCCTTTGCTACGGGTAAACACTCTGTCAAATACAGGAAAATAACTCCGCCTTTGCTACGGGTAAACACTCTGTCGAATACAAGAAAATGGCTTCGCCTCTGCTACGGGTAAACACTCTGCCAAATACAGGAAATAATCTCCGCCTCTGCTACGGGTAAACACTCTTCCAAATACAGGAAAATATCTCCGCCTCTGCTACGGGTAATACTCTGTCGAATACAGGAAAATAACTCCGCCTTTGCTACGGGTAAACACTCTACCAAATACAGGAAAATATCTCCGCCTCTGCTACGGGTAATACTCTGTCGAATACAGGAAAATATCTCCGCCTCTGCTACGGGTAAACACTCTGCCAAATACAGGAAAATATCTCCGCCTCTGCTACGGGTAATACTCTGTCGAATACAGGAAAATATCTCCGCCTTTGCTACGGGTAATACTCTGTCGAATACAGGAAAATAACTCCGCCTTTGTTATGGGTAATACTATGTCGAATACAGGAAATAACTCCGCTTTTGCTACGGGTAATACTCTGTCGAATACAGGAAAATAACTCCGTCACCATTACGGGTAATACTCTGTCAAATACAGGAAAATAACTCCGCCTTTGCTACGGGTAAACACTATGTCGAATACAGGAAAATATCTCCGCCTCTGCTATGGGTAATACTCTGCCAAATACAGGTTTTCTGCCTATCTTTGCAGCAGCTGGCTCCATCAACCATATGGATGACACAATATGAGCCTAATCTTCCAATTTTTCAGTGCTGACATGGCAGCAAATCTGAGAAGGACTCTCCTGGGGATTTTCTGAATCCACACTGTCAGACAACCTCCAAAAATCGATTCATAAACTCTTTTGATATTGTCACAACAACAACCTTGAAGAAATACTCCGCTGGAGGGGTAAGAGAAACTTAAACAAGCAACTCTGTGGGGAATAATGCCAAAACCGACATTATCGTTACATGCCTCACGCCGAGATCTTGAATGTTTGGTAATTAATTTGAGCAAGAGCTCTCTCCACCTGCAAGGGAAACAATACTTGAAAACAAACGGTTAACCAACCTGGTTTATGTTTCAAAATGCATATGTTTGACAATGGCGTAATGCTCCATTCGACATGGAAATGCTACACGTTTTTTTTTTTATTTGGTGGATGCAAGTATGACACTATATGCCGATGCAAATGCAGACTCGAACTGCTGGGATACAGAAAACCGCTTTAGCAAGATAAATGCTGAAGACAACGCCAACTCCGCTGGGGATAACCAGGTGTCACAGACTTATTCCAGCAAAACAAATGCAGGAAGAGTGAATCCCGCTTCACTGAGGAATAACTGAATGCGTCAATCATGATTAGACTTCTGTCAGGGACAACTTACCCGTGCCACTGAAAATTGGACTTTTGCTGGGGAGTGAACGGGTATCACACGGTATTCCGACAAAATAAATGCCAGGACATACAACCAACTCTGTCGGGAAGAGTTTTAATCTTCGAGTTCCACTGGGAGGAAAGAAAACACTTGCTGAGAAAGAGAGAACTCCGCTGGGGACGAAACGACTCTCTTGAGGAAAATCGACTGTCTCCGCTGGGGGAGAGTAAATGGCCCTACTGGGAAGGGAATCTCTACTGGGAAGAGTAGACTGTCTGGGTACAGCTCACAAGTTGGAAATATTAATCTTCTGAGGCTAAACCACTCTGCTCGGGATGGGGGATCCTTTTGGGGACACCACACTGTCTGACTACAGCCTCCGATCTTGGAATCGTCAATTCTGCTGAGGGTAAACGACTTTGTTGGAGAATGCCCTTTGGATAAGCTACGACTAGCTGGGAATTTGATCTTTCTTCGGTAAGGAACATAGTTATCTCAGAAACGCGACCTGCATGGGGATTCACTTCACACGGTGATCAAGTCTTTCATCAAAAGCCTCTAGTTAGGGCAACATGAACTCTATTCCTTCTCGGAAATTTGCCCCACAAATACCAACATGCCCCAGTCCGAGCATTTCGTCTGAAAAAGAAAGGCTAGCCATAGTGCTACTCGCAATACCTTGCCCCTGAATCGGCACCAACCTTCTGATAAGGACTCTTCGATCTCTGTACCCTGACAGTTAGATCTGAACTGTTTCTGTACGTCAAACCCCAAAAGAATGTCCCAACAACATCTTTTGTTTTTAGGGTGTTCTGCCCCGGTCTTGCAATAATCTTTTGCCCCTGATCGACTGATTCGTGGAGAAGTGCCCATAGCCGCGAGAGATTTGCCAAATCTCGACCTAATTGCCCCAGATGAACTGCTTCTCGAATGTACGACTTTACTGGGGATAAACGAACGTGCCAAGTAGGCTGGGGCTTTTGTACATCCGTGATAGGTCATACACTCCTGATGCTGGACAATACCCTGCCTGACTTCACGGCTTCTAGTAGAAGGGTCACGATTTCCCGCCATTCGTCTCAAACTTGAAGATTGGCTGAATTTGCTCAAGTAGCTCTGAGTAACTCTGATGACACTGAGAAGAACAATTCTTTCGCCTCTGTTATGCCCCGGCCTGCAGGAACCTCTGTGGGATAGTCTGAAAATCTGTACCCTAGCGGTTTAATATGAAATGCCCCAACGTTCTGAACTTCCGCGAGATACTTCGAATCGAACGTCTCTCGAATAAAGACATGCCCCTGTCTGCAATGACTCTGCCTTAATCTGGTTCTCGGAAAAACCCACTCTGAACCGAAAGCACCTTGCTACAATACGACCTTGCGATGGCTTACCCCGGTGTTTGCACGACAAAAGGATTCCCTCAATTCAACAACTATTAACATAGTGACTTGCCCCTGAACGAGCGTTGAGCGACTTAACCTGCCCTGATCAAACATAGCATTCTGGATAACTGCCCCTGATTGGCTCTCGAGAAGATTCGCTTCTGATCAACTGCTTCTCAAGTAAACTGCCCCATAATCAACTGATGCTTCGGGACTTTTCCTCAGACTAATTGATTCCGAACTCACTGGAAGTCGATGCCCCTGATTCACAGGGTTTCACAACATACACCATTATGATCCAGACTGCTGAATTATTCAGTCCTGTTTGATTATCCCCTGGTGGAATTTCCTTCCTGTCAACTACCGACCTGCAAGTAAAATTGTTCAGTCCCGAATGGTAATTTTAATGCAGTGTTCATGCAAATTTTGAAAAAATGTGCTGTTACTCATTTACGTGTCATGATTGTGAGTGGCGAATGAACCAAAGTTCAAACGTAGTGCTTATTTGATCATTGAAAAATACAACAAAGATATGATTAGCAAATCAAGAGGGAGTCAGGTTACTCAACCTTACCGTAATGCGCCTTCAGAATAAACCTTGCCTCAATTAGGTCTTTTAAGGGCTGTATCGTGGTCGGGTTCACGGTTCATGCAACAAAGGATATTTGGCTCAAATTATGATTTATGCCCACCCCTTCTTCGTGATGATCTCCGATCCTAATGTTCAGTTAACGTGGCTCGATCGCTCGCCTCTTCGAGAGGTATGTTGACTGGTAAGAACCATAGTTAGGGAACTCACAAGGCTTCGGAGTGACAGTTACTCCTTTTCATTTTCGGTGTCTGTATACACGACTTTGTGACTTCACTGGAAATTTTTTTTCTATTGATATCCTTTCTTTTCGTTCTTTCGATTCCCTAACTTTTGCCTGGACTGACTCCCTTTGAGTTCTTTTCGATTTTTCTTTTGAAGTCCAGCGGGATGCCCTAATTTTTGCCTAAGTATTAGCTTTCCAGCTTTTTCTTTTTCTTTTTTACTTAGCGGGCTTTCTTTTTCTTTTTTTTTTCTCTTGGAACAAAGTCGTGTGACACTGATTGTCTTGATTGCCCCGAAAGGTTTGTGACTGTCTTACTCCTGATTGGTGAGGTTTAACCATTGTGGTTGACAATATACGGCCTCTTGAGAGGAATAAACTTTGGTTCGTTCTTGGAAGGCCACACTCCTCTATAAGACTTGGACGCTCGGTCAAGCTAACTGACAACTACCCTGCCCCGGGTTAAGATGTGAGGGTTTAAAAGTCCGAAAAACTTCTACTTCCTGGCTCTAAATGGTTAACAAGGGACTAACTCCTTATATCTCCAGTGTTTGGGGATTTTGAAACAATGCCTTGTACGTCATCGGCAAGGTTTTATCTGAAAGCATACGATCATCAGTTATGAGTTTATTTCGTCATCCTCCCTCCAATCTTTGCTAATCACAGTGATAAAGTGGAGTGAATAAAATGCAAGTGTCAGTGCAATGCAGTAAATTGAGTGACAACGACATGATTAATTTAGAAAAATGCATAGTCACTTTATCAATATTACCATTCGAAACATACAATGTTTAACAGCAAGTAGTAACTAACAGAAAAGACACTACAAATGCAAATGATAAAAAGTTCGAGGACTGCCATTGCTGAGGATGTCTGCCCGTCTGGACCACTGGCTTCTGGAAATGAATCTGCGAGCTCAGACGGCTGAGAGGTTGTCATGAACAAACAAAACTCCTTCTGGAAAGGAAATGCACCCTTTGTCGATCAACTGCTGCACTTTCGCCTGAAAAGCTTTGCAATCTTCGGTTGAATGCCCCGGAGATCCACCATGGTAACCACACTGAGCATGGGGATTGTACCCTGGAGGGTAAGGCTCTGGCACGGGCTTAAGAGCTTTAGGTTCCACCAGAGAATTCTGAATCAAATGCGGAAGAATCTGACTATACGGCACAGGCACTGGATGGAAAGGAGCATTCCTTCGTTCCATGTTGCTACGAGGTCGATTCTGATTCTGGCGCTGATTTCGATAACCTCGGCCACGGGTTCACTGATTTGCAAGAGAAGCGACATAAAGTTCCCGATGGGATACCCTAGGCACAATTGTCTGTCCAAAATAACGAGACACAGAAGCTACTGACCGCTGAGAAGACGGAGACCCAACAGATTTTACCGATTCGACTTGAGGATACCCCACATCATTCATGATTGCATTGACCACAATTCCTTCTTTAGTTTGAAAGCTATAGAAAGATTTTGTTTCGCTAGCCTGACCGCTTGAAACATTCTGGATTCTTCCACCATACTCGATGCGCTCTCCTGCCTTTACCAATTCAGAGAAATTTGGTGCAAGTCCAAGCATTCTTTCGAAGCACGGGCTCTGCAAGGAGTTTACGAACATGCCTTTCAACTCTCGGTCTTGAAGCGGTGGTTGCACTCGAGCAGCAAATTCTCTCCACCTCTGAACATATTTCCTAAAAGGTTCATTGTTCCCTTGAGACAATTCTTGCAGCTACATGCGGTTAGGAGCTTCATCAAGATTGTAGTCATACTGCTTCAGGAAAGCATCAGCTAAATCCGCCCATGATCGGATCTGATCACTCTCTAACTGCATATACCAACTCAGAGATGCCCCAGTCAGACTATCTTGAAAGCAGTGAATCATCAGCTTGTCGTTATGCACGAACGAAGTCATTCTCCGGCAGAACATAACCAAATGTAGCTTCGGACAGCTATCCCCTTTGTACTTCTCGAAACTGGGCGCTTTGAACTTTGGAGGCAATACAAGACCTGGCACCAAACACATGCTCGCAGCATTCAGATCAAGAGTATTTTCATTCACCAGGGCAGCAATCTGATCTTCCAACGTCTGAAGTCTTCTCATATACTCCTCAGTTAGTGGGTCCTGAATATTAACCTGCGGAACAACTCTTGGAGATGGAACAATCCTTGGAGAATCTGGCGTAGAGAAAGTGAAATTGTGATACTCTACGTCATTGAAAGAATATGGACCTCTGACAGGGGTTTGCACTGGCTGAGCAACATTGTCCACTAGAGTCCTTTGACTGTTGTTATCTCCTCCATTTATAGCTGTGACGACTTCCATGATCTGACTCAACTGGTGCTTCAACAATTCAAACTCCGCCCGAGTAACAACCAAGTTCTGCTCTCCTGAAGCCATGATCTATCCCAAATGCTAACTCAAGTCCAAAACGAATGTCGGGAAATCAGCTGATGAAGCGGACAAAAACGGGTAAGCTCCCTGTTCCGGCTGAGGATGAATATGCAAAATGAAATGCTAATGCAAACAGTCATGCAAAATGCAAAATGCACACACAAGGGACCAAGTGCCCCTGGCTGAGAAGAATCCACCATACTGGTCTTAGTCAGACCCATAACACTGCTCAAACCTGGTGTCAGCAAACCAAAACAGTACTCGAACCTGGTCTCCAACAGACCTCATAATGCTGTCTTCAAATATCACTGAATCTCAAATCAAGAAACAAACCGGTATCTGAAGGTCTAGTTACCTGCATAGCCCCAAACCCTCTCACAGGTAGGTGTCCTAGTAATTGACAATGGTATGGCATCCTATGCGGTCGTCGGCGTCACAGACTTTCAGGGTTGATGATACGATTCCCAGAAGGAGTGGCATCATCAAATCCTGAAGAGGCCTCACTTAGCCAACTTCCAATTGATCGGTTCCCAGAGTCGACAATCCAACTAACCAGCAACCCGAGCCACCCAAAGGGTAGGACAAGAGGCCAACCAGAAGAACCTCGTCTGAGTGTGGATTTCGCGGGACACTAGGACATGCAAAGCATGTGCGCGCCCACTACTTTCCACTCTAATTCTAGGTGCACTCAAGCCAGGTTCGACTTATCTCTCAATCATAGAACATCCGTCACACCCCAATACAACAATAATAACAATAATATAATGCTGAAAGTAAAATACAGAAAAAGTAAATCCATACAAAATCCTCGACGGGAAAACAAGCGCTAGGATCGACTCGCGTAGGGAACCGTTGGAGTCCCTAGCAGAGTCGCCAGCTGTCTCTATTGCGAAAATCGGCGCCGGCTGAACAGAAGAGTCGCCACCGTGCGTTATTTATCCCAAATAGGGGAAAGGAAACGCTCGAGGTAAACCTACCGCAAAACGGGGAAAGGAATGGTCATCGCAACCAAAACCTGGATTCAGGAGTCGGTTACGCAAGGGGAAGGTATTAGCACCCCTCACGTCCGTCGTACTCGACGGGATCCATGCTTGTTTTCTATCGAAAGGATGGTTATTCTATCTACTCTACAGGTCTGGGGTTAAAAGAAAAGAAAATGACTCGGCAAAGTATCGCACTTTATGCCTACGTATTCCCGTCTGGAACGAGAAATCAGAGTCAACGTAGTTCGCCTACCTACGGGAAAGGAGGGGAAGGTTGCTCGCTAGGATATCGCATCCTATGCCTACTTACTTTCATACAACATGAAAGATCAGAGCAAACGTAGTTCGGGCCACGCACGACACAAGTCTGTTTTGATTGCTTTTATCTTCTTCTGAAAAAGGGTTTTTCTGCTTAACAGTCCAAGCGGACAAAAATGACGTTTTGATGAGTTCACATTCTTTTACGGAAGAAGTGTCTTTTATTGTGTTTGAAAGATTTATTGTGTTTTTCTGTTTGTTTTGAGAAAGAAGAGACAGCAACTCTGACCTATGGTTGAAAAAGGGAATCCAACTAACCTAATGTTATCATGCATGGGTTAAGACCTAATGTCTATCATATTCCTCTCTTGCGCAGAGAGAAACAGAGATCCTAAGGGATAAACGGAAACAGAACAGCATATATACAATAAAGCAGTAAAATGCATGAATGCAGCAGTACAAGCGAGGCAAGGGAGTCCCACTCAACCTCGAACCTAGAAAACAACAGGCAAAAGCGAACAAAATTCGCTTTCAACCTAACAGATTAATTGGCAAACAATATAGTCCGGGAAATTCAAACAATACATCAAAAATTATAAACAGCAAAAAATAAACAGCAAACAGCTACTCTGCACAGCAAGCTTCATCAACATCTATCTTCAAGTCATCTCCAAACATCCACAAGCTTCAAGCAAGCATCAACAGTAATCATCTTCAACAGTTCCAAACAGCAGGGCTTCAAATAGCAGTAGTCACATGCACAGCTTCAACAGCACAATCTTCATCTTCAAGCAAGGTCTTTATCTTCAATCTCTCATGGCTCTTCTTCAAATCATACTCTCCAGGATGAGGAACAATCAACAGAATGAATTGGGATGCTAAACAGTTAGTTGGCCACCAAAGGTGGCAAACAGACTGTTTAACAAAATGTAGAATGTTTCTCTCAAGAGTTCTATCTCTTAGATACTGTCACCAAGCCTTCCAAAGGAAGGGGGTGAGTATCCTAGAGAGACTCTGAATCACAGAGAGGGATGGAGGCAAACAAGACCTTCCATGTTTATGAAGCAAGCTTCTACTCTAAGCTCTACCTAGTTCCTAGTTCCTATAGCTCTCAACAGCTGCAAGCAAGCTACAATCTTCATCCACTCTTGAACTGGGTCTTCATTCTTTTTATCTTCAATGGCTTCATCAGCAAAGTCTTCAGCTCAAACCCAAACCCCAAGCAGGCCCAATACCCCACACAATCAAACAATAACCCTAGAAAGGGCACACCATACAATCAATCAATTACAGAAATATACTAATAGTAATAATAGAATAGGGGAACTTCTAGCATTTTCTAAGGGATCTATCACTTACCCATAATACCCCTATAGTCCCATCTTCTAATTTGTCCTAAAACCCAAAAAGAAATTATTTTGTTACACCTATGTCATCTTCACAACCCTAATTGACTAGCCTAATATTTTCTAACTAAACTACCTAAAATAAATCCTAAAAAATTGGTATAAAAAATCAGGGGGGCACCTAATATCCATATCTAGTTGTACTAAAAAGAATGGGGTAAAAATCCTAAAGGAAGCTCCTAAACTAAATTCAACAAATGATGGCATCAACTAAAAGAATTAAAAAAGCTATTAAATGTAAAAATATGCAAAAAAAAAAATGAAAATAAAGTAAAATGACAATTTTATGGTTTCATATTTTTCTAGACAAAAAATGGAAAATGGGAAAAAAAAGTCTCATTAAAAAATAATGTTTTTTCATTTTTATATGAATTTTTGAAGTTTAAAGAAATTTGGAGTGAATTTTAATATGAAAATGATGAGGGGTGCAAGAAGAAATGAAATCCAGTTGCTATCAGGAACTGGGCCCATACTGGGGGTGCCAAGAGCAAGGCGCGCCTGGGCCCATGGTATTCAGAAAAAAAACAAATTAAAGCTAAAGAAAACAAAAAAAAACGGTGTGAATAGCAGGTGTTTATAGTTAAAAATCAATTGGGCTTGGAAATGGGGGTGGGGAAAGCAATAATACATAAGGCCCACGCTGGTGCATTAAGCTGAACGCAGCGTTTTACTGCTGCTGTTTCTCCCTCCAATTCGTTTTGAATGCTGGCCGTTCGATTGGCTCCTTGGTCAAATGGTCTTGCACAGATCCAACGGCCCATGTATCGTCTTCAACCTTTGGACATTAGGGTTTAGAATCCATGAAAAAAACACTCCCATGCACCAACTTCATCTTCTTCGTATGACTTCAATATTCCACCAAATGCCACGATCCAAGAACCAATTTTGACTAGAATTTTACGTAGAATCCAACTGTAGCATTGGTTTGCATTAAAACTAACTATATTGTGCTAACCGAACGGTACAACTCCATGAATCCAAACTTTCTTCAGTTTTCAACCATCACAAAACTCAACAATCTTTATATATAATTGATCCTTATGCCATGCTCATTAAAACTAGCCAAAAATCGTGCATTATAACCCCTTAAATAGCGTGTTCTAACTCCATCAAGAATCAACCACCATGGAAGAAACCTCACTAATTGGCCTTAAACTCATCCAAATGAATCACCTAATGGTCTCTAATGGTTTTACAACAAGAATCAATCCTAGCCATGCCTAAATCGGAGTGTGGAAGTGATTTTGCTTACCTTGACTCTTGCAATGGTAGGTGTTGAAAAGCTTCGAATCAGGCCTTGTAGATTCTCAAGAATAGTCTCTAGGTGATGAACAATCCTCTGCTTGCACAAGATTAGATGGAAATGGCTTGAATCTCAAGATCCAATCCCTTTTGCTCCCTTGCAACTTCACTTGGAACTCCTTCAATTCATCAACAATGTAACCTCAAGCTAGCATGAACATACTCAGGGATGTTTGTGGTGATGATTTGTGTAGAAAAATGGAAGGGTAATGAAGAGAAAAACGAAGTTTCAATACAATTTGCAAAATGGAGAATTTTGGTTCAATCTCTTTTCTCTACCACCATTAACATCAACAATCACCAACCTTTCACCAATGGAGATTGCAATCAATATGTAGACTGATTTGGAAAGGTCTAGAACCATCTAGATCAATCTAGTAAGAACTTGAATTTTCCATGCCATGATATTTTGCATTTCCATTCTCACCATATGATATATCATGACAAAAACCCTTGCAACTTGAGTAATTAACTTGAATATCTCCTTACATGAGATTTAGGACAATGTACAATGCATATTTCCCTTATTCATTAAGCATTTCCTTGCTTTGGTTTGATACCCCATTATGCAAGCAAGCAAATTACAAAGCAACCCCAAAATTTAAGCCTCAAATCAAAATTGTGGCTGAACCATTATTCTCAAAATGTCCTTTGGAGTCAAAATGACCTATCATATGGCATGGTTTGGATTTGGAACTTGGATTTTATGATTTTCCATTTCACTTGAATTAACTTATACCTCATTTTTAGGCCATTTTTATCACTTTTTGATATGATCCTTTCCAACATCTCATGACCACCCTACTATCCTAAAAACATCATTCTAAGCAACTTTGATGTTGAAGGTTTTTCCATTTGAAGCTTGGAAGTAGGAGATATGGCCATATGCTTGAAATGACCCATAACTTCTAAATGACCAAAATGCTCTTGGCTTGCCAAAGTCATAAGTAGAGTTCCACAAATCAGATGAAGGCATACCATACCTTTATAGAAATCTAAGATCATGAGGAACAACTTTCATGTTGTCCAGAAATCCATTTGAAATCTCCTTGAGGGGTAAAAGTTGCTTGGAAGTCAAGTAACTTTCACAGACAAATTTCAGTGTCCTCAGATGACCTGTAACTTGCAAGAACCATAAATTGAGTTCTATAAATTTCCTTGATGCCTTCCACCACTCAAATTAAAGGTCTTGAGATCCTCTACAAGTTTCATGTTGGCTAAGGATCCATTTGAAGCTTTCATTTTGAATTATCTTGCTTGGAAGTTTACCCTAAACTAGGGGATTTTACACAGAAACCCTAATTTAGAAACCTCTCTTCTTCTTGATTTCTCTTGATTTCTCCTTGGCACAACACCACATCCATCTCTACATGTCAAATGAGGCATCCCACATCTTTCAAACAGGCCTTGATGCCCTTCAATCAAGCATTTGACCTAGGGTTGACCCAGGGTTGACCCAGATGAAACCCTAGTTGACTGTCTTCAACTGCAGCTCTTGTAATCACATCAATGACTTGTCTCACTTTCAAAATGACTCTCTAGGTCTTCCATGATGTCTGTACACATTCCATGCTTTCAATTCATAGCTCACAACTTCTCTGATGATCTTCAAATACCCTTAAGATAGGAGATAGGTCCACTGCTTGGTCCACTAACTTCTCAAACTTCAATTTCTTTCTGATGACTTGGATAAGATTGAATTTGAATAAGAACCTCTTGGTATGCTCATAGAGATAAGGATTGCATTTGGTCCCTTGTTGGATGGCTTGCCCATGTTATGCTATGCAGATGAATGAATTATGTACATGACCTAATATGCAAACTCTAAAGCTATGAGACATAAACCAAGTGAAATAGGTTGAGCAAATTTTAGGGTGCAACAGAGTACGACGGACGTGAGGGGTGCTAATACCTTCCCCTTGCGTAACCGACTCCTGAATCCAGGATTTGGTTGCGATGACCATTCCTTTCCCGTCTTTGCGTTAGGTTTACTTCGAGCGTTTTCTTTCCCTCCTTTGGGATAAATAACGCACGGTGGCGACTCTTCTATTCAGCCGGCGCCTATTTTCGCAGTAGCGACACTTTGATCCCTAGGAGGATCTACAGAAATGATCGCGTGCCCTTGTGGGGTGTGAGCGATGGTTTATTTTGGTTCCATGGAGAATCTGCAGAACAGTTGTGTGCTCTTGTGGGGTGTGAGCAACCGGATTGTGTGCCCGTATGGGGTGTGAGCAATCCTGAAACATCGTGTGCCCATGTGGGGTGTGAGCGATGGGTGAACATCGTAGGCCCGACGGGGAGTTACTTCGGTAACGAGTGATGGTTCCATTTTGGTTCTTCAATTGAACCTACTGAACGAGTCGGTACCGCATTTGCATCTGCATAGATTCGTGAGTCGGTCTCTATGAGTTGCATTATCATCTTTATATGATGTTTTGGTGAAATGAACATAATTATAAATGTTTAAGTGAAATGCTATGAATTGTGAAGCATGGATTGGTGAGTGTGATTGATTATATACGTGTACATTGTGATGTATTGTAACAAGATGTGGTGAGGAATGTGAATTGCGAGTATGTTATAATTGTGTTGTGATATATATAATTTTATGCATTGTTTGTTATGATAACGTTTCTCACCCTTCTGCTGTTTTATAATGCTCTATGAGGCATTGCAGAGTAGGATGCTGAAGGTCTTTTGTGAAGCGAGTCTTCATTTCTTTTGGTTAGATGGCTCTGATATGTAACACTGGGTAGTTAGGAATTGTTTTGATTCTTTTGTGATACATCGGTGTATGTATCTGTTGCTGAATGTTTTGTAAACTCAACTGATGAATTGAATTAGTCTGAATGTTGTATATGACGCTTATGTCAATGAAGTGATTTCAATGTTTAGATGTTTCCGCTTTATTCTAAATGTTGATATGTTGGTTTTAAGCGCTATGCTTTGTTTTTAGTTGAGATTTACCCCTTTTGTTACATATCTTTATGAGCAGGTATTATTTATGTTTCGTTTCGATGATAATGTGATGCGCCTCTTTTATACCATGTTATAATTATACTCTGATGGAATTTTATTAAGTGCCTAAATGATTTAATTGTTTATTTTGGGGTATAGAAAGGGGGTGTTACATTAAGTGGTATCAGAGCCAGTGTTGAGTCAGTTGTGTCTGTCTTCTTGTTGTGTTGGTTAAACGGTTGTTTGACCTTGTTGTTATTTTTGGGAATCCTCAGAATATGGCTGGTCGTAATGACACTACTATGGTTGCGGCATTAGAGGCTATGGCAAGAGCGGTGCAAGGTGCACCGAATGTGAATGTGAATGATGAGTTTAGAAAGAATCAGTCGCCTGTATTCAAAGGAAGGTTTGATCCTGACGGTGCTCAGATTTGGTTGAAGAAGGTTGAGAGAATCTTTAGAGTTATGAACTGTGCTGAAGGAAACAAGGTGAGACTTGGGACTCATATGTTGAGGGAAGAGGTTGATGACTGGTGGGTCAGTATGAGGCAAGTTCTTAAGGTGGATGACGAGGAAATTACTTGGGATTTGTTCCGCACTGAATTTTTGAGGAAGTACTATCCTGAGAGTGTGAATGGTAAAAAGGAAATGGAATTCCTTGAGTTGAAACAAGGCAACATGTCTGTGGTAGATTACACGGCTAAGTTTGTGGAACTAGTTCAGTTTCATCCTCATTATGTAGCTGTCACGACGGAGTTCTCTAAGTGCATTAAGTATAAGAATGGCTTGCATCCGGAGATAAAGCAAGCGGTGGGTTACTAGAGGATACGAAGATTTTCGGACTTAACCGAATGTTGTAGGATTTTTGAAGAGGATAGTAGAGCTCGTTCTACTCACTACAAGAGTCTGAGTGAGAAGAAAGGCAAGCAACAAGTGAAGAGTGGACCTTATGTGACGTCTGTTGATAAGGGCAAGTATAGGGGAAACTTCGATAGGAAATCAGGAGGTGGAAGTTTGGGTGCAGTCAAGTGTTACAAGTATGGCGTGATGGGTCACAAATCTTTTAAGTGTGGGAAGTCTACGGAAAAGTGTGCTACTTGTGGAAGTTTTGGACATACCACTTCTGAGTGTAGAAGGAATGTGGTAAAGTGTTTTAACTGTGGAGAAGTTGGTCATATTAGCACCAAGTGTACTAAACCAAAACAAGCTCAGTCGGGTGGAAAAGTATTTGCATTAGCCGGTTCAGACACTACTAATGCGGATCGCTTGATTAAAGGTACGTCCTTTATTAATAATATGCCTTTAGTTGCTATTATTGATACTGGAGCAACTCATTCGTTCATTTCTCTTGAATGTGCTAAGCGTTTGGGTTTGCGCATGGTTTCTTTGAGTGGTGGCATGGTTATTGAGACTCCTGCTTCAGGGTCGGTAACTACTTCTTTGGTGTGCGTAAGTTGTCCCTTGACCATGTATGGTAAAGACTTTCTTATGGATTTGGTGTGTTTGCTGTTGGAAGGGTTGGATGTGATTTTAGGTATGAATTGGTTGCAATTTAATATAGTTCATTTAGATTTCTATCATAAGTTGGTAAGGTTTCCTTCTTTGGAAGATGATGAAAGTGAGAGTTTTCTATCCACTAAAGAGTTGAAGAAACTTTTGGTGGACGAAGCTCAGTTGTTTAATTTATTTGCATCGTTGTCGGTAGAGGACAAGGTCGGACTGGAAGTGTTTCCAGTGGTGTGTGAATTTCCAAAAGTGTTTCCGGAGGATGTTACAGATGTACCGCCGGAAAGGAAAGTTGAATTTTCTATTGATCTAATTTTGGGTACTAGACCAATTTCGATGGCACCGTATCGTATGTCAGCATCAGAATTGGTAGAGTTGAAGGAGCAGTTGAGTGATTTGTTAGAAAAGAGATTTGTTAGACCAAGTGTTTCTCCTTGGGGTGCACCGGTGTTGTTAGTGAAGAAAAAGGAAGGAAGTATGCGGTTATGTATTGATTATCGACAGTTGAACAAAGTGACAATTAAGAATAAGTATCCGCTTCCTAGAATTGATGATTTGATGGACCAATTGGTTGGAGCACGAGTTTTTAGCAAGATTGATTTAAGATCAGGTTATCACCAGATTCGTGTGAAGGAAGGAGACGTCCAAAAGACGGCTTTTAGGACACGGTATGGACATTACAAATATTTAGTGATGCCATTCGGAGTTTCTAATGCGCCAGGTGTGTTTATGAAGTACATGAATCGTATTTTTCATGAGCAGTTGGATCATTTTGTGGTTGTGTTTATTAACGATATTCTGATTTATTCTAAGTCTCAAGAAGAGCATGAGGAACATTTAAGAATTGTGTTACAGATTTTGAGGGAGAAGCAATTGTATGCCAAGTTGTCGAAGTGTGAATTTTGGTTGTCATAAGTGAGCTTTCTTGGGCATGTTATTTCAGGTAATGGTATTAGTGTTGATCCATCTAAGATTGATGTGGTAATGCAATGGGAGACACCTAGGACAGTTACGGAGATTCGAAGCTTCTTGGGCTTGGCAGGTTATTACCGGAGATTTATTGAAGGGTTTTCGAAGTTGGCACTTCCGTTAACGCAGTTAACTTGTAAGGGAAAGGCTTTTATTTGGGATGTTGATTGTGAGAAGAGTTTTATGGAGTTAAGGAGAAGATTGACAACAACGCCGATCTTGATTTTGCCGAATCCTACAGAATCTTTTGTGGTATATTATGATGCTTCTTTGACTGGTTTGGGTGGTGTTTTGATGCAAGATGGGAAGGTTGTGGCTTATGCTTCTAGGCAGTTAAGAGTGCACGAAAAGAATTACCCTACTCATGATTTGGAATTAGCAGTCGTGGTATTTGTGTTAAAAATTTGGAGGCATTATCTTTATGGTGCAAGGTTTGAAGTTTTTAGTGACCACAAGAGTTTGATGTATTTATTTGATCAGAAGGAATTGAATATGAGGCAAAGAAGATGGCTAGAGCTTTTGAAGGACTATAATTTTGGATTAAATTATCATCCGGGTAAGGCAAATGTGGTGGTCGATGCCTTAAGTCGGAAGTCTTTGCATGTGTCCGCAATGATGGTAAAGGAATGGGAATTATTGGAGAATTTCATAGATTTGAGTTTGGTTTGTGATATGATGCCGAGAAGTGTGAGACTTGGTATGCTTCATATCACGAATGATTTTCTTGCAACCGTTTGCGAAAGGCAAAAGTTGGATATGAAGTTTGTTGACTTGATGACAAAAGAGAATGAAGATTTTAAGGTTGATGATTTTGGAGTTTTGAGGTTTCGTGGTCGTATTTGTATTCCTGATGATGCGGAGTTGAAAAGAATGATATTGGAGGAAGGACACTGTAGTAATTTGAGTATTCATCCGGGAGCAAATAAGATGTACCAAGACTTGAAGAAGATCTTTTGGTGGTCTGGGTTGAAGAGAGATGTGGCTCAGTTCGTGTATGCGTGTTTGACTTGTCAGAAGTCTAAAGTGGAACATTAGAAACCTATTGGATTAATGCAACCGTTGGATATCCCATAGTGGAAATGGGATGGTATCTCGATGGATTTTGTTACGGGGTTGCCGAATGCGCAGAGAGGTCACAATGCAATTTGAGTAATTGTTCATAGACTTACTAAATCTGCTCACTTTATTCCGATTGATATTAGTTATCCTTTGGAGAATTTGGCTGTGATCTATGTTCGGGTGATTGTGAAGTTGCATGGAGTTCTCAAGAGCATTGTATCGGATAGAGATCCAAGGTTTACTTCAAGGTTTTGGGAAAGTTTGTAAAAGGCTTTGGGTTCTCATTTGAGATTGAGTTCGGCTTATCATCCGCAAACAGATGGTCAAACCGAAAGGACAATTCAATCGTTGGAAGATTTGTTACGAGCTTGTGTGCTAGAGCAAGGTGGTGCGTGGGATAGTTATTTAGCGTTGATTGAAATCACCTATAATAACAGTTTTCATTCGAGTATTGGAATGGCTCCATTTGAAGCTTTGTATGGTCGAAGATGTTGAACACCTTTGTGTTGGCATGAGATGGTGAGAGGTCGGTGGTTGGACCAGAGATGGTACAGCAGACGACAGAGAAGGTGAGGTTGATTCGAGAAAAGATGAGAGCTTCTCAGAGTAGGCAGAAAAGTTATCATGACAAGAGAAGGAAGGATCTTGAATTTCAAGAGGGAGACCATGTGTTTTTGAGAGTTACGCCGGTTACGAGTGTGGGTCGTGCTTTGAAGTCGAGGAAGTTGACTTCTTGTTTCATCGGTCTGTATCAGATTATCGCACGAGTTGGTGTTGTGGCTTATCGTGTGGCGTTGCCTCCGAATCTTTCGAATTTGCATGATGTGTTTCATGTTTTGCAACTTCCGAAGTATGTTCCGGATCTGTCACATGTTATCCCTATGGATGAGGTTGAAGTAAGAGATAACCTTACAGTGGAAGCTTTGCCGGTTAGAATTTTGGACCGAGAGATTAAGAAGTTAAGAGGCAAGGATATTGCGCTTGTGAAAGTAGCATGGGGAGGTGCTGCAGAAGGCGATATGACTTGGGAACTAGAAAGTAAGATGCGAGAGTCGCATCCGGAGTTGTTTGGATCAGGTAATATTTTCGAGGACAAAAATTTCTAAAGTGGGGGAGAGTTGTAACAGCCCGATTCTGAATTTCTCATTATTTTGTTGAGTCTTTTAATTTATTTGGTTAATTGTTATTTTATTATGGAATTATGTGATAATGTGTTATGTGTGTATGTTGTGGCATTTTATTATTTGGAGAATTTTGGGAATTAATTAGAGGGTGTTTTAGATAATCCTTGATTAGTAGTTATTTTGAGAGAAATAGAGTGGAAAGAGTATAAGTGGAAAAGAGAAAGAATAGAGAGAATAGAAACCAAAAGGAAAGAAAAAGAAGAGAAAGAAAGGAACAGAAGAGAAAAGAGGAGAAAACCCTAGAATCATCAAGAATCCACTTCTAAGCTTTCGATTGATCGGGTAAGGGTGTGAAACTTTGTTATTCTTGCAATGTGTATGATTATGTGTGTTCTTTTTGGTTTTGTTTTGGATTGGGGAGAGTTTTTCTCATTTTTCATTTTAGGGCATAATGAGTTTAATCGGTAGAATGGATGTTTTATTGGGTAGAATCTGATGTAAGTGGTGTAGAATAGTCAGGGTGTGATAGACTAAGGCTATTGGAACTGATTTGATGAGAATCGGTCGGTTTTGGAGAGGTTGGGAAATTCTGAACAGTGAGGAATTTCTGGTTCGCAGACACTCGCTAGTTGTTCGCTAGGCGAGCTGGTCGCGAACGTTCTCTAAGCGAGCAGTAGTGAATGGTCCCAGACTTGGATAGAATGCATGTTGTGGTGTTTGCTGGTAGCGAATAGGGGTAGCGAAGGTTCGCTAGGGGTTCGCCGAGCGAGCGAGGTAGCGAACAAAGTCAGAGGCTTCTATTTGCCTTCGCGAGCTTGTTCGCTAGGCGAACAAGTAGCGAATACTCGCTAGGAGTTTGCTAAGCGAGTAGATGGCGAATGTGGCAGGTTGTGTTTTCTTTAATGTTTCCATCCGAGGTCGGGTTTTCGACTTAACTTTGATTATTTTCTTGCTCGAGGCATCGATCATGCTGAGTTATATTGTGATGTGGGTAGCCGTATGACGTGAATCCTAGATTGTGAGTTGTGGAATGTGTAATGTGGTTGTTTGGCAATTTTATGCAATTGTTCGAATTAAATGGAAATTGCATGGTGATATTGATGTGAATGTGCATAATTGTATGTGCTTGTATGATGTGTAGAATGCTTGAATATGTTTGTAAACATGTGTGCATTTAAGAGTGTTTTGAGTCGTGTTGCATGTGTAGCATCATGATTGCATTCTTGTGTGTCTGATTCTGCGTAGGATCTGCAGAAACGATCATGTGCCCTTGTGGGGTGTGAGCGATGGTTTAGTTACTTTGATCCCTAGGAGGATCTACAGAAACGATCGTGTGCCCTTGTGGGGTGTGAGCGATGGTTTATTTTGATTCCGTGGAGAATCTGCAGAACAATTGTGTGCCCTTGTGGGGTGTGAGCAACCGGATTGTGTGCCCGTGTGGGGTGTGAGCAATCCTGAAACATCGTGTGCCCATGTGGGGTGTGAGCGATGGGTGAACATCGTAGGCCCGAAGGGGAGTTACTTCGGTAACGAGCGATGGTTCCATTTTGGTTTTTCAATTGAACCTACTGAACAAGTCGGTACCGCATTTGCATCTGCATAGAGTCGTGAGTCGGTCTCTATGAGTTGCATTATCATCTTTATATGATGTTTTGGTGAAATGAACATAATTGTAAATGTTTAAGTGAAATGCTATGAATTGTGAAGCATGAATTGGTGAATGTGATTGGTTATGTATGTGTACATTGTGACGTGTTGTAACAAGTTGTGGTGAGAAATGTGAATTGCGTGTATGTTATAATTGTGTTTTATGATATATATATAATTTTATGCTTGTTTGTTATGATAATGTTTCTCACCCTTCTGCTGTTTTATAATACTCTATGAGGCATTGCAGAGTAGGATGCTGGAGGTCTTTTGTGAAGCGAGTCTTCATTTCTTTTGGTCAGATGGCTCTGATATGTAACACTGGGTAGTTAGGAATTGTTTTGATTCTTTTGTGATACATCTGTGTATGTATCTGCTGATGAATGTTTTGTAAACTTAACTGATGAGTTAAATTAATCTGAATGATGTATATGATACTTATGTCAATGAAGTTATTTCAATGTTTAGATGTTTCCGCTTTATTCTAAATGTTGATACGTGGGTTTTAAGCGCTATGCTTTGTTTTAGTTGAGATTTACCCCTTTTGTTACATATCTTTATGAGCAGGTATTATTTATGTTTCGTTTTGATGATAATGTGATGCGCCTCTTTTATACCATGTTATAATTATACTCTGATGGAATTTTATTAAGTGCCTAAATGATTTAATTGTTTATTTTGGGGGTATAGAAAGGGGGTGTTACAAAAAGCATATTAATCTACATGTCAAGCCATACCTTAATTTGTAAGTCGATTGCCTTGCGCATCGCCATCAACCTACCCTTAACCTAATCACCACCTTTTCATCTCATTTTATTTCATCGTTTTTTCCTAAGTAAAACCTCGGTCTTGTACCAAGTGCATTTTCAACCTTTTCTCAATAAATTTGGATGGTTGTGGAATGATTAGGTGAAGGCCTTGTCCTATCACATGTGTTTGACACTACCTTTAGGGTTCACTGTCTAAAAACACTCACCTTCCAAAGCAAAACAATTCTTAAATAAAATGAATAATATCCTCCTTGCATTGAACTAAAGAGAGGGGATTGAGTGAAGACTTCTTCCTCTTCGAATATTAGGACGCTCGCTTTAGAGTGTGTGGTCTCGATACTCGTCTTTCAATACAAAGACGTGACTATATTTGTCACACCATTTTCAAAACGAATCTTTTGAGATAAAGAATAGGGTATTACCCGCAGGGGTTCCTATCCGTAGACTTATTTCACTCCTAAAATCAATTCATCACAAATCAAATGTAACACCTTGCCTCGATGGTGATAACTTAAGCCTTTTCAAAAAGGGCATGCTATTTCCATCCTACCGCATAACAGGATAAAGCATAAGTCTCCTTGCGTGCAAGTAGCAAAACCTATTTCTAGGATGTGAACGTTGATGTTGTCCACTAAAAGTAATAAACCCATGGCCCCGCGAAATACGAGGCTCTGACTTCTTCATTGCACCATGAGGGTACGTAGGCACGAGGGACCCAATCCTCCGCAAGCACTTTGTTTTCAAAACCCTTTTATTTCCCTCTTAGAGCATTCTTAGAAAGCAAGATACCTTTAACAACATCCTTACACATAAGACAGACGAATGGTTCCTATCGAGTACGACAGATGTGAGGGGTGCTAATACCTTCCCTTTGTATAACCGGCTTTCGAACCCATCTCTTGGTTGCAAGACCATCTTATCCTTTCTCTTGGGGTTTTCTTGATGCTTCCCCTTCCCTTTTGGGATAAATAAAGTTCGGTGGGGACTCTGTGACTTCGCCATTTTTTTCGCATAGTGACAACCATATGGTGTAAGAAGGACGAGTGACATAAAAAACTTGTTTTTCTTGAGCTGCCATAATGAATGGTTCGTCCATATGAACTGCCTTTCATAAGACCATATAGTGTTAGAAGGATCGGTAACATAAAAAACTTGTTTTCTTAGTTTTCCATGACGAACAATTTGTTCATATAAGTTATCTTTCTGAGATTAACCCGTGTGTCAATCCTAATTCATCGAATTCTATATTAGTGTTAATCTCAATCCACCCCGCACTTAAATAAAGACACTTTAAAAGTAACAAAGTGAATATTTAAAATCTCTAAATAACCCAAAGCACACTCTATATGCTAGTACATTATTGTTATATTTAGAACTAGAGAAGTACATGGAATCAACTTCAATCATAACCCCACTATTTTGCATGATACTACGATCATCCTTTGAATTTGTATATAATGAAAATTTAGTAATGTCGTATTCACTCCTAGTTATTACATTAAAATTAGGAATATATGACATCCATTTAATTGTCTTAGATGCACTACTCTCTTTACAAACCCTTTCATTAAATCAAGTCATGAAAATTTTGTTACGGTATGTCAGTGTCAACTTTTCACTCATCCGGGGGAATTTTTCCATGATAAGACTTTTGTGAGCAGACAAGTAAGGTTGAATGTCATCAGTGTTATTAAATATATACAAATGTGCTTAAAGAACTATATCTTGGTGCATTGTTTTAACATTTAAACCTTGAGTACCTCTACCTCTATTAGCTCCCAATTTTGACTCATAAGATTAATTGATGGAAATAATAACAAAAGTTATATGAAGTTATGAGAGATTTCGACAAAGTGGGACACTTATTTTTAGTCAAAGCTACCTTGTCACACAAAGAGGATATGCTGAATAAGAAGTGAAGAAAAATATTTTAAAGTTTTAGAAGGTGGTTCGACAGAAGATGATGATGTTTTTTCGACATGTGATTCGAATTCAAATAAAGGAGGGAATTTTTGTTCTTATCCATATTTGTGAAGGAAACACATAGCTTTTATAGGGAAAGGAGACATGTCGAGCCCCACTTTTCATACGTTTGTAGGAAGACCGTTAGGGTCGGTTATTTATTATCATTATAAATAGAGGGTTCTAGCGTTAGGATCGGGGTGTTCCAAATCTGTACAAAATTTCTGAAACTACTCAAAGTATCCCCGCATAGAGAAAAATAGTGTGCCGAAGAAAATGTATGTTTGATTACACCATACTTTTTACACTTTAATGCAAATTTCATATTTTCACCACAAAGTCTATCTTTTTATTATTCAAATTATTTTTCAATGTATTTAATTGTCTTTGATCAAGTTTTTGCACTTTACTTCCTTTAAATTTCGAAGTTGATAGTTGTTAAATCATGGATATTGTTGAAATATTCACTATGTCCCAAACTTTAAATTAAGAATTACTAGCACATGTCTTAGGATTTGTATGGTCGATCCTGTACATAACCCAAATCTTCTTCAATTGGAAAGACCAGTAGTTGTTTACTAATTTTCACAGTAATCAAATTGCCACGCCCAGTG
Source organism: Lathyrus sativus (assembly GCA_963859935.3). NCBI lineage: Eukaryota > Viridiplantae > Streptophyta > Magnoliopsida > Fabales > Fabaceae > Lathyrus > Lathyrus sativus. The sequence continues at coordinate 7,669,022 of CAWUDS030004439.1, forward strand.
GGACTGTGTTAGTAGTGTTCTTGTTGAAATTTTGTTTGCTATTTTTTCTCTTTGAAAACTTTGTTGCATGTTATTAAGAAGTAGAAAAGTAGCCACCAGTAACAAGGATAGACCAAGGAGAAGGTATATTAAGAAAATGGCGAATTTAAATCAGCCAAATGTTTTAATTCTTTAAAGTTCATCGAGTAATAATCGAGAACCTCCTCAAGCATCTTCGAGCGGGGCAGCTATGGTCCCAGTGACTATATTAGAACCAATGTCATCTATGGCAAGTTTGATGCCCACGCAATCGATTACCCATAGTGAGTCAATTCTAAATTATACTGGGCCAAAGGGTCATCCAATAACTCCACCAGTGGGGAATGCTTTGAGTAGGCCCTTCGTGCCCTCATGTTTTTCTATACCTTTTAGCAATCAAGATCAACCATATGGAGTGTCAACATCCATGATGGCGAATTTGCATAGCACCGCCTCAACATTCTCAGAACCTGTAATGAATGTTACTTCACCATTACAAGGATCAGGTACTGGGATAAACATGGGTCGAAATAGCCAACCTTTAGGAATTGGTTATTCCACCCAAATGCCAAACTTGACCAATAATTTTGTAGCAGTCATTAGGAAACAAATGGATGAGAGTAACCACGAAATAGTCTAAATATTGGCCCAAACAATGGGGACGATTCTTAATCCCCTAATACAAAGCACCACTTAATCCAACCAACAAGTGACGGCACAGATGTCACGCCCTGCAGATTTCTTTGGAGTACCATAGCCTCCTCGACATCCACAGAGAGAACACATATTGGAAAATCAGGGAATAACCCTCAAAGAAGATCCCACCATTAATCAGGTTAAATAAAACCAAAGAGATCTGCCCCATGCAAATCTAGCTGATGCAAGAGTTGCACCCGAACAACCTAGAATTCCCATCGAGGAGAGACCTAGGGTAGTAATGATGAATAGGGACCAAAATGCTGATAATATTGTATAATATATTTGACGCAATGATATGGCCGCAAATAACAATCTAGCAGCCATGGTCGAAAGGATAATGGCACAAAATGGGGTAAACATTGGTCTTCAGAGACCAAACTATACTTCGTCATTATCATGATATATTTTACAATCAGACATATCCCCTAGATGGAAAGTTCCTAAGTTTACTAAGTTTTCGGGGGATGCCACTGAATCCACTGTAGAATATGTGGCTAGATATTTGATAGAGGTTGGAGAGATTTCAAATAATGAAAATCTTAGGATAAAATATTTCCCAAGTTCTCTCACCAAAAATGCTTTTATATGGTTCAAAACCTTGCCACCAAATTTGATCCATAACTGGACTTAGTTAGAAAGGTTGTTCCATGAATAATTTTATATGGGACAAACCAATATTAGCTTGAAGGAATTGGCCAATATCAGACGAAAGTTTACTGAGCCAATAGATGATTATTTGAATAGATTTCGTTTACTTAAGGCTAGGTGTTTTACACAAGTTCCAGAGCACGAGTTGGTCGAAATGGCTACTGGAGGTCTAGATTATTCTATTAGGAAGAAACTAGATACCCAATACCTAAGAAATATGGCACAACTAGATGATAGGGTTCGACAGTTAGAACGCTTAAAGGAGGAAAAGGCCAGAGAAAATGAAAACAAGAGGGTGGCCTATGTTGAATTTAATAAAGACGATGAAGAACAATATAATGACCCTTCAAACTTCGATGAAAGTGAGATCGATCTCACTGAATTAAAATAGGGGCCCCCTTTTTCATGTAAGGTCTTAGCCCCCTCAAATGGAAAAAACCCGCTCGAACCTGATAAGAATGATAAGTTCCCAAAGAGAACTTACACCTTCGATGTTACTAAATGTGACAAAAATTTTGATTTATTAGTTAAGAATGGTTAAATGGTAGTGCCTCCCGGTGCTAAAATGCCTCCTTTAAAGCAAAGCAAGAAAAGAGGGTTTTGTAAGTATCAAAAAAATTTGGGTCATAAAACATCTCAATGTTTTCTTTTCAAGGATCTTGTTCAAAATTCCATCAAGGACGGGAGATTAAGGTTCGGTGAGAAATCCAATACTCAGATGAAAGTTGATGCTGACCCTTTACAGGTGGTTGATTTCCATTTCACCGAACTTGTTGTTATCAATACGGTCGAGGTCAGTGATGATTTCGCTCATAATGTTAAGATGGTCGAAGTCACCTGTGACTTTGTCAATGATGTTGTCATGGTTAAGATCACTGAGGATCTTGACGGGGAAATTATGAAATATTTCTTTTGTGGGGTTACTCATGGCCTCACCAAAGGAATCGTTGAAGGTGCTAATAACAAAGCTGCTGACGGTTTCGATACAACTGGAATCACTGAGGATTCTGATCTAGTAATGGTGAAAAAAGAGACCACTGGTAGTTTCGTACGGATGGATAAGGCTACTGATGGCCTTACAATGGAATTTCAAAATTAGGAAATTTCCAAGGAGGTCTCTATGGACATTAACATGATCGAAGTTTCGCAAGAAACTTCGATGGAAACTAAAGAAGAGCGACGTTAATAGGAATATAACAAAATAGCCTTCCCAAAGGAAGAAGAAGGTCTAATCAATTTCTTGCATATATGTCAGAAGAAAAATTCAGAGGTCATGCTCTGTCCAAGGTGTAGCGTCGTATTCGACAAAAAAGAGGCCCTAAATATTGAGAGAGTTTGATTGGTAAAATCTAGAAGGACCTGTAAGGACATGGTAATCACCAAGCCTTCGACAAGAAAGGGCCATAAAGGGGGCAGGATCAAGCAAAGCATAAGTTCCCAGGTGTCATACATGCCAATTTCAAACCAACTGCAGAGGCATCTAGAGGAAAGTAGGCGAAGCCAGTCGAAAACAGAGAGCAAGGCTAATGAAAGTGGCAGAACTTTAAGGTCGATAGGGGTTCATTAATGGGGTACCGTAGGGAGTTCCAGACTTCTAAGAAATCGACCTATATCTCTAAGAACTACAAAGGTAAAAATCCAATGACCAGATCTCAATGGAGAAGAGAACAAAGTAGAAGGGAGGTAGAAAGGGAGGCTAGAGAAAGTCAGAAAGTTGAATCAAGCATCAATGTGCCTGATCGAAAGGTTGAGAAAAAAAATTAAAAATCGTCGAAAAGAAACCTGTAGAGGGGAAGGCATTCCCTACTCAAGAAGACAAGGCTAAAAAGAAGCAGAAGCGTTTAGACGCTGAAGACGTGATGCTCACTGATGACTTCAAAACAAACTCGAAGGCATCTTTAGACATTATGGTTAATATGGTATATGTACTACCACGGGAGTTCGACTAAGTAACTGAGGTCGAAGAGGTGGAGAACAATACTGAAATAGAGATGGCCACTCACATGCTAGTTTGTTATTATGTTATGAACAATAGTTGCATGAAGGAGAAAAATGCATTCTTCGAGAGACCGGATGAGGCTATGAAAAGTCATTTAAAGCCTCTCTTTATCACGGGAAAAATTGAAGATGTACCAGTTGGCGCTACACGAAAAATGACACAGAGTCGCCACTAAAAATTTATTTATCCCAAAGAGGGAAAAGGAAATATTGATAAAAACTTTAGGGAAAGAACATGGTCATCGCAACCAAGTTTCGGATTTAGAAGTCGGTTATGCGAGGGGAAGGTATTAGCACCCTCTCACATCCATCGTACTCGATGGGAACCTTCTAAGTTATCTAGCTCGAATGGGTGTTCTGATATAAAAGTCTACTTGTTAAAGGGAAAAAGAAGTTGGTTTTTATTAGGGTGCTCGCCAATTATTGGGGTCCTTGTGCCTATGTATTTTCACTTGAAAGAAGTGAAAAATCAGAGCGTCCATAGTTCGTGGGACTACGGTGAAAAATGGGAAGTTTGGGGGACGATGCTAACGTGCGCATTCTAGCAGTTAGGTGTATTGCCGCTCATTGTCTGAAGTCTTAGATGTTACCTGTTTGCGGTAAAATGAAAATAACATGTCCTTTTTTGAAAAGTTTTAAGAGGGATTCCCGAAGGATGAAAGATTTGGATTTGCAGGAGTATTTTTGTTAGGGTTTTGAAAATGGTTTGAGATGCGCATTGCGCTAAAGTCTATGGGTAGAAGTGAATATTTTGAATGACCAAGTCGAACATCTTGTATTCAAAATACTTAGAGTGAGTGTAGGAAAGCTACATTCTCACTCTTTCTCCACCACGTACTACACGCATCGTGTTTATTAAGTATTTTTGGATTTTATCATTTTTTTTTGTTCATTTTTCACTATTAAAAACTAAAGGTTACTAATCAAAATCTTTAATTCTAAAATTAAAATCTTTAATCCTAAAATTAAAAATAATAATCCTAAAATAAATAAAAAATCCTGAAATTTAAATTAAAATCTCTAATCTTAAAATTAAAAAATAATAACCCTAAAATTCATGTTATGTTTTTTTATTTTTGATGGTGCTAATATATATTTTTTATTTTTGGATGCTTAAGAAAATTACCATATTCGGTTTAAATTCGTGTTAACAATTCCTTTTATGAATCCATTTTTGGTTCAAAGTTATGTTAACGATTTCTTTTATCAATTTTATCATTTAAAAATAATTCCTTTTATGAATCCATATATAATTAAAAAAAATAACAAACAATAATAGTAATGAAATAGATCACAAAACTCAAAAAGTAGAAACGAAAAGTGAAAACTTTTTAAAGAATTTTTTTTAAAAAACAGACCCATACTAAAGTACCTCTTCTTTTATACCATGCATTTTTTTAAAATCCAAACTTTTGTTGATACAGGAACCTAATGCGTGCGACCGAGCGAAATGATCCAAACAAATATCATTGGATCTTCCTTTTCTGCAGCTACAACGGATGAAAAACAGCGGATCCAAAGTGAGTGATTTGAGTGGTTTCGTGTCGTCGTGGTGGCGTCCTTGCTGCGTTATCGTTGTGGCGGTGACCGGTTTGTAGTGGTGTTGCACACATTGGTGCTTGTTGTTGTGTTATGAAGTAGTGGAAGAAAAGTGTGAAGTGAAGGAAGGTATGCACATGGTGGATTGATGAGGAAGTAAGTGGTTCACATGCTTGTAGGTAATGGTTCAAGAAAGGTATAAGAAAGTGGGTTATGGTTTTGAGTGAATGGAGAGAGAAAGTGAGGTGTTATATGCTTGAATAGTGCGGTTTGTCTTGTGTTGTTATGAGTGGAAGAGTTAGAGGTTTATTATTTGTGTGAGGTGAAATAAGAGATATATGATGATGAAAAGTATGAAGAAAAGTTGTTGGATGAAAAGATTTTATGTGTTGTAATATGAGGGAATAAGTATGTAGTGTTTGTGAGTTGAAGAAGAAATAAGGTGATTGTTTATGGTGGTAGTAGAAGAAGATGAATAGTGGAGTGAGTTTTCTTTTGTGCTATTGTTTGGAGAGTAAGAGTGTGAAAGTTATGTTGTATGGAGGTTGAAGAAAAGTTATGTTGAAGAACAAATGAGGGTGAAAATAGGATGGTAATGAGAGTGAGGTCCCTCATGAAAAAGAAACTAGTGATGTGTTAATATAATAGTAGTACACTTTAATGTTGTTTTAAAAACATGGGTTGATAATAGGAAGAGAAAAATAAAAATAAAAAAAATAAAAAGTAAACAGGAGAGGGACTTGTGCGGGTGACTTCAATTTTGAAAGGCTGAAGTTCTTTTTTATTTTATTTTGTGATGGTTTCCTTTTTTTTAATGTGTGGTCCTTCTCATGTAATGCATCAGACTTTACAAAATGAAATAAAATAGTAAACTACTTTTTTAAAATTAACAACTAAGTTTTGCCAAAAAGAGAATAAAACAAACATTAAATATTAAAAAAAAGAAAAATAATAAATGAAATAAAATATTAACTATTAAAAAATTTAAATTAAAATAAAATATGAAAATAAAAAATAATTATTAATTTAAAAAAATGAAATTGATTAAAAATGAATAAACAGACGAGTATTGAAGTGCCCGAAAAAATAAAACGAAGACACCAAAACGATCAGCGCGAAATAAACCACTCGAAAAAATATTTTGTCCGATTTTGAAATTAGTCGGGACCGGTAAAAATGATCAGACTGGTTAAAATGTGACTGGAAAGTCGTCAAAAATTAGTCGGGACCGGTAAAAATGATCAGACTAGTCAAAATGTGACTGAAAAGTCGTCAAAAATTAAAATGAGCACGTCAGGTTAAACTACATGAACAGTAGATCAATATCATTGACTTCTGCAAGCTTAAATTTGAGACTTTACAACTATTGATTTTACGCACAATTGACTTTCAGTTTGACTGATTTGACTGTAAATCCGATAAATTTATTCTGGCTGACATTTTAGGCATTATGTGTGATGAAAGGCATGTTATGCTATGTGGGTGATGCGATGTGGACATAAAGTTCGATGAATGAAATTTTAAGACGTCAGGTCAAAATTGGGGTATGACCCCAGTCAATAAAATTTTGGTGGATTGCGGCGCAACAGTGAACCTGATGCCACATTTCATGCTAAGAAGAATAAGGAAGTTTGATACCGACACGAAGCCCCACAATATGGTGTTATCCAACTATGAAGGGAAAATTGGCACTACATTAGGGATGATTCAAGTCGATTTGATAGTAGGGACCATTATCAGACCAACCATGTTTATGGTTGTGGAGACGAAAGCTAACTATAATTTGTTGTTAGGACACGAATGGATTCACGGCATAGGAGTTGTACCATCATCAATGCATCAAAGAATTACCATCTAACGAACAAATGGTATTGTGGAAAATATTGAAGCCAATCAGAGCTATTTCATGGCTTCAGTCAATCATTTCGGTAGGCACAATTTCGACAAACATTTAGCTAATATTGCTTTATACAATCTAACCAGTTTCGCGTTTACTCCAGATGACAACGCATATTGCTCTTTGTATTTACACCCCATTAATGGTTTTTAGTGGGACCGAGAGGTTGTGGGAAAAGATGACCTTGCATACATAGGAACATCTGGAATCGACCCAACAGGTTAGGGGAGTGAGTTTGGTGATGATGACTGAGTTGCCAACGCTCAAAAGAATTGTGGCTTATATAGCCGAAAATAAATTAAAAGTGGTCTTGGAGGCCGAAGTAAAATTCATGGTTGTTGAACCCAAGAAGGAATTATATCAAGAAAGTTCTGGTAAGGACTTCGACCCAGAACCACTTGATAAGGTTCGGGATGAAGTGCAAGGCCAGAGGCTCGACACCATTTATGATGACAAGCCTTTGAGATTCGAGAAAGATCTGTTGACAACCAACATCAAAATGCTAGCGTAATTGAAGGTGAGAAAATACTTAGAAGGGGGGTTGAATAAGTATGAAGATAAAATCTTTGAAGTAAAAACTCAAGTATTTTTATCCTGGTTCGTTGAAATCAACTACTCCAGTCCACCCTTTCTAGAGTGATTTGCCTTTCTCAAACAAGGACTTAATCCACTATTTAATCAACTGATTACAATAGTAAGCACTAAGAACAACTGTTCAAAGTCTTCTCAAGAACTACTGATCCTAACTGGATCTTCTTAAGGTTCTCTTACAATCAAATGTAATAATAAATACAAGTGTTAAAATGCTTCTAATAAAGCTTTATCACAACTGTGATTTTTCACTTAAGATTAAGAACAATGAAATAATTCTAGCAAGAATTTGTGAGTTGTATGAGAGTTTTTCAATGAATTCTTTTCAAGTATTTTCGTCAACTAAAGAAGATGAGTGGAGACTTGCTTTTATAGGCACAGTGATCCAAGAGCTTTTCACGTTGAAAAGAGTGTACCAAAAGGTCTGAGCCTTTTTGTCTTCACATCAAGTGACCTTTCCTAGAAGAAGAAAGCACAGAGAAATCTTTTTTGTCTGTGTTCTTGTGTCTAGCCTAAATAAGGAAAGAGTCGATTGGATATTCCAACGGACATAATCTTTGAATTCTTCTTCAACAATTTTCAGCAAGAATCATCAGAGTCTAATTTGGTCAGAGCCTTCTGATGTTCATCAGAGTTTTGCTGAATCAGAGTCTTTGCAGCAAGTGTGCTTTTAGCGTGTATAAGTTCAGAGCAGAGTTTTGGGTCAGATCCTCAGTACTGGCAGCGTTAGTACTATCAGAGTCTTCTGAAGTAACTGTGCTTGAAAACTCTTCATACAGAATTCTTCATTTCTTCAGATGCTTCTGGCTTGCTTCAGATTCTTCTGTAGCTTCTGCTTCAGATTCTTCTGGAGGCAGCGCTCAGAATCTTCTGATGGCAGCGTTCAGAGTCTTCTAAGAGATGCTTCTGATGCTTCAGAGCCTTGCATTTTTCTTATGTTCAGATCTAATTTGCTTCTGGAGTGATATTTACTTTAACATCTGCAGCAGACATTCTCAAGCAAATTTTAGAGTATATAATTTTTAAATACAAAATTTCATAATAGTTATCATCAAAACATAGAGATATTATTAAGAACCAATTTGTGTTCTAACAATCTCCCCCTTTTTGATGATGACAAAAACATCAGAAATTTTGTTCAATTGTAAAGAAAATAATTATAACTCCCCCTGAGATGATGAATCTCCCCCTGAATTGAATACTAAGAAGGAATAGAAACTTCCCTTTTTGCATGAATATTCTTTTAGGATCAGAGCCTGATTGTTCTAAATATTCAAGCTTGCTTGTTTCATAGTCAGAGTCTGATAAGTTAAATATGATCTGGGAGTCTCAGAGTTTCTTTTAAAGAGTATATCAGATTTATCAAATGTTCTGAAACACTCAGATTTTATGTTAGATAAAATTGATATGTCTGAAGTTTCATTTTGGTAGAGTTTATTTAAACAGTTCAGATCTATTTTCTCCCCCTTTTTTGTCATAATCAAAAAGTAAGAATTTTTAAAAGACAAATAAAAGGAAACACAAAAAAGATAAATCATGTAGGAGAAAAACACATAGTCATTCATTCATATAGGTCAAGAGATACAAAACATCAGAAAAGATTCAAGTACATGTGCAAACATCAGATGAAAAACAATAAACTAAGTTTGTTTAGACAAAATCATCTTCAACAGATCAGTGATCTCAGAGGAGGATTGTTCTTGCTTTGACATCCACTTAGCCATGGTTTCATTCTTCTGATCTTGTTTGGACATCCACTGAGCCATGTCTTCAGACTTCTTATCTTGCTTAGCCATCCATGACTTAATCTCTGATTGACCAGCTTCCAGAACTGCAATCTTATCTTCAAGATCTGGATACTCTTTCTTGATCTCAGATGAAGAGGGTGGGACAGATTCTGAAGCATGAACAGAGTCAATTTCCATAGGGGATTTAGAGTCAGGAACAGCAGATCCAGAGGGATGTTCTACAAGAGTCATAGCCAGAGAGTTGTCTTCAGATGCAGATTCAGCATTCACTTTTGTATCACATACTTCAGATGATGAAGGAGCATCTTTAAGAAGCAATGGTGCAGATCTTTTAACAGTCCAGAACAAACTTCTAGCAGTTTCAGCAAATCTGAGCTTCGCATCATCAGAACATACGTTCTTCAGATTTGATGCTACAGTATTGAATCAGTTGATGAAGCTATTCCAAATAGCATCAGATTCATTTGCATCCATTGTTGATGAACACTTCCTCTGTACAGAGCCTAAATACATCTCTATTTCTTTCAAAAAACTTGTAAATAAATGATCAACATTCAGCCTAGGTTTTGGGTTTAGAAAAGTTTCCAATGTGATTGGCTTGGGTTGGGGTGAAGGTGGAATGGTGAATTTTGGAATGGTGATCAGAGGACGAGGGTAGAAGGGTATGGATGGAGGATCAGATGAAATGACAGTTTTTGATCTGGTTAAAGCATTCAACAGATATGGTTTTGCATTTGATGCATAGGAAACAACATCAAATGTGGTATCAGAGTAAGGAATGAATGAAGATTTATCAGATAAAATAGGTTCTGATGAAATCATTTCTGGCAGTTCTTTAATATACGTTTGAAGAACAGATGGTAGAATGATGGAAAGCTTGGGTTTAAGAGGAGTGATAGTGTCAGATGGTTCAATTCTGGTGTAGAAATTTTTGAATTTGAAACCAGAGGGAAGTTTGTCAGATGAAAATGGTTTACACGAAGCAAAGGATACACACTCAGATGTCCTTGGCTTAGGTGTTGGGATGGGATTAGGAATGAGAATTTCAGAAGAAATAGGTGGTTCTGGTTGGTTAACTGCAAGATTTCTGAGAGAGGGAGGTGACAGAATATCTGGGTGTATATCAAATTCTGAGGAGTTTGAGAATGTGGTTGGAGTACAAGACGTAGAGGACACTTCAAAAATAGTTTTGAGAGGTGTAACGTTTAGAACCTCTGTCTCAGGGATATTTGTTTCAGATGGGTTGGTTGGTTCTGATTGATTCTCAGAAGGTTTTGGTGGAGGTTCAGATGCAGGTGGTTCAGATGTAGGTGGTTCAGAAATAACTTGTGCAGATGCAATAGGTTCAGATGTGTTTGATTGTGGTTTTTCTGGTTGTTGTTGTTTTTCTGGTTGTTGTTGTTGTTCTGGTTGTTAATGTTGTGCAGATTGTTCTGTTGGTTTTATTATAAGTGGTGGAGTTTGATTGGCTGGTGTTGTTGTTGTTGTTGTTAGTTCAGATGATTGAATAGCAGAAGGTTTTACTGGAGTAGTGGAAATGGGATCAGATGATTTTTGTGGGGAAGGAATTTTTAATGGTTCAGATTTTTGAGTTGGAGGAGGAACAGATTGTTTTTGAGTAGAATGGGGTTTTGGAATAGAATTGAATGTTGATTCATTTAAAACAATGTTAGAGAAAGAAGATACAGAAGATTTAGTACCTTTAATCTTGATTTGCTTTGTGGGAACAGAGGGGGCGTCTCTAGATGCTTTCCTCTTGATCAGCTTCTGAGGCTTGTCAGCAACTTTTGGCTTCTTCTGAGCAGCAACTTCTTCTGCTCCTGATTGACCTCTTTTCCTTGTGTTCTCATTTCCTCCATCAGGCATTGGTTCTCTTGCTCTTTTCAGAATATCTGCAGGAATGGGTGTTCCATCTTCCTTGCAAGCATCAATATATCTCACAATTATTTCCCTTGGTTCTTCAGCACAGAACAGTGGGTAGTTTTCAACTAGATTTTGCTTCTGACTGAGTTCAGAAATATTCAGCTTCTTGGGTGCAGATGTGAGTTCCTCTATAATTTTTAGTCTCTGAAGACTCTTGGCATTCAGAGGTTTTCCAACAATAGATTCAAGTTCATCCTTGACTCCAGCAGCATACAGAGCAGTCACCAGACCATTCTCTGTCAAAATATCTGAAATTAACCTTCCAAAGGGAATCCATGTTCTGATCTTCTGACCCTTATCCTTTACAGATTCTCTTGAAGCATTGATATGGTTCCATAAATGCATGAACAGAATGTAAGGGAGATCTACCTTAGTGCTCTGACTTAAACAGTACATGAAGTAGAGTTGTTCATTATTCACATAATCTGGAGAATTTGTAGATTTTCTGTGATGAATGCATCCCATAAAAATCTTTGCCCAGATTTTGTAGTCAGGCTTCAGATCTTTAAATTTCTTAGAGGCCTGTCCAGAAGTGATGACTTCCTCATAAACTTCTTCCATGTCTACACGCCCAGCTGGCAGATGACATACTCCATCAGTCTCCTCATACCCTATGAGTTTCCTGATTAGATCTTCTGTAATTATAATCTCCTTACCCAGAACAGAAGACAAGATGAATTTGGGATAAACAGAAGCATGTATCCAGAATTCTTTCACCAGATGAGGGTAAACTGGTCTAAATAATCTATCAAAGTATTTGACCCAGCCTTGAGCATCAATTATTGAACGAAATTCAAATCCATTTTCAGCTAATGAATCAAATTCCACCATTGATTCACAGAGAACTTCAAGTTTGTCAACAGAAGTTAACAAAGTCCTTTTAGGTATCGTGTATGGAGTCACACCCATATTTGCAGAAGTAACTGCAGCCATGGTTGATTGAAACTAATCTGCTGTAGAAGATGAGGTTGCCATTGAAGATGATGAAGATGATTTTGACGAGGGTTTAGGGTTTTTGTGAAGAGAGAAAAGAAGACAGAAATGCATAAACTTGCTTGTGTTGTGAAAAGTGTGAAAGTGGTGAGAGATGTGGTATTTATAGAAAACAATTAGGCACTCAAACAGACATTCAAAGCACGTTTACACGTAGCAATTAATGACAATTAATGAAAGAGAATAAAAATTATTTCAAGCATTAATTGATTCTGACAAATTGGGGGGAAAATCAAGATTTTCACTATTCAAATCATACCTCAAACGTCTCTTCAGTAGGGTACACGCCATCTTTGCAGATTTAGAGTGACACGTGTTTGCTTGCATGTGCTTCTGAATTCTCTTGAGAAATGAAACGTTAACCAACGTTCAGATCCTCTGAGATTGGTTAGTTCAGATACACACAAATAAACATAAATCTAATAAGCAACAGATGAAATACTTCAGAGTGATAAACATTTTTCATCTGAAAAATTTGCTTCTAACAAATATTATTTTGGACACAAATCCATACCAATATTTTTCAGAATAAATTTGAACCTATCTTCAACAAGGGGTTTTGTGAAAATATCTGCCCATTGATGATTTGTATCAACAAATGCTAAGTTTATAATTCCCTTCTGAACATAGCCTCTGATAAAATGATGTTTAATTTCTATATGTTTTGCCTTAGAGTGTAAAATGGGGCTTTTAGACAAACATATAGCAGAAGTATTATCACAGAATATAGAAATGTTACTTTCAAATATCTGATAGTTTTCTAGCTGACTTTTCATCCAGAGCATCTGCGTGCTACATCCAGCAGCAGCAATATATTCTGCCTCTGTAGTTGATAGTGCAATTGTGGGTTGCTTCTTGTTGTACCAAGAGATTAGATTTCTTTATAGAAATTGACAACTTCCAGAAGTACTTTTTCTTTCCACTCTGTCTCCAGCGTAATCAGCATCACAGAATCCAACGAATTTGAAATCATCAGATTTTCTGTAACACAAACCCACATTAGAAGTACCTTTCAGATAACTTAGAATCCTCTTAACAGTTGTTAAGTGTGATTCTCTAGGATCTGATTGGAATCTTGCACATAAGCATACACTGAACAAAATGTCAGGTCTAGAAGCAGTTAAGTAGAGAAGAGATCCTATCATACCTCTGTAGAGTTTCTGATCTACTTTCTTACTTACCTCTTCCTTGCCTAGTGTACTAGTTGGATGCATGGGAGTCTTTGCCATCTTACTATCAGTCATGTTAAATTTCTTCAGAAGTTCTTTAACATATTTGGTCTGATGAATGTAAGTGCACTCTGGAGTTTGGTTGACTTGAATTCCCAGAAAGAATCTCAATTCTCCCATCATGCTCATTTCAAATTCTGCCTGCATACATTGAGCAAACTCATTTCCCAGCATAGTGTTGGTAGATCCAAATATGATATCATCCACATATATTTGACAAATTAGAAGATCTTTCTTAAATGTTTTACAAAAGAGTGTTGTGTCCACTTTGCCTCTGATGAAATTTTTCTCCAGAAGAAAATTGCTTAATCTCTCATACCAAGCTCTGGGAGCTTGTTTTAAACCATACAGAGATTTCTTTAGTTTGAAAACATGTTCTGGGAATTTTTCACTCTCAAAACCAGGAGGCTGGTGAACATAAACTTCTTCTTCTATAATACCATTTAGAAAGGCACTTTTAACATCCATCTGATATAAAGTGATGTTATATTGTGCAGCAAAAGAAATGAGTAAACGAATAGATTCTAACCTTGCAACAGGAGCATAAGTCTCTATATAATCAATTCCTTCTTGCTGGCTGTAACCTTGAGCAACTAGCCTTGCCTTATTTCTTTCAACTTCTCCTTTCTCATTAAGCTTGTTTCTGAAGACCCATTTAGTTCCAATTATGTTGAATCCTTTTGGTCTTGGAACTAAGTCCCACACATCATTTCCAGTGAACTGATTTAGCTATTCTTACATGGCAATAATCTAATCATTGTCTTACAGAGCTTCATCTACAGAAGTTGGTTCAATTACTGACACCAATCCAAATAATGATGCTTCAGATGATCTGAGGAAGGATCTTGTTCTGATAGGGTCATCCTTCTTTCCAATGATAACATTCTCTGGATGAGAAGCGTTGATTCTGGAAGATGATCCTCTAACAGTTGATTCTTCAGAAATGTTTAAGTTATTCATCTGAGAAGTCAAAGGAATTGCATCTGGCGTTGCTTCTGGTTTCTTCACTTGAGCTTTGTCTTCCTCTGAGTCTTCAGAGTCTGTGAGAATTACTTCTCTATCTGCAGAACTTTCAAACTGCTTTGGCTTTTCAATGCCAAGCTTATCATCAAATCTAACATGAATAGATTCTTCCACAATCTGTGTTTCAGTATTGTATACTCTGTAGCCTTTAGAGCGTTCAGAATACCCAAGCATGAAACACTTCTGTGCTTTAGAATCAAACTTGTTCAGATTTTCTTTAGTATTCAACATGTAGCAAGTACATCCAAAGGAATGAAAATATGAAATGTTGGGCTTTCTGTTCTTCCACAATTCATAGGGAGTCTTTTCCAGAAGAAGTCTTACAGACACTCTGTTCTGAATGCAACAGGCTGTGTTGATTGCTTCTGCCCAAAAGTGCTTTGCCAGATTAGTCTCATTGATCATGGTTCTGGCCATTTCTTGCAGAGTTCTATTTTTCCTCTCTACAACCCCATTCTGTTGTGGAGTTCTAGGACAGGAAAAATCATGAGCAATGCCATTTTCATTAAAATATTTTTCAAAATATTTGTTTTCAAATTCACCACCATGATCACTTCTGACTTTTATAATTTTGAAATCTTTTTCATTCTGGACTTGTTTGTAGAAGTCAAAGAACACAAAATGTGACTCATCCTTGTGTTTTAAGAACTTTACCCATGTCTATCTATTATAGTCATCAACAATGAATAATCCATACTTCTTGCCTCTGATGGATGCAGTTTTCACTGGTCCAAACAGATCAATATGAAGTAATTCTAATGGTCTGGAAGTAGAAACAACATTTTTTTATTTAAAAGAGGATTTTGAAAACTTCCCTTTTTGACATGCTTCACAAAGAGCATCTGAGGTGAACTTCAAATTAGGAAGTCCTCTGACAAGATTAAGTTTATTAGTCTGAGATATACGTCTCATATTAATATGCCTCAATCTTCTGTGCCAGACCCATTGCTCCTTGTTAACAGACAAGAGACATTTAACATTCTGAACCTTAAGTTCTGAAAGGTTTATTTTATAAATGTTGTTCTTCCTCTTTCCACTAAATAGGATTGAGCCATCCTTTTTACTAATAGCTTTACAACATTTTTTATTAAAGGTTATGTCATAACCATTGTCACTTAATTGACTTATGGATAATAGATTATGCTTTAATCCTTCTACAAGTAAAACATTAGTAATAGAGGGAAGGTTACCATTTCCAATAGTGCCAGATCCAATGATTTTTCCCTTCTGATTCCCTCCAAATTTCACATCACCTCCAGATCTAAGCTCCAGACTTTGGAACATAGACCTTTCTCCTGTCATATGTCGAGAGCATCCAGAGTCCAGGTACCATGATTGGCGTCCTGACCTTGCTGCTAAGAACATCTGCAACAGGAATTATTTTACTCTTAGGTACTCGGATCTTCTTGGGTCCTTTTGGGTTAGTTGTTCCGAAGGTTTGTCTAAACTTCTGTTTTTCAACATAAGGTTTATTCTGACTAGCCTTAGATTTAAACACATGAATATTCTTTTCAGAACGAGTGTGTTCAATATCATTCAAGTGACCAAATTTAAAGTGGGAATATAAAGAAGTCTTCTTGATGATAATTTTATCAACAGGTTTTGGATTTAAATCCTTTCCAGAGGAAGATTTATATCCAATTCCTTTTCTGTTATTTCTGCTAACTCCATAGATCATAGAAGCCATTTTGCTTCTGTTTATGCTTTTAGCAAGAAACTTCTGAAAGCTGTAGTCATATTTTTCCAAAATATTTTTGCATTCAGACTCAGTTTCAGAATCAGAGTCTTGTTGAGCTAATTCAGAATCATTTTTCATTTTTAAGTTCTTTTCGTTTAGCTCAGCCACTTCTGATTTGAGAATATTATTCTCAGATACAAGATTGCTTTGACGCTTCTTGTATTTGAGCTTAATATTGTTATAGCTCTTCAGAACTTCTGATAACACTTTGATAAGTTCATCTTTAGTGAGTTTAGCCATTACCTCTTCAGTGTCCGAGTCAGATTCAGAGTCAGATTCAGATCCTGAAATTCCTTCCTCCTGATCTTTTATGTCTGCCATCAATGCTACGTTGGCACATTCCTCTTCTGACTCAGATTCAGATTCAGATGTATCTGAATCATCCCAGGTTGCCATTAGAACCTTCTTCTTCTTATCAGATTTTATTTTAGGCTTTTCTTTCAACAACTTTGGACATTCATTTTTGTAATGCTCAGGTTCTTTACATTCGTAGCAGATAACCTCCTTTTTGCCAGATCTTCTATGTCCAGAAGATTCTTTTCTTTGGTCAGGCTTTCTGAAGTTTTTGAACTTCTTTCCTTTATGCTTCCAGAGTTTGTTTATTCTTCTGGACAACATGGATAATTCATCTTCATCTTCAGATGAGGATTCTTCAGAGCTTTCCTCTATTACCTGCAATGCTTTAGCAGATTTATTAGATTTTAAGGCAATTGACTTACCTTTCTTTTGAGGTTCATCTTCCTTAAGTTCAATTTCATGACTCCTCAGTGAACTGATTAGTTCCTCCAAGGAGATCTTGTTCAGATCTTTAGCCATTTTCAGCGCAGTCACCATAGGTCTCCATCTGGTAGGTAAGCTTCTGATGATCTTTTTCACATGATCAGCAGTAGAGTATCCTTTATCTAGAACCTTTAGTCCAGTTGTAAGTATTTGAAATCTGGAGAACATGGCTTCAACAGATTCAGCTTCTTCCATCTTAAAGGCTTCATACTTCTGAATTAGAGTCAGAGCCTTTGTTTCCTTGACTTGAGAGTTTCCCTCATGAGTCATCTTCAAGGACTCAAACATGTCAAATGCAGTTTCTCTATTTGTGATCTTTTCATACTCAGTGTGAGATATTGCATTTAACAATATTGTTCTAGCCTTATGGTGACTTCTAAACTCCTTCTTTTGGGCTTCTGTCATAGATTTTCTATCTACCTTTTTGCCATTCCCATCAATGGGATGAACATATCCATTTATGACCAAATCCCATAAATCAGCATCATAACCAAGGAAAAAACTTTCAATCCTGTCTTTCCAATAATCAAATTTCTCCCCATCAAACATAGGGGGTTTAATGATGATTTTGTCCCTTTCTTCATATTTGTTGTTAATGTTAGATATTGAAGTATCAGCCATAGTAACAACCAAATATATATCAAAGTTTTTCTCACTGGATCTTTTCTGTCACTGTGAAGTGGTAGCACACACAGAACCGAAGCTCTGATGCCAACTGAAGGTGAGAAAATACTTAGAAGGGGGGTTGAATAAGTATGAAGATAAAATCTTTGAAGTAAAAACTCAAGTATTTTTATCCTGGTTCGTTGAACTCAACTACTCCAGTCCACCCTTTCTAGAGTGATTTGCCTTTCTCAAACAAGGACTTAATCCACTATTTAATCAACTGATTACAATAGTAAGCACTAAGAACAACTGTTCAAAGTCTTCTCAAGAACTACTGATCCTAACTGGATCTTCTTAAGGTTCTCTTACAATCAAATGTAATAATAAATACAAGTGTTAACATGCTTCTAATAAAGCTTTATCACAACTGTGATTTTTCACTTAAGATTAAGAACAATGAAATAATTCTAGCAAGAATTTGTGAGTTGTATGAGAGCTTTTCAATGAATTATTTTCAAGTATTTTCGTCAACTAAAGAAGATGAGTGGAGACTTGCTTTTATAGGCACAATGATCCAAGAGCTTTTCACGTTGAGAAGAGTGTTCCAAAAGGTCTGAGCCTTTTTGTCTTCACATCAAGTGACCTTTCCTAGAAGAAGAAAGCACAGAGAAATCATTTTTGTATGTGTTCTTGTGTCTAGCATAAATACGGAAAGAGTCGATTGGATATTCCAACGGACATAATCTTTGAATTCTTCTTCAACAATTTTCAGCAAGAATCATCAGAGTCTAATTTGGTCAGAGCCTTCTGATGTTCATCAGAGTTTTGCTGAATCAGAGTCTTTGCAGCAAGTGTGCTTTTAGAATGTATAAGTTCAGAGCAGAGTTTTGGGTCAGATCCTCAGTACTGGCAGCATTAGTACTATCAGAGTCTTCTGAAGTAACTGTGCTTGAAAACTCTTCATACAGAATTCTTCATTTCTTCAGATGCTTCTGGCTTGCTTCAGATTCTTCTGTAGCTTCTGCTTCAGATCCTTCTGGAGGCAGCGCTCAAAATCTTCTGATGGCAGCGTTCAGAGTCTTCTAAGAGATGCTTCTGACGCTTCAGAGCCTTGCATTTTTCTTATGTTCAGATCTAATTTGCTTCTGGAGTGATATTTACTTTAACATCTGCAGCAGACATTCTCAAGCAAATTTTAGAGTATATAATTTTTAAATACAAAATTTCATAATAGTTATCATCAAAACATAGAGATATTATTAAGAACCAATCTGTGTTCTAACAGTAAGATCCACTCGAAGAGATCGACTTGAGGAACGGGGACACGAGAAGGCCAACTTATATTAGTGCCAATATCAACCCTTAACTCAAAGTCGAAGTGATCCAATTACTAAAGGAGTTCAAAGACTGGTTTGCATGGGATTATGACGAGATGCCTGGTTTGAACAGAGAGTTGGTTGAATTAAAATTGCCAATCAAGTCTAGGAAGAAGCCCATCAAGCAAAATCCAAGGTGGTTTGCACCTGAGATTCTCTCGAAAATTAAAGAAGAGGTCGAAAGACTTTTGCGTTGCAAATTCATTTGTACCACCAGGTATGTCGTATGGCTTTCAAATATTATGCCAATTATTAAGAAAAATGGTACTTTGAGGGTTTCTATAGATTTTAGAGATTTAAACAATGCAACCCAAAAGGATGAGTATTCGATGTCTGTCGCAAAAATGCTAGTCGACTCTGCCGTAGGACACAAATATCGTAGTATGCTCGATGGGTACTCATAATATAATTAAATATTTATTTCTGAGGAAGATGTTTCAAAAACAAAGTTTCGATGTCCTAGGGCATTAGGCACTTATGAATGGGTGGTAATGTCTTTCGGCTTGAAAAATGTTGGGGAAACATATCAAAGGGCAAAGAATTCGATTTTTCATAATTTCATTGGGACTTTTATGCAGATTTACAATGATGATATTGTTGTAAAATCAATTTCTAAGAAAGTTCATATAGACCATCTTCGACAATCCTTTGAAAGGATGAGGTGACATGGTTTGAAAATGAATCCTCTCAAATGGGCTTTTTGTGTGCAGGCGGGGGATTTCTTAGGCTTTGTGGTCCATAAAAAGAGAATCAAAATAAACCAGAATAAGACCAAGGCCATAATGGAGGCGAAAACGTCATCAACAAAGAAGGAGTTGCAATCATTTTTGGGCAAGATTAACTTCTTGAGAAGGTTCATCTCGAACCTTAGCGGCAAAACTCAAGCCTTCTCACCTCTGCTTCGACTCAAGAAAGAAGGATTCGAATTGGGGCAAGCTCAACAAGAGGCTTTCGACAAAATCAAAGAGTACTTAAGCCACCCTCTAATTATAATTTCACCTTGTAGAAATAGGAGTATGAGATTGTATATATCTGCTTCGGATAAGACTTTAGGGAGCATGTTAGCTCAAGAAGGTGATAATGGCGTCGAAAGAGCCATTTATTATCTTAGTAGGGTCTTGAATGATGCAGAAACTAGGTATAACACAGTCGAAAAACTATGCCCGAGTTTGTATTTCTCATGTGTAAAACTCAAGCATTATATAAAACCAGTTGACGTTTTTGTTTCCTCACATTTTGATGTTATAAAGTATATGATGTCGAAACGAATTTTGCATTGTCGAATTGGCAAATGAGCATTAGCTTTAACTGAATATTCTTTAACTTATATGCCTTTAAAAGCTGTTAAGGGACAAGTAGTAGCAGACTTTATAACCGACCACTCTATAAATGAAGAATATTTGAACTACATTGAACTAGAACCTTGGAAGTTATACTTCGACGATTCGAGTCATAAAGACGGCACATGCGTGGGAGTCTTGATTATTTCTCCCAATAAAATTCAAGTATAAAGTTGAAGGTCTCTGTTCGAATAATGAAGCTAAATGTGAGGCTCTTATAGCCGAATTTGAAATATTGTTGGAACTGGGAGCAACTAGAGTCGAAATAATGGGCGACTCAGAGTTGGTCATAAAACATATCAAAAGTTAGTACAAATGTGTGAAGGAAAATCTCATCATGTACTTTGTAATAGCTAATCGACTATTAAAAAGATTTGAGTTGGTTAGGGAGAATTAAGTAGCGAATGATTTGGCTCAGATTGCCTCTAGATATAAGATTTCGAAAGAAAAAATGCAAGAAGCAATCGAAGTCAGAGGGAGAGTTATGTTGGCCAGATTATCCCCATCAGATCTAGAAATAACAAAGCTAGGGTACCTTGATAAAGAGAACTTCGAGATATTAGCAACATATAGCTTGATATACGGAGATTGGATAAAACCAATAGTGGAATATTTATAGAGCCCAACGGCGTCTACTGAGAGAAAGATTAGGTATCGAGCTTTAAGTTATGTTCTTTTGGGAAATGAATTATTTAAAAAGACTCCTGAGGGAGTATTACTTAAATATCTTAGTGAATCAGAGGCATACTAAGCCCTGTCTAGTGTCCATAGTGGGGCACATCAGGTGGGTCATAAGATGAAGTGGTTGTTATTTCGACAAGGAATGTATTGGCCCACCATGTTGAAAGATTGTATTGAGTTTGCCAAAGGGTGTCAAGAATTCCAAGTGCATGCAGGCATTCAACATGTTCCTGCGAGCGAATTTCACTCTATAGTCAAACCATGGCCGTTTAGAGGTTGGGCTTTAGATTTTGTTGGAGAAATTCGACCAGCATCATCAAAAAGCCAAAGATACATCTTGGTCAATATTGACTATTTTACAAAATGGATTGAAGTTGTACCATTGGTGAACATGGACCAAGAGGATGTGATTGAATTAATCAATAAGTACATCATTTACAGATTTGGAATTCCAACAACTATTATAACAGACCAAGGATCAGTGTTCACTGGTAGAAAGATGCAAGAATTTGCTAAAGAAAAGGGTTTCAGATTATTAACGTCTACACCCTATTATGCCTAAGCTAATGGCCAAGTCGAGGCAGCAAATAAGGTGGTCATTGGTTTAATTAAGAAATATGCAGGGAAGAAGCCTAGGAATTGGCATAAGACTTTAGATCAAGTCCTTTGAGCATGTCGAACATCCCCTAAAGAGACCACTTAATACGACTCAATTTCAATTGACATTTGGTCATGATGCAGTCTTACCAGTGGAAATTTATTTACGATCCATAAGAATTCAAAGACATCACGAAATCCATCAGTGACATATTGGAATATGATGTTGGATGAATTAGTTGATTTAGATGAAGAGAGACTCAATGCTTTGGAGTTATTAAAAAGACAGAAAAAGAGAGTAGAAAAGTCTTATAACAAGAAAGTTAAAGTTAAAACTTTCTTTCTTGAAGATTTGGTTTGGAAAGGAATCCTTCGTATGGATCGAATAATAGGACTCTAGGAAAATGATATCCTAAGTGGGAAGGTCCTTTTCAAATTATTCAAGTATTCTTTAATGGCGCATACGAGATCAAAGAGGTGAGCAGATATAAGAGGATCTTGAGAGTAAATGGAAAGTATTTGAAGAAATACAAGTCTGCACTCTGAGAGATAAATATAGCAAGAGAGTAATCACAGATGAAATAATCAAATCCAACATGGTAAATAAAAGCTTTCCAAAATGGCTAAATCCGTTACATCAAATGAACCACAAGAGGCTCAAAATTATTACATAAATAATTACAGAGTCATGATAAGTAAAAAAGAAAGGGGATCAAGATTAAAAGGGAAGAATGGCCTTCATCTTGAGGTACTTCGCCCTCAGAATCTTTATTCGCTTGCCACAGATAGATTTTGTCGACCTCAACGCCTCTAGCTTGCTTTCCAAATTTTGGGCTTCGTCAACATATTTCAACCCAATATCAAGCTCTTTAGTGACCTTTGAATTATCGAATTTTAGAAGCTCAGTATTTCATTTCTTGGCTTTTGAGATTTT
>CAWUDS030004439.1:7691879-7789379 GCA_963859935.3 Lathyrus sativus
AGATAAATTGGAGGATTTAGGAATTAATAAAAATATGTAATTTCATTTCATTTTAAATCAATCGTATTGCATTTTATTTTCATTTTTATTATAGAACATTTATATTTCATTTCTTAATTTTATTTTTATTTTCATTATAAAACAATTCATTTCATGATTTTGATTTTATTTTCATTTCATTTTTTAAATAACTTCTTTTAAAAAAATAACTTCATTTCATTTTAAAAATAACTTTGTTCATTTTAAATATTATTTGCAATTCATTTGTAGATAATTTTATTTTATTTTAAACATCGTTCTCATTTTCATTCTAAATTAATTTTATTTCATTTTAACATTATTTCCATTTTTTATTTTCAACCAAAGTATATGTTCCATAATAGTCTTCATTGTCATTTGCATATTAAAAACAAAAAGTAAATAAATAAGTTAAAGATTTTTTTTATTAATATTGGTTCTTTACGAAAATTAATAAATAAATAAAAAATAGTATTAATAATCTTAATTCTTTACAAAAAATAACCAAAAAAAAAATAAGAATTACATTTTTCCTAAACTATTTTTCTAAATTCCTAATCTGATTTTCTTCGTCCCGATTCCGACTTTTTCCGACTTTCTTTCAAACCTGCAAATCAAAATAGATACAGTTTAATCGGTTAGTTTTTGACACCTTCAGAATAGTATCATCATCGGGTGTCGGGAGGGTAACAGATTGCTCTGAAACCAACTCCCGACTCCTTTCCGACACCTCGGTAAATCCGGTAATTTCTGTTCTTATTTTCCGAGGCAACCGAGAAAAAGAGATAAAGAAGTGCTTTTGAAAAAATCTGGTTTGAAAAAAAAGCACTTATTGGAAAAGCACTTATTTGAAAAAGTGTTTTTCTCAGAAAATTGGTTTGCCAAACAGGCCTTAACGGCAATTTTCCAGAAAAAGCACAATCCAACGAAATGCAAATCCAACAACATGAAATCCACAAGCCCAACAAACCGCATCAAAACGAAAACGGCCATTCAACAAAGTCATCACAATGAGCTCAACGGCAACCACGAGTTCAAAGCTCATCAACATGAAATCCGCAAATTCAAGCGAATAACCAGCAACCAAGTTCGTATCAACCTAAGCGGAAGCAACAAAACAAAGTCAACAACATTTTCGCGGATTTAAGAGGATTAAAAATCCCAAAAATCAACATAAACAAATCATATAAATCAAAAAGCTTCGGATCCAAAAAAAGGGGGAAGAAGACAAACAAAAAACGGCTCAGAAGCTGGGATTCATAGAGGCTTGAAACCTTATCATCCTAATCCTCATGGATCAGAAAGAAGAAGAGGAAACAAAAACGGCGGCCGTTAAACCAAAACTCACCAGCCTACGACGATCAAAACGCCTCCGAAGATTCATCATCGGCCGGAAGAAACCCGTAAAAGGCTCGCGAAGGTCATCGTCGTCCTCAGACGAGAAACATCATTATCATCACCAAAAAAAAAGGAAGAATACTGTCACAGACTCAGAGAGACGAACATGTCAGTCTCGTCATCATCGTCAAAATGGGGGATCCTTCATCGTCACCGCACATGCATTGACACCGCCGTCGTAATCTGGGTAAGAGGGAAGAAATCATGTGTTAATTTTCTGGGTTTTCTTTATTTCAGGTTAAAAGAGAGGGAAAGCTTCAACTCGCGCAACAATGGAGACAAGTCTCCATTCGCATGCAAAACCTAAAGGGGGGAAAACGGCGCCGCAGCCTAGAAGGAGAAGAAGAGGGGTTTCAATCAAACCCTAAAAATGAAGCTATCAGAAATAATATTGGCCCTCCCCCTTTTATGTTTTATTTTTCATTTTTTTTGTTTTTTGTTTTTTCTCTTTTTATTAATTAATGCAGGATTTTACTACTTTATTTTATAATGACACTAGTTAGTGTAAAATTTTATTTTTTTTGTTTGGTTAATTAATCAATTTTTTTCTTCTTCAATAAATCTAAAATAAAAAAATATGAAATAAAAAACCTATAGGAGATATTAGTAAAAAATCCCAAAAAAAATCATTTTTTTAATATTTAAACTAAATTTTTCTATTTTCTTCAAGCATTAAAATAAAACTCCTTCCTCCGTTTAATTTTAAAATTAATATAATTTTCACAACTAAATCTTAAAACCCGGTTCTTTTTCAAAATTTAAATTGTTTTCTTAATTAAAATAAAACTTAGAATATTTTTCCCAATTAAATTTACCTAGTCAAGAAAGACCTTAAAATTAAAACATTTTTTCCTTTATTAAAATATTAAAATTAAAACATTTTTTTCCTTTATTAAAATATTAAAATTAAAACATTTTTATTAAAATAATAAAATTAAAACATTAAAATTAAAACATTTTCCTAACCTTTCCCGTTTAATTTCCATCTAACTTTCATTGTTTCTCCATTTTGTCCTTGGTTACCAATTTCGCATTTTATCATGTTTTTTTATTGTAATTTATGCGAGGCCATCGTTGCGGTTTATTCATTCTTGCATTTATGGGATTTTGTAATTTACGCGAGTGATCGTCGCGATGCTTTCTTTTACCGCTTTCATTATTTTCCGTACCTTATTTCTGCCGTATGATAATATTTGTCGTTTGCATGTTTTTACCGTCAATCATCCCTCTGAAGGATTAGGTCTAATAATTTGACCGCTGAGTCAATAGTCCTAACCCTAGACCGTTTCAAACCCTAATAGCCTAGGTGTCTAGCCGTGGACGAAAACGCCATTTACCCTAGCGTTAGGTCAAAGAGTCGCCATACTCTGTTTTAGGGTTTCCCGCCGTGGAATCACTAATTTAACCCTAATTTCAATTCAACATTTCAACGTAGAAATAGGAGTTTCAAGACTCCACGTAAGCGTTTCCTTAAGAAATGCTTACTCCCCATTGAAACCTTGACCATAGTCAAGACGTTTCTAACCTCCATTTCGAGAGGAACTACGATTACTCTGATTCTATTCCCTACCCAGGATACGTAGGCCCAAGATGCGAATCTTGCCGAGTAAACTTAGGACTAACCCTTAGGTTTTTTGCCACTTTCTAACCCTTAGCACATACACCCTAAAGCAAATAATAAAGCAAAAATAGTAAACAATAAACAAAAGGTTCCTGTACAGTACTGCAGAAGTTTAGGGTGCTAATACCTTCCCTAAGCTTAACCAACCCCTTACCTAGATCTCTCCCCGCATTGTCTTTACGATGAAAAATTAGGTTTTCCCTCTTTTGACCTTTTCTTTCGGATAAATCAAAGAGTGGTTGTAAACTAAAGATGCGATTCAAATTAATTAATAATTTGATATCATATTCTAACCGCAACAGGTGCGTTTTGATATCATCGAAACACACGTGTATAGTATATGAGGTTTTGTCCTCATAGTTTTCTTTAGTTTGCTTCTGAAAAGAGTTCATATTTTAAATCACTGCTTATATTCTGATAATTAATTGCAGTAGAGTAATAACATAAGCAAATAAATAAAAATAGGACACACAGAGATTTATATTGGTTCCTTCCAAACTGAGAGTAGCCCAATCCCCTTGTAGCACAAGATACTTTCCACTGTAATCAAATCATGATTATAATTTCTTATGCCCTTAGCACATGACTTTAATGCTCAGACCCTCAGCCCGAGACTTCTTGCTTAGACCCACAGCCTAAGACTTCCTACTTAAACCCATCAGATTTAAGACTTCCTTGGTCAAGCCCCCGAGGCTCAAGACTTCTTCTCAAACCCTCAATCCAAGACTTCCCTTCTTAGATTCCACGAATCCAAGACTTCTACTCAAATCCCATGGATTCAAGAATTTTTCTCATACCATTCAGGTACAAGACTTCCATCTTAGATTCCATAAATCCAAGACTTCTGCTCAGACCTGCAGTCTAAGACTACTACTGAACAACTTATTTAGCATAATAGAGAACACGGTGTACTTGATACATAATCAGAGGTACAAGGAAATAACCATAACAAAGATCACAATGATTATAATTTCTAAGATATTCAATGTTTAATCAATCTTAAGGCTTTGTACAATTTACAAAATATATTTAAAAATTTGCATACTCGATTGTGTTACTATAGCTGATCTTGTTATTCTTCCATTCTGATATAAGCGAGGAATGCTTCTATCCTTCTTGGATCTTCTCCTTTTTTTCCTCCTTGTTCCTTGTTGAAAATCCATGTAGAATCTTCAGCTGCTTATATAGCAGCTTAAGAGGAATAGTTGTTGGAAGAGATAACTTGTACAAGTGTCTTTGTTACTGTCGTACCTCGAAAAATACTATCCTCGCGATGGACGCAGAAAATAACGTTTGAACATAGTCGCCACCAAACTTTATTCATTCCAAGGAAGGAACAGGAAAATATCGATAAAACCTTTAAAGAGGTAAGAACATGGTCATCGCAACCAAATTCTAGGTTCGGGATTCGATTACGCAAAGGGAAGGTATTAGCACCCTCTACGTCCGTTGTACTCAACGGGAACCTCTTGATTTGATTCGAGAGAAAAATTAACTATGCTTGTTTGTTTTCTTATAAGGATTCGCTTCTAAGGGGGAAAGGGTGGTTATTAGATAGGGTGCTCCCCAAGGATTGGGGCTCTTGTGCCTACGTACTTGTTGCACCCTAATTTTTGACCTTAAGATCCCACCTCCTTGCTGTTGAAACCACTATAGTTCAAGTAATACCCCAAAATTTTACCCTTATATTTATCCGATTCGCATCGCATAGCATCTCATTTTTTTTGCATCAACTAACCACTAACGAGCCACATAGTCTGTTTGTTTTGCAGGAAGTGCATCTGAGGCGTTTTGGTCATTTCAAGCAGAGTTTGTAATGTTGGGATAAATAAGACATTATTTCCGAAGCATTTGTTTACATGGATTGATTATGTCAAGGGCATTTGACGAGCAGTTTATGAGTTGAGATTATTTTGAAAATAAGGGAATGCTGTTAAGCGTGGTTTGAGAGGGCACGTGATCAAAGGGATTTCAGTTTGAATTTTGTTTATGTTACGGGTTATCTTTTATTAGGTCAAGGCAAAGGAGAGGTTAAGTTTAAATATTTGTGAGCTTTTATTCATGAATGTTCATAAGCTTCAAATCAAAGTTGAATTTAAATAATTTATGGATGATTATTCATAGATATTTAAATTCATAATTGAGAAAGTAGAAATGAATATTTACTGGATTTTATTTCATAAACATCTAGAATTACAAGTTGAAATGGAAGTAATTTTTGGATTTTATTCATGATGATCTTTCATTTACAAAAGGATTATACATTTACAATGAGTATCTATTCTAGGTCCTAAAGTCCTAAAAGGAGAAAAAACTACAAGTGTTCTTCATTGGTCCTCCCTTGAGTTCTTCACGCAACTCCTGATCACCTGAAAAAATAGAAAAAAACAAAACAGAATGGAAAAGATGTTAGAAGTTTGTTTGACACTCTCAGAACATTGTCATCATCGAGTGCCGGGAGGGCACGACCGAAGCCGCATCCTAATCCCACTTCCAAACCTCAACCTCGGCTACCGACCGACAGTATCTGTTCCATTGAAGGACAGCCGAGAAAGAGAGGTAAAAGAAGCGTTTTTCGGGCCGAAAGGATTGGCGCAACTGTGGATTCAAAGGGAGACCATCAAGTAAATATGGTAGCACTATCAGGAAAATATGTAACCTTTTCCCAAACTGATGCTCATAGCCAAAGTGGATGGAAGTAAAAAACTGAACAAGTGAGTGCAAACCAGAAAATCAGCAAGAAACCGAAACCAACATGTAGGCTCAGTTGAAGAACAACATCACAACCCCTGTCATCAGACAACAACAGCCAGCAGCATAATCAGTTTGTGAATCCAAACACCCCAGCCCTGAAACAACGAAAAGAAAGGGATATCAGTTCAAAGAAACCGAGTTTGTGTTCTGAAAAAGAACCACACACCAACAACACCAAACTGAATATCAAAGCTAATCAAAACTGCCTCAAAAGAATTCATAAACATCACAGAAAAAATCAAGCTTCATGTTCGAAAAAGCAGAAACAGGCAGGACAATCCAACAGAACATCAATGCAAACAGCACCAAAGAGGTTGGCTCATCAGAGCAACAACAGTCCTTATATCAGGCCATCAAAATTGGTTCAAGATCAAAGCGAATAAGCTACAATGCTAGCAGCAGCTCTGAGATCAAACAAGTAAGGAAAGCCAAAGGCGAGCCGAACCGAAAACTGGATATGAAGCAAGTCCATATCAGAAACAAGTCCAAATCATGGGTTACACGTCAAAGTGGAAATGACTCGAAAAGCTGCAAGAGATACAAACGATATCAGAAGCATCAAAATTGGATCGAGCAATGCGCCAAATCCGAAACTGGATATCCACATCTGAAAAGAAGATCAAAACAAGTCCAGTTATCAAATGAAATCCAAAACGAAACTAGAATCAAATCCAAATCAAATCACAAAGGAGGATAAGGTATCCAAACGAAATCCAATCAAGTAATTTCAAAAAAGGAAACCCCAATCAGAATGAAAAGAGATATGTTCCGAAAACCCAACAAAATCAAATCAAATCGAAGCCCTCAAAAGCAATCAGGAAATAGTAACGCAAATCCAACCAAAACCCACAAGATCACTACAAAATCAGAGGGTATAAAAGAAAGATAAAACCTGTGCGAAAAACCCTAGAAGGGGGACGGCCGCGAAAGAGAAGTTCGAAATCATCGGAACTCATCAAAGCCCATACGTAATCAGTCGAGGGGAGTCCACCAGCGCCGCCTAATACGCGACGAGCAAACTCACTCTGAGCTTAGATTACCATCATCATCGCCCTTCAATTTCTCATCAAAGCCCCACCATAAATGTAAGACACCGTGCATTTCATCTCATGTATTTGTTTCTGTTTCAGGCGAAAGAAAGGTAGCAAAGAGGACCGGAAGAGAGCATCGCGGAAGGAAAAATCGGAGAAACGACAAGATGAGAAGAAGAGAAACGATACGTGCCGTTAGGGTTCTGGGGGGGGGACCCTAATCCCCTTCCAATTTGTGTGTTCCGCCCGGGTTGGGTCCGGAAATGATACCCGACCCAACCCTCTTTTGTTTTATTTATTTTACATTTTATTTGTTTTTATCAATTTTTATTATTTTCAAATTTTATTAAAACCTTTTTCTAACTAAATATTAACATTTGTTTTTTAAAAAATATAATTTAAACCTTTTAAAAAAAAATCTAACTTAAACCCTTTTAAAAGGAATGATAACATAAAAAATAAAAAAAAAATTTTAGACAATTAAACTAAACTATTTTTTAAAAAAATTAAACTTAATCCTTTTTTTTATTTAAACATCTTTTTTTAACTTAAACCAAAAAATCCTTACGTATAAACAATAAAAAACTCTCCAATCTTGCACTTTTGTCTCATAATTCATCCAATGACTGTCTGATTTGGTTTACTAACAGTGTTTCCTCGTTTTGCAGCTTGTTACGTTGCCAATAGTTATTTTTGTGTATTTTTAATTCAAATTTTCATTATTATTATTGTAACTGCTTCTCATTTGTAACCTCGCGAACCAACAATCGCGTTTACCTTCCCACTTTTACTTTCCGCTGTTTGTATGATTAAAATTCTCACATTCATTTACCGTTAATTTATCACATTGCACCTCCGAAGGATTAGGTCTAGTTGTTTGGGCCGCCGCGCCAATAGTCCTCAAAACTTCGAACCCTCTTCAAACCCTAATTTACACAAATGCCTCGCCGCAGGCAAAATGACAATTTTACCCCTAGCTTTAGGTCAAAGAGCCGTCGTGCTCATTTTAGGGTTTCTCGCTGCTGAATCCCTAACCTAACCCTAACCCAACTTAACAACTCAACGTAGATATTGGAGTTTTCTACACTCCGCGTAAGCGTGTCCTTAAGATGCGTTTATTCCCCTTGAGACCTCGACCACAGTCGAGAAGTCTCTAACCTCCCTTTTGAGGGGAACTACAGATACTTTGATTCCATTCCTGTCAAGATATGTAGGCACAAGATGCGACGTCTTGGCGAGTATACTTAGGACTAACCCCCTTAGGTCTTTCTCTTTACCTTTAACCTTTAACACTACCCTTAAGCAAATAACTTGGCAATAAACAACATAAGACAAGAGGTTCCTGTAGAGTACTACAGAAACTTAGGATGCTAGTACCTTCCCTAAGTTTAACCAACCCTCGAACCTAAAACTCTCTAAACCTTGCATTTGCATTGCATTGTGGGAATTTCGATCTTTATCCCTTCCTTTGAACAAATCAAAGTTCGGTTGCAAAATGAATAAAGATTCAAACTAATTAATAGTTTGGTATCCAAATTTCACCGTGATAGTACTCCCTTGTGCAATGGGAAAGTCAGAGCATCGTAGTTCGTGAGACTATGGGTAAAGGTTTGGATTTGTGGAATTATGCTCGCCAAGATCATTGCAATCTTGTGCCTATGTATCTTACATTCAGAAGAGAATGAAGAATCAGAGCGTCCGTAGTTTGGACAACTACGGTAAAAGGTTTGTAAATGAACGAGTGTTTAGGTCACATTCTAACTGCTAAACATTGGCTTGTCTGCTCGCTAGGGGAGGCTGAAGCACGAGTTTGTTATGCGCAGAAGAAAGGACTAAACAATGTTCTTTGGTAAAGGGGTTGAGTTGAATGAGAGTTTATGTCGCATTCTAACTGGTAAATGTTGGCTTGTCTACTCGCTAGGGGAGGCTGAAGCACGAGTTTATATGCGCGAAAGAATGGACTAAACAATGTTCTTTGGTAAAGGTTTTTTGAGTTGGAAATCGCACGAGGGCGAGGAATTAGTGTTTGGAGAAGTTTCAATCGCACGGGGGCGAGGGGAGAGAGTTCGGCTAGATATTTTGAGGGAGAATGACGACTATTCGATAATCGAGACGTCGGCCCCGCAATCAATTAATCGGGATATCATTGGAATGCTAGATCCCAATGACACCTTTTTCATTCCATTAATTATGAAATATGTTTATTAGACAGTGAATGTACTTGTCCAAATAATTAGGGGAAGTGTTTTAGGAACGAAAGTTTGAATGACACGCTAACCAAGGCGTACGCCTCAATAGTTGTCACTCAAGAATTCAAGGAGTGCGAGACTCTAAGAAATCAATTATTTCGTAATTTAATTAAGAAAATAATTTGAAAATATTAACGTATTTGGTTTAGGTGCGCTAGGTATTCTAGAAATGTAAGATCGGAAGGATCACAACCCAAGGCGTGCACCTTGAAAGCAATCCTTCGAGAACCCAAGAAGTGATAGACCTCAAGAGCTCGATATCTACATTGTTTAATCGAAAAGAATAGTTTATTTTGAAGAAAAATACTCGAGGTGAACTGAGGTTTGAATTTGAGTTTTAAGCGTGTGTACTAGCAAAGTGGGCTAGTCTTCTAAATGACCAACTAGAAATAATTGATCAAATAGGTGTCACTATAAGGAAGCCCGGGATTAAGCCTTAAATGTTGTGTATGGTGATCAAAGGTTGATGGCGAGGCTTTGAAAGCACTCAACTTACAAGGGTAAAAAATGGCTCGATAAATTGAGAAATTTATTTTTAAAAAAGGTTTAAAGGTTTTGAAAAGAATAGAGCATTTTAGAAATGAACGATGAAACGACCGTAACTCAAAGGGTGCGCTTCGAGAGCATTCGTTCAAGGGTCCAAGGAGTGCTAGTCTCCAAGAATCCACTACCTTCATTGATTAATTAAGAAAAAGGATTTTATTAATGTTTTAATCGACAAAAACATGACTTGAAATTAGTTAAGAAATAATTGACAAAATTTATAATGTTTTCAAAACCGATTTGTTCATAATGACAATATTAATATAATGTCATATGTAACGATTATAATGCGGCGAAATTTATCTAATGTATCGAAATTTTGGTGGCGTATCGGTATCGAGTTGCCGAATCCATGACAAAGATGAAATTAAATAATAATAATAATAAAGCTTGAATTTATTTTCACTTTATTCTTCACAAATATTAATTGGCCTAAATAATAAAAACTAATATTTGGATCATATTTATTTCTGAATTGTTCATACAGCAATCAAAACCAATTTATGCACTTTCAGAAACAATCCTTTCAAGCCAACTACCAGCTTTCTCTGCCGACACGCACCGTAACCAAAACTCATCTCTCAAGTATTCAGGATGTCATAACATTATTATCAATAACACACACCTTACAACCAAAATCAATGTCATACAATTTTCAATTTAAAATCATAGCATACTCCAAACAAATTTAATGATTTCTCATTTTTCATAGTGAGGGCAAATGAAAAAAAACTAAAATAGAAAGAAAAATAAATAAATAAATAAATAAATAGTGAAACAAAAGAAATAAAAATATGCAGAATGAAACCTGGAAGGCTATGATACACAACTTAGGTGATTCACTTAATAAACATCAAATAAGTGAACCAACTTAGAAGGAGTTTGTGAAAGAGCGGGATGATGGTGAGACAACTACAAGTAGACAAAACCGAAGTTTATGAATGCCATAGAACTCAAGTCTACAGAGTTTGCTGCTATATTACACAATAAAACAAAAAGGAGCAGCATCTTGTATTAGTCATTTTCAACATACAAGCTACAAAATGCAACATTCGAACTCAATGCAAACAACACGCAGCCGAAATAAAACCCCGCTACACACCCTTATACAAATAGAACCTCATATGAAAAATACTCACAGACACAAGAAATGAAATGGAAATGAAAATCTAGCAAAACGGAATCGAAACGTTCAAAAAAATTGAAACTAAGAACATAAAATTTGCAACATTTAAAAAACCAAACAAAATTGTTAACAAATCCAGTACATCATGTGAAATAACTAAAATATGGTTTTGAATCATTTATTGTAGTATCAACTAATGATGTCGCTTTCCATCGAGTTGTTGCTGAGTTGGAGCTTTGTAAGTTGTCGGAACCGTTGAGTTGTCGGAGTTGCATCGATTGTAGTTGCTTGATGTTGTTCCAAGCTAACATTGTTGAACTCACAAACTCAAATTGAGATGTGGTTGTCGTTGATCGCCTGAGGCACTTACGGCCTTCGACGAGCTGGGACAGAGAGGCTTAATCATCGGGTTTGTGAGATCGTCTCCGGTTTATGGTGGTGAGCTTACCGAAGAGGAAGGTTATGAGGGATTTAAGGTGGGTGAGTTGATTTTAATGGTGCGGATTCGATGAAACGGAAAAAAGAAAGGGAGATGAATATGGAGGTTCAGTGGCGAGCAGAGGGTTTCTTGATGTGAAGAAGGCAAGGATTTTAATGGTGTTTTGGTAATGATAATGGAGAAGAAAACGATGACAACTGTTTGGTGAAGAAGAAGAAATCTTAGGGTTTTTCTGATTTTTGGGCGGCTGTGGTTTTGGAAAAGAGAAATAGTGTTGCAGCTAGGGTTTCTGAAATGAGAGAAGGTGGGGCGGCTAGGGTTTCTCTAAATTGGAAGAAGATGAACAGTAACACCCCATTTTATACCAAATTATAACCCTAATTCCCAATTCTCCTCGTCAATTTCTTCCGTGTTTCTCTTCATCTCTTTTTTTTTAATTCTTTTAATTAATTAATAACTAATTTTAACTAATATTCTAACTTAAATTCTAACTAATTAATTAATTCTAATCCTAACTAATTAACTAATTCTAATTAAAAACACCTATTCTAATTCTAACTAGGATTCTAATCTAATTCTAATTTAAATTCTAAATTCTAAATTCTAAATTAAAAATCTAACCTAATTAATTAATATTAAAAATATATTACATTAAAATATCATAAAAAATGAAATTATGAAACAAAAATAATGATAAATATATACAAAAATAAATGCCACGTGGCACACTTTTATTGGGCTAAAAAGTGAAAATGTTTATTTTTGCTGAAAAATATGTTACGTTCTACAAGCGAGGTAAATCAAAAATTAAGTCGGACGAATGAAAATTTAAAACAGGTAGGACAAATTTGGGGTATGACAGTTACTCCATAGTACAAGAGACGTAAGATATATATACCAAAATATCTTGATCCATTGTGTAACTTGTTTAACCATTGTTTCTTACTTGTGATCTTGTACTATAGATTCGTTGAGAGTAGATATTTGTAAATCATGGAAACTCTTCTTGCTCCATGTGAACACAGACTCTTGCTGACAATAAATTTGACAATGTAGCTTGCTTTATACAGTATGGATAACTTTAGCTTTATCATTGGTCTGAATGATCACCAGATGCTTATACATTAAATAAGCTTATAGATAATATATTTCTTTTCTGATGCTGAGACCTTCAGCTTCAGAGTCTACTCAAACCTATATTATCAGTATTTACTTGAAGAACGTTCTTCAGATTCTGAGCCACCGGAAGCCAATAACTTATCTTCTCTCAAGTTCATCCTTATATCAGATTCTGAATGTATTCTTCTTTAAGCTTTAGAACCCGCACACTTAGAGCACACATTAGATAACACCATTGTTCTTTCAATACTTTGTTATCATCAAAACCCAAAGGATATATATCATGAACAAATCATGTTCTAACAATCTCTCCCTTTTTTATGATGACAAACATAAGTATTTAAAGAAAACGTTAGAGTCTGAGGTTTGTAAGCTCCCTCTGAGTCTAATAGTAAAAGGTTAAGTTTTGTAAGCTCCCATTAGGTTCTATATTCAAGAAAACTAAAATATGTCAATGTTGGGCTATTTTAATTTTCATAGCAACATCAGAGTCTGAGGTTTGTAAGCTCCCTCTAAGTCTAATAGTCCATGGTTGAGGTTTGTAAGCTCCCCTTAGTTCTATATACAAGAAAACTAAAATATATTTTAATTTACTTTGCAACATTAGGGTATGAGGTTTGTAAGCTCCCCTTGAGTTTAATAGTCCAAAGGTTGAGATTTGTAAGTGTGAGGGCAAAGTTCCTCATAGTTACCTATACTTGTTTTAATGATGTCAAAAGTTACATAGGTAGAAAAATGTATTTTGAACGGTATCATTATATTGCATATGCATACCTTATTCCTCTTGAGTCAAACATCGGTCAAAAACATTGTTTGATACATATAGAAATTGTACAATATATGCTTCATATAGGTTTGGTCAAGTTTGTCTAGCTTGCAATATGGTGGAGTATCTCAAAAGTAGCCAAATGCATGAAAATATGCATTTTTGCATATTTTGTGTCTTTGAGTCGACTCAAACATTGTTTCAATCGACTCATACATAAGGTATTTTGCATGGTATACTCTCAAGGGTGCTCGCGTCGACCCTGCGGTCGATGCATACTGTGTCCATTTCTGTCTTTCTTATTTTGTATGCTTTGCGTCGATGCATGACCTGTTTTGGTTGACGCAAAGTGATGTTTTCTGCATAATCTGAAATTCGGATGAGCTCAGGTCGACCCTTCCCTAAGTCGACCGCTCGCGTGTTTTTGGTTAAATTTTTGTAATGTGAAACTGTCTAGGTGTTTGTTAAGTTTGTTAATTGTTTTTTACTTGTATATGTAGTGAGTTAGCTTATCCTTCAAACAACAACAAGAAAAGTTTAAATAGACACTGATTTTGTTCTCATCATTTTCATCCTCTTTCTTGCATTT
This sequence comes from Lathyrus sativus, assembly GCA_963859935.3. Taxonomy (NCBI): domain Eukaryota; kingdom Viridiplantae; phylum Streptophyta; class Magnoliopsida; order Fabales; family Fabaceae; genus Lathyrus; species Lathyrus sativus. The sequence continues at coordinate 7,705,533 of CAWUDS030004439.1, forward strand.
TCTCAACAACTACACATAATCATTTTTGTTGTGCTTTCTACATTTTAGAGGTGATAACGTCCAAACATAGAATTGGTGTAATCGGGTTTGAGTTGAGAAATCAGTGGGTTTTTCTTGAATAAAATTGTTAGGGTTTTGTCCTCCAAGAATCTTTTATTTTGGGGGGTTTTTGCACGAATCGGTCCATCACAGATTTAGTCGAGCGAAGGTAATCGAAGAACAGGTGGTTCTGTCGGTTTAGTAGCGGTAACTATAGGATTGTGAGAGGAAGATTCGGGTTCGAAGCGTTGGTGATTGAAATCAGTCGGGCCAGATTTGAAGACCGTGGGGTTGTTCAAAGGGTGTGTCGTAATCAGAGGTTTATTCATCGCGTTCGAAGGACTTGATTCAGCTTGAATCAAGGGAAGAGAAGGAATAGGCTCTGCATTAACAATTGGGTTTGATCATTTGAATTCTATTGCTTCTCTTGTAAACATTTACCAACAGGTTATATATATATATACAAGTCTCAATTCTATTTTTAGAATTGAGGGAAGACGTACCCCGAGTGAGGACGACGGGGAACTGCCTCAACAAATTGGTGTTCTCTCTTTATTTTTCAATTGCTTAATCTCTAAGTTTGTGTGCAAATAATTTTGTTGATCAAAATTCTGATGTGTGTAGTGCTGAACTATTTTTAGAAGCCTATTACAATCCTTGATTGTAATTGAACACTTAAGCACTCCACTCACATATTGGAATTCACTTGTGGTGTCGTGCACACCAAGTGCTTGACTAATTGTGTGAACAACAAACGCTTGTGTTGTCTTTTCAATTGGGTTATATTTTTCATGCATTGGAAATAGTCCAACCTCATAGTGAATAAATTTTGGTTGATGTGTGTTCAAATTAGTGATTCTTAATCTCGTTTTTGTCAGATTCCATAGGCTTTGCGTATATCTAGTCTTTTCGATAAAGGTTTGTTTTAGACGAATATAGTTCCTCGGCCGCTTCCGCTTAAAAACCTTTTTAAAGCCAAATATTGGTAAGCGTCGACTCTGTTTTTAACAAGTGATCTATTCAGCCCCCCCCCCCTTCTAGATCTGCACCATCGTCTAACAGTAAGCTCCACCTAAGTTCTAGTATCAAGAAAGCTAAAATATTTTTCACGGGTAACAACTCACAAAAAAACAGACATAATAGAAATTTAAATGATTAAATTAAACATAATTAAATTAAACAACATTAAAATAGAATGGGTTCATCTTCTCTATTAAATACTTCTAAATATTTCTCCCTCTTTTGTCAGATCAAAAAGAAAGAAAAAAAAACATAAACTAAAGAAATACATTCATAAATTCAAAGCAGATCATCATTACATGATTGGTTCCAAAGGAAGAGAAAATGATTCAAGTAGTAGAGAGCTTTAAAGGCTTGTACAATGCATCTTTAATAGTTATTGGTCGTAACAATTCCAAGAATCAATAAAAAGAATTTTATTCCATCATTTGGTTTACCCAGACTCCACTATAAAAGCAACTGAAGCATATGTCATTTTCATCAACATCCTTCAACACAACATGGATCCTCAACTAAAAGTATCAACATCTCAACCATAAAAGAGATATCAGAAGGTGCTAAGAGTCTGGAGGTGCAAGGTCCTCAGAAGCCCGCAAGTTCTGAAACATCTGATGTTGGTTCTTCATCTTTTGTACTGAAATATTTTGAAGAGGGTTCATCCTCAGATGCAATGAGACCTCCAGAAGCAGTTCCACTGGCTACTGATTTGAAACTAAGGAAGAAATCAATGAATAAGAAGAAAAAGATCGGAGACGAGATATTTTATCAGTTAATTATCTCATAAGCAGAAGATGAGGGTGTGGATGAGGATGAACCTGACATCAATTGAGGAAAGTGGATGGTTCATAAGGCATTAGAAGAGTTAGATTGATTGTAATCTTTAGTACTTTTCAGTCCTTCCTATTTTGTAATCCCTTTTTATGATTAATGGAAAATTTTTTTTCCATATCAACTTGCAAAAGTATAATGCTTTATTTTGCCCTTTGATTTTCTAACAAGTACATAAATAAAGTAAAAAGATGAACAGAAGAAATAATAAAAGAAGCAAATAGCTGTTAAGATGACATTTACATTTGTCTTAAGATAATCTTTATTGGGATTATATACTAGACACCATTTCCCAAGAGTCGTACATTAAAAGATTGATTTGACTAATCAATATTCAAACTCTAAACGCTCAAGATAACATATGAGTAGTTATTATAAAACATCCAGTAAGCCATCATCATGAATCACTTAATCTTTAGAACACCAAAAATGTATAACCAGAAGCAAATCTAGGTTCCAAAGAGAGATTTTAGAAAGGCAACAATATTGAATGTAGCAACTCAAGCAAATGAGAACAATGTAGCAACTGAAGCATCTTCAAGCAAATGTGAACAATGTAGCAACTGAAGCATCTTCAAGCAAGAGGATTCCTTTAGAGGCACATACATCTCTAGCAACCTTTGTTGCGACATAAAGAAGAAAGAAAACTTCTGGGTCAAAATGCAGGAGTCTTTTAAGGAAGGAAGTTGTTGAGTTAGTAAAGGAAGATTGGGAAGATTATTTAAACAATCTAGATATGTCAAATGAGCCTAGGGAATTTCGTAGAACAAAGTTGAATGTCTAGAAAGTTTTTCCTTTATAATATGTATTAGCTTCCAATCTTTCAATGAGTATATTGCAAGTATTTTAAGTTATAGTCCTAATATGTTTTATTCTTCATAAAACTTAAAACATGAACACGTAATAGTTAAGGCACACAAGAACAATGAACAATTTTTAACAACAAGATTGCTTAATACAAGATATTTAACAATTAGAAGGCATATATTTGCAAAAATCTAACATCAGAATCTCTCATAGATAGCTTCAAAATTTTCTCTCCATATTTTAGAAGAATCATCCTCAGAACTTATGACAACTCCTTATTGGATCAGCAATTCAAAAAGAATTTGTCCCTAAGGAATGAAGATAGTCTTTCCTTCGTGAAAAGATGAAAGAGTCTTCTTCGAATAGTCAAACATAATTTGAGGAAGATCAATATGTAAGTTTGAATTGAGAAGAAGTAGCAAATTTGAGTTCAGAATCTGATTCCAAACAATTTCATCAGGGCAAAGATTTGAGACCAGAGAAATGTTTGATGGATCTAAAAAAGTATGCCATGTAGAAAGATAGTATTCCCAAACAAGAGTGCCTGAAATTTCTCCAATCACCTCACAGTTAGTTATATTAGCGATCATCTTAAAGGTTACTATTATAAAAACACTGGATACCTTGGAAAGAATGGTATACTCAGAACTTAGCTTAACTATGGAATCATTAACCCAAAACTCTTTGAAAATATTTTAATAAGTAAATCTACAGAGCATATCAAACTATCCATTCCAACTTTGTTCATAAATAGTCTTCAAGAAGTTAAAACCTTGCTTAAGCAGCTCTTCAAAATTCACAAACTTTTCATTGATGACTACTAGTTGATTCAGTGAAGAATTGACTAGAGGATTCATCTTAGGTTTTATTTGATCAACACACAAAAGAAAAGCAAATAACAAGAAAAGAACTGAATAAGAGTCTGACCAATGAGGAATAAGAATCTTGTTAGAGGGACATAAAAGGTAATACAAAATGATATTTCACAAAGAACGGGGATAGAAATCATAGAGGTATAAAATAAGAAAACATCAATATCCAAGGGTCCTTACTTAGTAGACTTCTTGAATACACTAGATGATTTTCAACTTTATGGAATTTTAAGTAAGACAAGGGTATTAAAAATAATTACTACTTAGCTTTATAAGAAGTAAAGATTCCTTTTCTCAATATCAGAGACTGGATATTTTTCAGAAGCTATATGTCATCAGAGTCTAGTAGGTTTAGACTTCGAGTGAGACATCTTCTGTTTAATTATCAGTCTTTGAAATTCTATTCAGAGTCAAACATTTTCTCATAAAACTAGAGACATGCTTGATTTATGAATATTGAATTGGTTTCCTTGACAACTAATTAGAAGTAGTATTATCACAAACGGTGAAAATATTATTTCCATAAAAATGATCATCTTCTAGTTAATGACATATCCAGTAAGTCAAATACAACATAGTTTCTTTTTTCAAAGATTTTTGAAGATTCTTTTGTTACCAACAAACAGAATTTCTCTAGAGGTCTAATCAGAAACTTTGTATTTACGCATACTTAAATTATTCATTGAGTCAAGAAGTTTATAAAAGTGATGGAACAAAACGTACCTCTTTTTTTGTTTTTGTTGTCCAGACTTCAAATGAGTATTCAGATTTGATCATAGAATTTGAATTCTATCTTGAGTGGATATTGAGGAAGCCAAACCAATTATTCCACTTTCTTCTCCAAAATCCATACATTTGCATCCTTCATCTATTGATTTTGGTATGTAGGCATTTCGTCTATCAAATATTGTAAAAAACCTTTGATCAAGTATTATGGAAGATGTCTTGCTCCTTTCTTATGAGATATCTACAGCAAATGCAATTCTGAATGTTGGTACCCATATTTCTATGGGTACACAAATGTTTGTCATGAAAGGCTTTTTCTTACATCATGCCTTAGTCTTATAGAAGTACCAAGATTCATTCAAGAACAGATTTTAGGATGAATTATAGCTTTTAACAAAATCTTGTTCTTAGCAAAGTCTTTGATTTCATTGTCTTAGATTAAATCTATTGACTTCATAATCCTTAATTTTGAAATTATTGACCAGCATCAAACTAGATAGTGTTTTCTATCAGAGGTTGGCATGAGATAAGTCTTCAGCATTGTCTTAGTATTTCTAGAAAACAAAAGAAGAAATGAAAGGTTTCTCACATAATTGTCCTTTAACACATATTTTATGATAGCCTTCAATTTCTATAGAAGCAATGGAGTCACTTAAGATATTATCTTGAGATGCAAACTTCTTATTATCAATATTGAAACAAGATGAATTTGTCAATACCTCCTTCTATCTAATAATTGATTTATTCTTGGATTCATATTGTTTCTTTAGAAAAAGTAATGGCCAGCAATGCCATATTACTTTTTCATCAGATTTTGAATCCTCAACTATGTCAGCTTCATTAGAATATGCTTTGAAGATCTCTGAAAATTTTCTTTGTGGGTTTTTTTGTCTGGTAGTTACTCAATCCTTAACTATTTTAGAAGCTTCTGAAGTTACTCTTCCATCAACAGATATCACATTCCATTTATCCAGCTGATAGAATCTTTTGATAAGGAATGCCAATTCCTCATCATCAGATATTCCATAGGAATTTTCGTCAATAGGCTTGAGGAAAGGGTGATCTCTTTGACAACTTTTCTTCATCTATTTCCATTTCTTTTGTTTGAAGAATTCTATTTAAACCTTCAAGACTCAGTCTACTCAAGTTTTTGACTTCATGAATAGATCTGACTTTTTGGTTTAACACTAGCAAGCAGACTTCTCGAAATTTGCTTGAAAAATTAGATGAAGTGTAACTCAATAAGCTTCTACTTGATTCCCTTCAAATTTGAATGCAAGGATTCAAATATAGTATTAGGCATTAGACATATCAATGATGTTGATATACTTAGAATGAGATAGAGCACCTACTAGAATGCATCTAACTCCAATAAGATTTTCATAAAGCTTCTTCTGAGTTGGTGTGAGAGATTTTCAATTTTTAATCATCCCTACACCGTCAATTTCTATAGTAATACCTTTCTCAAGTGTATTCTATAGACCTTCATCAAAACCCTTTATCAAGACCAATGATTTAAAAATATCTTGCTCTTCCACCATTTAAATTTAGTGGAGTCACTCCTGAATATGGGAGGATTAGCAAAGTGATATTTTTCATATGGTACTTGATTCCTTCTTGAAGGAAAGTCTTTAACAGACATATTTTTCTCATTGGATCTTTATATGCACCACTATTAATAGTTATGCACAGAACATGCTCTGATAGCAACTGAAAGTGAGAAAAATACACAAGAAGGGGGGTTGAATTGTGTTATTCATTTTCTTTAGTTTGCTTAAGAATAGAGTTTAGATTATAAACCATTATTCAGATTCTGATAACTAATTGCAGTGAAATAATAATAAAAGCAAATAAATAACAGCATAACACATAGATATTTATACTGCTTCCTCCCAAACTGAGAGTAGTCCAGTCCTCTTGCAGCACAAGAGATTTTCCACTATAATCAAATCATGATTACAATTGCTTATGCCATCAGCATAAGACTTTATTGCTTAGACCCTTAGCCTAAGAATTCATTCTTAAACCCCTCAAGTTCAAGACTTCCATGCTCAAGCTCCTCATGCTCAAGACTTCTACTCAGACCCTTGGTCCAAGACTTCCCTTCTTAGATTCCACGAATCCAAGACTCCTGCTCAAATACCATAGATTAAAGACTTATTCTCATACCCTTCAGGTATAAGACTTCCTACTTAGATTCCATGAATCCAAGACTTCTACTCAGACATGCAATCAAAGACTTTCCTGCTCAATCAATAATTGATTAAAACTTAAGGGCTCTAGCACATAGAAGAAGACTCAAGATACTTTGATGCTTAAGCACATAGCAAGAGACTTTGATGCTCAAGAACATAGCAAGAGACTTTATCTGAACTACTAAATAACTTGTTTAGCAGAATAAAGAACAAGGTGTACTTGGTACATAATCAAAGGTACAACGAAATAACCATAACAAAGATCACAACACTTAATATCTCTAAGATATTCAATGTTTAAGAAATCTTAAGGTTTTTTTTACAATTTATAACATATAACATAAATTTGCATACTCAATTATGTTGTTATTGTTGATCTTGTTATTCTTCTATTCTGATAGAAGCGAGGAACGTTTCTATCCTTCATGGCTCTTTTTTTTTTTTCTCCTTGTTCCTTATTGAAAATCCACATTGAATCTTCAGCTACTTATACAGCAGTTTCAGAGGAATATCTATTGGAAGAGATAACTTGTACAAGTGTCTTTGTTACTCCATAGTACAAGAGGCGTTGAAGATGGATACACCAAAAGATTTTGATCCATTGTGTAACTTGTTTAACCATTGTGTCTTACTTGTGATCTTGTACTATAGATCTGTTGAGAGTAGATATATGTAAAGCATGTCAACTCTTCTTGAGGCATGTTAATACAGACTCTAGCTAACAACAGGTTTAACAATGTAGCTTGATTTCTACAGTACGAATAACTCTAGCTTTATTGTTGGTTCTAAATGATCACCATAAGCTAGTACATTCAATAAGCTTAGAGATAATATATTGCTCTTCTGATGCTGATGCCTTCAACTTTAGAGTCTACACAAAACTATATTATCAGTCTTTACTTAAATAATGTTCTTCAGATTCTGAGCCACTAGAAGTCGATAACTTAGCTTCTCTCTAGTGCTTCCTGATATCAGATTCTGAATGTATTCTTCTTTAAGATTTAGAACCTGCACACTTAGAACACACATTAGATAACACCATTGTTCTTTCAATACTTTGTTATCAACAAAACCTATAGGATATATCTCATGAACAAATCTTGTTCTAGCACTTTGTTTATTAAGAAAAATAAAAATCGTACTTTATTGGTTCAAGTCTATGTTGACAATATCATATTCAGTTCAACAAACAAAGAACTATGTGAGGAATTTTCTTTAATGATGAAAGGAGAGTTCGAGTTGTCTATAATGGGTAAGATGAACTATTTTCTTGGACTTCAAATTGAGTAATTAAAGAATGGCATCTTCATCATCGAATTCAAGTATTGTAAGTTTTGTTGAAAAGATTTCACATGGATAATTGCAAAGCGATAGCTACTTCAATGGGTTCCAGAACATATGTAGATCAAGATGAATTGTGTTTCAATTGATATCACTAAATATTGAGGTATGATTGGGTAATTATTATATTTGACAGCTAGCCATCCTAACATTATGTTTAGTCTTTGTCTTTATGCACACTTTCAAGCAAACCCAAAGGAGTCTCACTTCACCTCCGTAAAAAGGATCATGAAGTATCTCAAAGGAACAACAAATGTCGACATATGGTATCCTAAAGGAAGTGTATATGATTTAATTGTTTAATCTGACTCAAATTATGCAGGATGTAAAATAGACTAAAAAAGCACAAACGGTAAATGTGATATACTAGTAAACACTCCCGTATTATGGTTTTGCAAAAAGAAAGCATGTGTGGCTCTTAGTACAGCTGAAGTAAAACATATTGCAGTAGGAAGTAGTTATGCTCAAACACTTTGGTTAAAGCAACAACTTTGTGACTATGGCATGAACCTTGGATGCATCCCATTGAAGTGTGATAATACAAGTGCAATAAACATATTCAAAAATCTAGTCATTCACTCAAGGACTAAACATATAGACATTCGACATCATTTCTTATAAGATCATGTGTTCAAAGGTGACACCAAAGTCACATTCATGGATACTCATAATCAGTTGGCTGACATTATTACCAAGCCACTAGGGAAAGAATCGATTTACAAAATAAGGAGGGAATTAGGCATCTTGGATGAAAGCAATGTATGAATAATCTCAAAGTTCATTGGTTGGCCATATTAATGATCCTTTAAAAATCTATCAAAGGTACACTATATTTAATTATCTTATAAAATTTCTAGAATTTCACAATTTCATTTGTGAAATCATTTTTATTTTTATTTATAGCTTGTTAAATTTTATATGTATGAAATGTTAATTGTTTAAATATTTTGTTTTATAAAAAAAATTTAGGCCATTGAACCAAAAACATGTCGAAATTAACTTTTTAAAAAATATTTGTAACATGGTAATCGGATACCAATTTCCAGTAATTGATTACCAAAAAATGGAGTTTTTACATGGGTTTTGTGGTAATCGATTACCACTATCCAGTAATTGATTATGACACAAATTCTGGCCCTAATTGGTTTTGTGGTAATTTATTTTTTAGCTTTTTCTTGTCATTTGTGTTTTCTCTTCTTGGTAGCACCCGACCCTGGCACGCACCCACTCCGAGAATCTTCCTTAAACCATCAAATTACCTCAAAATATTCATCATTTCTCACCTATAATACATACTCAACATCAATTACATCACTTATTTCATCTCAAATTTTCAATTTCTTCCAAAAAAAACCCAAAATCTCAAAAACTACCTTTTTCTCCTAATTCTTCCATGGATAGCTATAGGAACCTAAGAACAAACAGTCATTCTATTGGAATTGTTGAAAGGGAAGTGGAATATATGGATATGCTAGATTCATCGCGGTGTTTCCGAAACAAAGATCAGAAGAAACACTATCGGGAAAATTTTAAAAAGCGTCTCGCTATCACGACAAAGTACGTTATTCTTTCAAACATTGACAGGTCATCCTTTCATAATAATCTTGAAATATGTGGAATGAAAAATTATGTTCAATACTCTAGAAATATTTACCCTGAGCTTGTGAAAGTGTTTTTTTCAAATATGACTCTGTGCGGCAACTCGTTGGAATCATGGGTCAAAGGGGTTGAAATTATTATCACCATTTCTAGATTTAGCTCCATTTTAAGGATTCCAAATGAATGAAATCTGGTGATAATTAACGGAAATGATGAATTCAACAAATTGAGACCTACATTTTTATGTGTCGTGTACCTCGCAAAGAAGCCCTCGGCAAAAGGCTAAGGACAGATTAAGGGAACTTAAGAGGTAAACTCATTCTCTATGCTAGTAATCTTTACCTAAATAAGAGAATGTTGCACTAGTTTCTTACTTATTTCATTACTCCTAAAGCTAGAAATTACTCTCAAATGATTGAAAATGAAGTAAAATTACTGCTTGCACTCAAAGAAAAAGTAGCGGTTAATTGGGCTTATATCATCAAACATCACATGTATGAATCTAGAGTTAAGATGGGAGGTCTTCCATATGTTCGAGAGATTAGTAAGATAATTGAACAAAGTCTGTATGAGATGTTAGATCGAGATTTAGTATGATCGAAGGGTAGCTTATGGTTCGACAGGAATTAAGCATGAGGTCGAAGTATGTTTGCATGTTGCTGTCGAAGTAATGCGTGTTGTAGTCGAAGTTTGTTCTAACATGTATTATTCAATATTGTTAGGGTTGTTAGCGTGTTGAATTGGGCCTTGCTTGTAAGGCCAAGTATTTAAGTTAGCTTCTACCCTAAGTTAGCTTGTAATGGGTAATTGTTAAAAAGTCCATTAGGTTAGTGTGCTATTTTTCTTATAAATAGGATGTTAGTTTCTCAATCTTGGAATAAGGAAATATAGGAAGATAAAATCCTAATTTCAAGAGAGAGAGGTTATTTTATTATTCTTGTATACTTGTAATCTTGTTCTAAGAGAAAGGAAAGAATAACTGTTTATAACCAATCCTTGTTGTTCCTTGTTGTTTTACCTTGTTTTCTTTGTTAACCCTAACCCTTGTGTGTTTCTTGGTCAAGAAGAAATTGTTTATATTTTGTTTCGAGGCATCCAATTCATAATAAATTGGTGCAGTGCGCGTGGAGAAGACTCCTTCAACAAAGTATGAGATTGAAGAGTTCACCGGAGTGAACGACTTCGGTCTGTGACGCTTGAAGATTAAAGCCCTACTGGTTCAGCAGGGTTGTTTGGAAGCGTTGAAAGGTGAGGCAGCCATGGACACTATGTTAACGGCAAAAGAAAATACAGGCATGATCGAAAAAGCCCACAGCGCAATATTGTTGAGCCTTGGTGATAAGGTTCTTTGAAAGGTTTCAAAGGAGACTACAACATCAGGATTATGGGTGAAACTTGAAAGTTTGTACATGACCAAATCACTAGTGAATCGACTCTACCTGAAGCAAACTTAGTATTCATTCAAGATGAGTGAAGACAAAGTGTTGGCTGAGCAGTTAGATATGTTTAACAAGTTGATTCTTGATCTTGAAAATATTGATGTGAAGATCGATGATGAAGATCAAACACTGTTGCTGCTGTGTGCTTTGCCCAGAACACATGCTCACTTCAAAGAAACTCTCTTGTGTGGAAGGGGGTCCCTGACCTTTGAAGAAGTTCAATCATCCTTGTATTCTAAGGACTTGAACAAACGAAAGGAGCATAAACCTTCGACGGTGGGCGAAGGTTTGGCCGTTAAGGAAAATTCTTGCGAAAGGATGGTAAGTTCGACAAGAAGAAAGGTAAAAGTCAATAGAAATCTTATACTGATGAAACATCTAGTATTCAATGTTATCACTGTATGAAGGAGGGTCACATAAGAAAGGTGTGCCCTGAATTCCTGAAATATCATGGAAGTAATGGCAACGCAACCATTGTTCAAGACGACTTTGACTCATCTGATGTTCTTGTGGTTTCAAGTGGCGACTCGAGAAAAGAGTGGATTATGGATTCAGGTTGCACTTGGCACATGAATCCAAACAGAGAATTGTTCAAGGAGCTATGTGATCAAGATGGTAGATCTGTGCTGCTGGGAAACAACAAATCTTGCAAAATTTCAAGTATTGGATCTGTGAGATTCAAGCTCCATGATGAGTCAATAAGGTTATTTACTGAAGTCAGGTATGTACCTGACTTGAAGAGAAATTTAATTTCTCTTGCTGAATTCAATAGAAAGGGATATGTTTTTCAAGGAAAGAAAAGTATCCTAAAAGTCATGAAGGGGTCGAAGGAAGTCTTGAGAGGCGTGAAGAAACAAGGCTAGTATACCTTTAAGGATGAGGTTGTAAGTGGTTCAAAAAATGTTGCGTTCACGAAACATGTGTCAAAGAATGAATTATGGCACATGAGATTGGGCCATGTCAGTGAAAAAGGCCTGGTCGAATTGGGGAAGCAGAACCTGCTAAGAGGTGAAAAAGTCGAAAAGTTGGAGTTATGTGAATCTTGTGTATTTGGTAAATCCTATAGGGAAAATTTTAACAAAGGCAAGCAAAGAATACATGGATCCCTGGATTACATTCGTGCTGATCTTTGGGGGCCTGCAAGAAATCCTTCACACTCAGGTGCAAGGTATTTTCTATCCATTGTTGATGACTATTCCAGAAAGCTATGGGTATTCATTCAGAAGACGAAGGATGAAACTTTTGAGAATTTCAAAAGTTGGAAGATTCTGGTCGAAACTCTAAATGACAGAAAGGTCAAGAGGTTGAGAACTGGCAATGGCCTTGAATTCTACAACTAAATGTTCGACAGTTACTATGTTGAGTCTGGGATTGCAAGGCATAAGACTGTAGCAGGTACTCCTCAACAAAATGGCTTAGCTGAGAGATTCAATCGAACAATCCTTGAAAGGGTTAGATGCATGTTGGTTAATGTTGGATTGAAGAAGGTGTTTTGGGCGGAAGCTGTTTCGACAACAGCTTACCTGATAAATAGATGTCCCTCAACTGCCTTGGGAATGAAGACACCTGAAGAAGTTTGGTCGAGAAATCCACCTAGTCTCGATAGAATGAGAGTATTTGGCTGTGTGGCCTATGCTCATATTAGGCAAGACAAGGTCGAACCTATAGCTCTGAAATGCACATTTGTGGGATAGCCTGAAGGAGTCAAAGCTTATAGGCTATGGTGCCTAGAGCCAGGTCACAGGAGGTGTATCACTAGTCGAGATGTAGTTTTCAATGTAGAAATGTGTTACGGTGGAAATAGGATATCAAACTATTAATTAGTTTAAATCACAATTCAAATCACAACCGATCTTTGATTTATCCGAAGGAAAAGGTAGAAAAGGTAAAAAGAGGGAAAATCTATTTTTGCATCGTAAACACAATGCGGGGAGAGCTCTAGGTAAGGGGTTGGTTAAGCTTAGGGAAGGTATTAGCATCCTAAACTTCTGTAGTAATCTACAGGAACCTTTTGTTTATTGTTTACTATTTGCTTTATTATTTGATTTAAGGTATATACAGAGGGTTTAAAAGTTAAAGGAAAAAACCTAAGGGGTTAATTCTAAGTTTACTCGACAAGACATCGCATCTTGTGCCTACATATCCTGACGGGAATGGAATCATAGTAATTGTAGTTCCCCTCAAAAGGGAGGTTAGAAACGTCTTGACTGTGGTCAAGGTTTCAATGGGGGGTAAACGTTCTTAAGGAAGTGCTTACGTGGGGTGTGGAGACTCCAATCTCTACATTGAACTTGTTAATTGAAATTAGGGTTAAATTAGGGATTCCACGGTGGGAAACTCTAAAAAAGAGTACGGCGACTCTTTGACCTAATGCTAGGGTAAAGGGTATTTTTGTCCACGGCGGGACGCCTATGAAATTAGGGTTTGAAAATGTCAAAGGTTAGGGTTATTGACTCGGCGGTCAAATAGATAGACCTAATCCTTCGGAAGGTGACAAAATTAATAGTAAAATAAATTGCGAGGAAAAATAAACAGGCATACAATACTAAAATGTAAAGTGCTGAAAAGAAAAAGTGTGATTATTGCCTCGCAAGATTACAACCCGTGAACAGATACAAATATGATAATTAAATATTTAACTAATGATAAATGAAATTAAACGTAATCAGCTGAAAAAAGAACAAAAAATCGGAGAATGCTAATAGGATTAGACAGAAATAAAACGGATACTGAGACAGTGAAGAAAAAGATGCAAATTGGAATTTTCTTTATTTTTTTTAATAATTTTGAAAAAAATATCTTAACTTTAATTTTTGAAAAAGGAATTTTAATGTTAATATTAAAAGTTTTTTAGTTTTCATTATTTTTTAGAAATAGTTAGTGTTAATTATTAAAAATAGTTTTTTAATTCTAATTAAAAAAAACGTTAATTGTGGCCAATAATGTTAAAGGTTTTTGGTTTTTTATTTTTTAAAGAAGTTAATTTTAAATATAGAAAAAAAAATTAATTTTAAAACTTGTTTTAAGAAATAAACTAAACTTTAACTAAAATGAAAATAACATAAAGGCAAAATGGGTTCACGTATAAAAGCTGGGAAACAAAATTAGGGATTCAAGGGAACCCTAATTTTCTTGCGGCGGCACCGATCGTTTTCTCTCTTAGTTTGTCCATCTTCTTTTTCTTTGGCCGAAACCTCTTCTTCTCTCATCGAAAAGTCTTCTTCTTTCATGGCTCTTCTTCTTTCTTTGCCGTTGGCGTGACTTCTTCTTCACCCTGAAAAAAAATGAAGAAAAACACACAAAATCGTTATGCCTTGGTGATTCTTACGGATCGAACTGCCGATGATGATGCACTCTGAGGCTAGCTGTTGATTTCCCACCGTTCTTGAGGAACGACGAAGGCAGTCACGGTGTTTTAAGAAAGCTTCACGGGCGAGTTTTGTTATGTGATTTGCGGTTTGTGGCTTTTTTCGTCAGGGTTTGCCCGATCCTCCTCCGGTGAGATTGTTCTATGGTTTTGTTGCCGTTTTGTTGTTGTCACTGTTAGGGTTTTCCCTTTCTTCATCTCTGTTTTATACCTTGTTTTGATCTTCGTTTAGGCTTGGATACTTGTTTTTACATTACTTTTGATGATGGAGATTTTGAATGGATTCTGATTGGGATTCGATTTTGTGTTGTGGTTATTTCTGATATGGACTATGGATTTGATTTTCTCTAATATTTGCATATTGGATACGGATCTGTTGTTGGTACTGAGTTTCCGATACTGATTGGATTTGTTTGATTAATCTGATACTGATTTGATTTCCTCTTTTTCAGATGTTGGATTTTTGCTACCACGGATCCGTCTAGATATCCATGGATTCCGAATTTTGATTTTGGATTTGGATTTCACGTTTGCTTCGAAACTGGATTCAGATTTCTGGATTCCATACTATTTACTTGATGAAATGGATTTTCTAGATTTTGTTGCCATGAATCCGGGTTCGGATTTGATTCGGATATCCAATTAATTTACTTGATAGAATCGGATTTGATTCCATTAGTGACCTGTTTGGCTCAAATGATCTCTTTTTCGGCTAAAACTTCTTTTCCTCTTCTTCTTGGATGTCCTGACAAATAGAACGGATATTACCTATCAGTATCGAGGTCGGGAATCGTAATGGGAGCTGGCTTCGGTATTTGTCGTTGCCCTCCCGACACCCGGTGATGAAACTTTTCTAAGGTTGTCGAACATAAATGCTAACATTTATTCTGCTTTGCTCTGTTTTTTTTTGTTTGTCTTGTCGTGCAGATACGAAAGAAAAATCGGGCATGAAGGAGGAAACAATCGGGCATGAAGACGAAGACCTCTTAGGAAGATAGAACTTAGGATAAAAATGTACTTTAATTTTCCCTTTGGTAATTTGTAATAAATAAAAACATTTATGAATAAAATCCAATATATTTCTTATCCAAACAAAATTCTTCCGTTTATTTCCTTGAATCGATTTATCAAACTTGAATGAATCACTTAAACCAAAACCTGATTAAATCAAAATGAGAAATTGCCTCCGAACAAATTCCACCGATTAAATATTCACACAAATGAACTTAAACAGACTGATTAACCTCACCAGATAAACTCGCACGCATAAAATCCCCCACAATAATTATTCAAATCAATTTTGTGGTTCTGGACATGCTGCTCTACTTACAATTGACATTACATCCTGCTTCAGTCAAATATTCCTAAATTAAATCGTGCCTGACGATAGAAATGAATGATGGCCTTGAACGAATCGGGAAAGAAACAGAGAACTCCGATGAACAGCGAAGACAGATCTATACCCCGTATTTGATAACCAAATCCAATATCTTGCACTTAAATGGCCAAAGATGGTAATAAATCTAGACTTGAGTCAAGGTTTACACTGCTTTCCTTTTAAGAACTTAAATGGCATATAGCAGAGGAAACGAAAAAATAAACCTGTTGAAACCAAATTCCGCGGGACGGACTCTTGCACCGACTTGAACCAAACCAAATCGATATCTCAGCATAATCAAACCCATATGATAAACTAAATATATCGGAAATCCGCTGATGACGGAGTCTCGACCCGCTGAATTAGTTACTGTATCTTAAAAATCCTGATGCCAACATTACCGTGAATTTCTGTTTATTTTCACAAAAGTAAGAAACTCGGAAATAAATACTCAGTGGATTCCTGGCAGAGATTTAGCCTCATGAACTGTCAGTAAACAACGTGTAAATGACCCTTTCGCCCTTTAACAGCTAAAGTGTACTGGACGTGATTCCTGCAAAACAAAGAGACTACATAACCCGTTAATAGTTAGCAGATGCAAAAATGGGATGCCATGCGACATGAATCGATTAAATCTGAGGGTAAATTTTGGGGTATTACATTTTCCCCTATTTAAATAACTTCACCGAATGATTTGAGCGACCGAGAGTCGAGAAATCATGGCGGAGGGATTTAAATATGGATAACTGAAAATTTTGCCCTTAGATGCAGTGATATGCAATGCTATGGGCAAACGAGATGAAATATGATGCGTACGATAAATGCAATGATGCAGACGATGCAACGACATAGGGGACAGACACGACGAACAGCCCACACTAGGGAAAAATATGCACTGGGCGAAAGCACGATACTGGGGAATTCTAAAGTGATAGTAAACCTGTGCAAACATGACCAATTGTTACTTTAGAGGTAAATGGTAAGAACAGAAACCGCAATGGAGATGGCACCGACGAGACGGCCTCCACTAGGAAGTATCCAAGAGTAAATGTTCAACAGGTTCAGGTGTGACTGGATGATACTCTAGGGTAAAAAGTAAAACCGGATATGTACGATGATTGGACTAGGCGAAACGACTGCTGGAGTTCTTTGGAACCAGGATCGTTTGGGGATCAACGGAGAAAAACACAGGATGAAAACCTGTTGTATGCCAAAATAAATGGAAATGGATGGAAAACACCTTGATAAGCCTCTCGGATGGTGTCCCATGGAATATAAATTGTAAAGAAAGTTGTGATGATGGTAACATCGAGATCACCGAGGTAATGATGAACTCCTTGTACGAGAAGATCAATTGTAGAGTCTAATGATAAATTGTAAAGTGTACTGTGATTAAAGTTGTAATGTGGTGATAAGCTTCTCGAATGAGAACTGTCGCATATCGGCACAGTTGTTGTAGAGGCTCTTTTTAAAAGATAGTGTAAAATAAATGCACATCCAAGTAAGTTCGGCGACCGACGGGACGAAGTTCGATCTAGGATTGAGCTAGAAAGAAACTGTCAAATAAGACTCCGTTGAGGGAATTAACTCAAATGGGGATTATCCTATCCTAGCGCGAAAAGATAACTGAATTAACCATCATCCACGAGGTTTGATCTCTGTGGGGAATTTGGAGCAAATAAGTATTTTATGCATAGGGCTGACGATCTACTTGGAGAGAGCGGATAAACCCAGTTACTTGGCGGCAACGACAAAGGATGACGACAAAAAGCAAGCATGCACATGCATATGCGTATGTCAATGTGTATGAAATGAAGATGGGTATGTAGCGCTCATGCTGACGAAACAGACGAAAGAAGAAACATGGGATGAAATAAGTGTTAGAACACAAATTGGTGTTTAATATTATCTCTATGTTTTGATGATAACTCTAATGAAATTTTGTATTAAGAAAATATATACTCTAATTTTGTTCAAGTGTTTTTGTTTCAGATATTAAATTAAATACTCTTATGGAAGCAAAAATGCATCTGAACATTACTCTACGCAAAGCTCTGAAGCATCAGAAGCAAGTCATCAGAAGACTCTAAGCGCTGCCAGAAGAGACTCTGAAGCAGAAGCTGCAGAAGACTCTGAAGCGTAGTTGAAGTATTTGTATGAAGAGTTTCAAGCATTGTTTCAAGAAGACTCTGAAAGAACTGTTTGCTGCAAGTATAGAGGCTCTTATATTCAAACTCTGCTCTAAGTGATATTCAAGCTGAAGCACATTGGCTGCAAAACTCTGATAACATCAAGACTCTGATACCTTCAAACTCTGATCACTTCAAGACTCTAATGTTGATAACTTTGAGACAAAAGCTTATTGAAGAAGATATTATTCAAAGATATATCCGTTGGCATATTCCAAACAACTCTTTCCTTATTCATGTATGGCTCAGGAAAACAGACAAAAGGGATTTGTGTGAACATTCCTCTTCTGGGAAAGCTAAAGTCAATAGAAGACAAAAATGCTACAGCTATTCTGCTACGCACAGTCTTCATGCATTTGACTTTCTGCTCTATAAAAGGATGTCTTTAACAACATTTCAAAGTTGACGAATCAATTGATAAATCAAATTGAAAACTACTCTCAAGCTCTCATACAATTTATTTCATAAGCTGAATAGTTTTTATTTGTTCTTAATCTAAGTGTAAAAATCACAGTTTGTGATATAGCTTTTTAGAAGCATCTTAAACACTTGTTAGTTTACATTTATTTGTAAAAGGTTCCTTAAGAAGACCAAGTTGTGGTCAGGATTTCTTGAGAAGACTAAGACAGTTGTTCTTAGTGGTTGACACTATAATCTGTTTGAATATAGTGGATTAAGTCCTTGTTGAGAAAGGCAAATCACCTTGGTAGGGTGGACTGGATTAGTTGAGTTCAACGAACCAGGATAAAAATACTGTGTTGTTTTTATTGCCATAATTATTTAAAAACCCTTATTCAACCCCCCCTTCTAAGTGTTTTTCTCACCTTCAGTTGGCATCAGAGCTCCGGTTCTGTTTGTGCTCTCACTTCACCGTGAACAGAAAAGATCCAGTTGAGAAAAAAACTCATTATATATTTTGGTTGATACATTATGGCTGAAGCTTCAACATCCAACAACAGATATGAGGACAGAGATAGAATCAGCACTAACCTCCCATGTTTGATGGTGAGAAGTTTGACTACTGGAAAGATAGAATTGAAAGCTTCTTTCTAGGATATGATGCTAACCTTTGGGATTTAGCCATTGATGGTTATGTTCACCCCACTGATGGGGATGGCAAAAAGATTGACAGAAAGTCAATGACTGAAGCTCAAAAGAAAGAATTCAGGAATCATCATAAAGCAAGAACCATACTACTAAATGCTATATCTCATACTGAGTATGAGAAAATTACTAACAGAGAAACATCATTTGGTATGTTTGAATCTTTGAAGATGACTCATGAAGGGAATTCTCAAGTAAAGGAGACCAAGGCTCTGCCGCTGATCCAGAAATATGAAGCCGTCAAAATGGAGGAATCTGAATTTGTAGAAGTTATGTTCTCTAGATTTCATATTCTCACAGCTGACTTGAAAGTTTTGGACAAGGGTTACTCCACTGCTGATCATGTCAAGAAGATCATCAGAAGTTTGCCAACTAGATGGAGACCAATGGTCACAGCTCTGAAGCTTGCAAAGGATCTGAACAAGATCACGCTGGAGGAATTGATCAGCTCTTTGAGGAGTTATGAGATTGAACTAGAAGAAGACGAACCTCAAAAGAAAGGTAAGTCTGTTGCTTTAAAGTCTAACAAATCTGCCAAAGCTTTGCAGGTTA
Source organism: Lathyrus sativus (assembly GCA_963859935.3). Taxonomy (NCBI): domain Eukaryota; kingdom Viridiplantae; phylum Streptophyta; class Magnoliopsida; order Fabales; family Fabaceae; genus Lathyrus; species Lathyrus sativus. Next base: position 7,724,989 of record CAWUDS030004439.1, read on the forward strand.
TAGAAGAAAGTTCTGAAGAATCTTCTTCTGAAGAAGAAGATGAATTGTCCCTGCTGTCCAGAAGGATCAACAAACTCTAGAAGCATAAACAGAAGAAGTTCAGAAACTTCGGGAAACCAAATCAACGTAAAGAGTCTTCTGGACACAGAAGATCTGGAAAGAAAAAGGTGGTCTGTTATGAATGCAAGGAACCTGGGCACTACAAGAATGAATGCCCAAAACTTCTGAAGGAGAAGCCAAGAAGGAAGTATGATAATAAAAAGAAAGTTCTTATGGCAACCTGGGATGATTCAGATGCATCTGAATCTTTGTCAGATTCAGAAGAAGAATGTGCAAACATGGCACTTATGGCTGATGTGGAGGACTATGCAGAAACATCTGGATCTGAATCAGAATCTGATTCTGAAGAGGTATTTTCTGAACTTTCTAGAGCAGAACTTATTGAGAGTTTATCTGAAATGTTGGAAAACTATAGTAAGATTAAGCTCAAGTACAAGAAGCGTGAAAACAATCTTGTATCTGAGAATGATCTTCTGAAATCAGAAGTTGCTGAGCTTAAAGCAAACAATTTGAAAATTAAAAATGAATTAGAAAAAGCTCAACAAGATTCTGAAGTTGAAACTAAGTCAAAATCTAAAAACATTTTAGAAGAATATGACTATAATTTTCAGAAGTTTCTGTCAAGAAGCCTAGATAGAAGCAAAATGGCTTCAATGATCTATGGTGTAAGCAGAAATAACAGGAAGGGTATTGGATATGAATCTTCTTCTGAGAAGGATTTAAATCCAACATCTGTTGATAAACTGATCATTAAGCATACTCCTCTATATACTCATTTTAAGTATGGTCATCTTAATGATATTAAACACACACGTTTTGGTCAGAACATTCCTGTCTTTAAATCGAAAGTTAGTCAGAACAAACCCGTTGTCAAAAGACAGAAGTTCAGACAAAACTTTAAGGCAACTAACCCTAAAGGACCCAAAAAGATCTGGGTACCTAAAGACAAAATAATATATGTTGCAGATGTCTTTAGCAACAAAGTCAAAACACCAATCATGGTACCTGGACTCTGGTTGCTCACGTCACATGACGGGAAGAAGGTCTATGTTCCAAAGCCTGGAACTTAGATCTGGAGGAGACTTCAAGTTTGGAGGGAACCAGAGGGGCAAGATAGTTGGCTCTGGAACTATTGGTAATGGTAATCTTCCTTCCATTTCTAATGTCTTACTTGTTGAAGGATTAACACATAATTTATTATCCATAAGTCAATTAAGTGACAATGGTTATGACATAATCTTCAATCAAAAATGTTGCAAGGCTGTCAATCAAAAGGATGGCTCAATCCTCTTTAATGGAAAAAGGAATAACAACATTTATAAAATTAATCTTTCAGAACTTAAAGTTCAGAATGTAAAATGCCTTATGTCTGTTAATGAGGAGCAATGGGTCTGACACAAAAGATTAGGGCATATTAGTATGAGACGTATATCTCAGATTAATAAACTCAATCTGGTCAGAGGACTTCCTCAGTTGAAGTTCAACTCAGATGCTTTTTGTGAAGCATGTCAGAAAGGAAAATTTTCAAAATCTTCTTTTAAAACTAAAAATGTTGTTTCAACCTCAAGACCATTAGAGCTACTTCATATTGATCTATTTGGACCAGTGAAAACTGCATCCATCAGAGGCAAGAAGTATGGATTAGTCATTGTTGATGACTACAGCAGATGGACTTGGGTAAAATTCCTAAAACACAAGGATGAGTCACATTCTGTTTTCTTTGACTTCTGCAAACAAGTCCAGAACGAAAAAGATTTTAAAATTGTTAAAGTCAGAAGTGATCATGGTGGTGAATTTGAAAACAAATATTTTGAAAAATATTTTAAAGAAAATGGCATTGCACATGATTTCTCATGCCCTAGAACTCCTCAACAGAATGGAGTTGTAGAGAGGAAAAATAGAACATTGCAAGAAATGGCCAGAACCATGATCAACGAGACTAATCTGGCAAAACATTTTTGGGCAGAAGCAATTAACACAACTTGCTATATTCAGAATAGATTGTTTGTAAGACCTCTTCTGGAGAAGACTCCTTATTAATTGTGGAGGAATAGAAAGCCCAACATTTCTTTTTTCCATCCTTTTGGATGTGTATGTTTTATGTTGAATACTAAAGAGAATCTGAACAAGTTTGATTCTAAAGCACAAAAGTGTTTCATGCTTGGGTATTCTAAATGCTCTAAAGGCTACAGAGTATACAATACTGAGACACAGATTATGGAGGAATCAATTCATGTTAGATTTGATGATAAGCTTGGCAATCAAAAGCCAAAGTAGCTTGATAATTCTGCAGATAGAGAAGTAATTCTCACAGACTCTGAAGACTCAGAGGCAGAAAAGGCTCAAGTAAAAGAACAAGAAGTAACGCCAGATGCAACTCCATTGGCTGCTCAGATGAACAATTTGAATATTTCTGAAGAACCAAATGTTAAAGGATCATCATCTATAATCGAAGCCTCTCACCCAGAGGATATGATAATTGGAAAGAAGGATGACCCTATCAGAACAAGGCCTTTTCTCAGATCATCTGGAACGTCACTTTTTGGGTTGGTGTCTGCCATTTAACCAAATTCTATGGATGAGGCTCTGAATGATAATGAGTGGATACTTGCTATGCAAGAAGAGCTAAATCAATACACCAGAAATGACGTCTGGGATCTGGTTCCAAGACCAAAAGGATTCAATATTATTGGAACTAAATGGGTCTTCAGAAACAAATTGAATGATCAAGGAGAAGTTGTAAGAAACAAAGCAAGGCTAGTTGCTCAAGGATATAGTCAGCAAGAAGGAATTGACTACACAGAGACTTATGCTCCTGTGGCCAGGTTAGAGTCTATACGCCTACTCATTTCTTTAGCTGCACAAAATAACATCACTCTATATCAGATGGATGTTAAGAGTGCCTTCTTAAATGGTATTATAGAAGAGGAAGTTTATGTTCATCAACCTCCTGGCTTTGAAAATGATAAATTTCCAGAACATGTTTTTAAACTTAAAAAATCACTATGGTTTAAAACAATCTCCTAGAGCTTGGTATGAGAGATTAAGTAATTTTCTGCTGGAAAAGAATTTTATCAGAGGCAAAGTGGATACAACTCTCTTCTGTAAATCATTTAAGAAAGACTTGTTAATTTGTCAAATTTACGTAGATGATATTATATTTGGATCTACCAATATTACGTTGGGAAAGGAGTTTGTTCTATCTATGCAGGCTGAATTTGAGATGAGCATGATAGGAGAACTCAGATTCTTTCTGTTAATTCAAGTTAACCAAACTCCAGAATGCACCTACATACATCAGACTAAGTATGTGAAGGAGCTTCTGAAGAAGTTTAATATGACTGAAAGAAAATCAGCAAAGACTCCAATGCATCCTACAAGCACTCTGGGTAAGGAAGAGGTAAGTAAAAAGGTAGACCAGAAGCTCTATAGAGGTATGATTAGTTCTCTTCTGTATTTGACTGCTTCTAGACCTGATATCCTCTTTAGTGTTTGCCTGTGTGCTAGATTCCAATCAGATCCTAGAGAATCTCACTTAACAACTGTTAAGAGGATTCTGAGGTATCTGAAAGGTACTACTAATGTGAGTTTGTGTTACAGATAATCTGATGAATTTAAGTTAGTTGGATTCTGTAATGCTAATTACGCTGGAGACAGAGTTGAAAGAAAAAGTACTTCTGGAACCTGTCAGTTTCTAGGGAGTAACCTAATCTCTTGGTACAACAAAAAGCAACCTACAATAGCTCTTTCAACCACAGAAGCAGAATATATAGCTGCAGCTGGTTGTAGTACTCAGATGCTCTGGATGAAGAGTCAACTAGAAGATTATCAAATTTATGAGAGTAACATTTCAATCTTCTGTGATAATACTTCTGCTATATGCTTGTCTAAAAACCCTATTTTACACTCTAAAGATAAGCATATAGAAATTAAACATCACTTCATCAGAGACTATGTTCAGAAGGGAATTATCAGTTTAAACTTTGTTGATACAGACCATCAATGGGCTGATATCTTTACAAAACCCCTTGCTGAAGATAGGTTTAAATTTATTCTGAAAAATATAAGTATGGATTTCTGTCCAGAATAAAATGTTTATCATAAGCAAATTTACTCAGATGCAAAATGCTTAAACTCTAAAGTATTACTCCTGTTTATTTCTTTGTTTATTCATTTGTGTGTATCTGAACTAACAAGCCTCAGAGGATCTGAATGTTGGCTAACGTTTCATTTCTCAAAGAAGTATCAAAAGCACATGCGAGCAAACACGTGTAACTCTAAATCTGAAAAGGTGGAGTGCATATTACTGAAATGGCGTTTGAGGTACTGTTTTGAATATTGAGTTTCTCGTTTTCCCCCCAAATTGTCAGAATCATTAAATGCTTAAAATGATTATATTCTTTTTATTAAATGCAATTAAATGCTAAGTGTAAACGTGTTGAACGTGTGATGCTATGTGTGCCCTAGTTTCTTCTATAAATACCACAACACTTCACTTCTCACACTTTTCACTCTCTCACACTCTTGTATGCATTTTTGTTTGTTTCACTGCTTTCATCTCTCTCCCAAACCCAAAACCATTTGTAACACTAAGTCTTTCTCAAGAACAACAAAGGCTACTTCTTCATCAACTTCTGCTCAATTTCAATCAACCATGACTGCTGTTTCATCTTCCAACATGAGTATTGTTGCTTTCAAGGAAACAGTTAGAAACCTACTCACACCAGTTGATATGCTTGAAGTATTGTGTGAATATATTGTGAACTTTGAATCAATTGCTAAAAATGGGTATGATCTTTGTCCCATTGTTGATGCTCAATGCTGGACAAAGTTCTTTGATAGGCTAATGGGACCAGTTTATCCATGTCTGGTGAAAGAATTTTGGATTCATGCCATTACATGCCCTAAGTTCATTGTTTCATATGTTCTTGGTAAGGAAATCATCATAATTGAGGATCTGATCAGGAAGCTCATATGTTATGAAGAAACTGATGGTGTTACAAATATGCCAGTCGGGCGTGTTGACATGACAGAGGTTTATAGTGAAGTTTGCTCATCTGGAGAAGCTTCTAACAAAGTGAAAGATCTGAAGCCAAACTACAGGATCTGGGCTAAGATTTTTATGGGGTGCATACATCACAGGAAGTCTTCAAACTCTCTTAATTATGTAAATACTAATCAGATGTACTTCATGTACTGTCTGAGTCAGAGCACAAAAGTGGATCTGCCTTATCTACTTTTCAACCATCTGTGGACTCTCGTAAAACAGTCAAGGGAAGAGGTCAAAACTAAACATCAGAAGATGAGGAATTGGATTCCAATGGGAAGACTCATTTCAGACATTCTGACTGAGAATGGTCTGGTTGGACATCTGATAGAAGTTATATTGCAGGAAGAGTTATTTTCTGTAGTAGGCAAACCTCTGAATAGGAAAAGTCTTCAGAGGATGAAGGTGTTAGAAGAACTCACTTCTGCACCAAGACAGATAAACTCTGAAGAGGTCAGTAAAATAAGGTTACCAGTGGATGATTTTCCTATGTTCTACGCTGATGAACCAAGGGAAATTGTTCTAAAGTATATAGCAACGTGTCTGAAAGATGGAACTCCTCTACCAGCAAATCTGATTCAAAAAGCAGGCGAACCTACTGTCGCGGTGAAATTTGGATACCAAACTATTGATTAGTTTGAATCTTTAATTCAATTTGCAACCGAACTTTGATTTGTCCAAAGGAAGGGATAAAGATCTAAATTCCCACAATGCAGTGCAAATGCAAGGTTTAGAGAGTTATAGGTTCGGGGTTGGTTAAACTTAGGGAAGGTACTAGCATCCTAAGCTTCTGTAGTACTCTACAGGAACCTCTTGTTTTATGTTGTTTATTGTTAAGTGTTTATCTGCTTAATGGTTGAAAGACCCTAGTGGTTTATTTCTAAGTATACTCGATAAGATGTCACATCTTATGCCTACATATCCTTATGGGAGTGGAATCAGAGTACTTGTAGTTCCCCTAAAGGGTTAGAGGAGCTCTTTGACTGTGGTCAAAGTTCCTACGGGTTTAGGGTAGTTGTTTTGATTGGGTTTAGGAGAAGAGATGAGTCTTCATGTTAAGGGAGATGTAACCGCCACAAGTGTAAAGGGGGTTGTAGGAAAATAGTTTTTGCATCGTCTTAAGAAAAGGGCTTAAGTACTCGGATTGTTTGACGAGTATGCCTTTATCACTCTTAAGGCAAAGTTCCTACATGTTTGATTGTATTATTGTGGGGGTGGAGATTATATCTCACTTAAGATGATTAACATCTATTCTCTATTGTGTTTGAAAAAGTTGTATAGTGTTGTTTGTTTGTCTAAGTTGTAGAGATAATGGTCCTTCCTATGGGGTAGGATCTATCTTAAGCGATCAACTTGAATGGAATCAAGGATCGTGGGGAAATGATGCAAATGACGTGCAAAATTTGGTATGACATGAACCGACCTGCCCATATTGCCTTGATTGGAAGAGGTTGAGGAAATGTAACAGGAGGGCCTTTGTCACGCTCGAAGAATAACCTTCTGCAACCTCAATGATGTAAAGCTCCTTCAGGAATGTATAGTTGATCCGATTTCTTTGATTTGCACCAGGTTCAGTTCCTGTTCATTTTCCAGCCAGGATATTCTAGCAGGTGACTTCCATTCTTCGTAACCAGCCGGGTATTAGTTTGACTAGGATTTTAGTAAGTGTTAGACCCTGATAAAGTAGTATGTGTAGTCGTGGATGACGAAGCCGTTGACACCTCGGGTTCGGGAAGAAAATCGAAGAATGTACTAGAAAGTATCTCGTGGACGCTTGAGGCAGGTGGCTTGAGGATATGTGGGATGTGCTGCTTGGTAACTACATCTGCCCTATGTGCTTTAAAGGTATGCTCATTTCACAAAATTCCTTCTGTAACGGTAATTCGGTAGCACTGCGAGAGGTATTGACTGTTATTCGTGTTAATTGCAGGTTTATGTTGGTGGAAGTTACGGAACGCGGTGGTACTGAACTTGGCGCTTGAGCAGTCTCGAATGTCGACGGAGATAACTATGTAGCGAAAGGGGTCATGGATTTTACAGTGGATAAGAGATTCTTATGGAAAGATGAATTTGTAGCCAATGCAACAAGAGCAACCTCATAAGTAGTATCACGCAGTCTGGGGTTCTTCTCTAACTTCGCGGTTGTATCAGCAGATGTGTTTGTAGGTGTCAAACAATGTTGTTCCGTGTGGTTGTAGATCGGTCAGGTTATTCTCCACGAGGCTAGGATTTCCAACCTATTGCGTAAGATTCTACCGTTCTAGCTGAACTTTTGTTCTAGATGTCTCTTAGGAGTTTGGTCTTTGGATTATTGCAACCTTGTTCCTTCTTTTGCAGAATACCTTCAAGCAACGGCCTGACACACGCAAAACAACTCAAGCCATCATTAATGAAGCGAGGAGAAAGTAGACCAATCATCGATGTCGGTGCCTTTGAAAGTAAAGCTTTGAACCTCTGAAATTACTTAATTCAAAGTCGGTTACGTTGGCTTCTTCTAACCGCAACCTTCCTTTATTTTCAGCAGCCGGACTTGGATAGTGGAGTGCCGCTATGTGGGTCCGTCATCAACGTCTCTTGATGCCGTACGTAAAAAGCTGGAACTTAGACCAAAGATTTGCTTACTTAATTAATTTCTTGTGAAGTTATTGTATCTTCATTTGTAGGAGCTGCCATAACGTATGCCATGAAAAGTGACGGCTATGCTAGTACAATGAAGCAAAACTATGTCAGCATTCTCTCTGTGGTATCTGTAATGATGCTCCTGAAGATGCTATTGTTGTGGTCATGCTTTCGGTAACCAGTGCATCTGCGAACACCTAACTGGCAAGGATAATCAGTGCCCTGCTACAAACTGCAAAACTTGGCATAGCATGCCTATAGTGTTTCCAAAGCCACACTGAATAGTTCCTTGCTTGGATACTCTGGTTTTAATTCTGGACAGTATTAATCACTGCATCATGCGATTTCTGATTCTGATCCCTATTTGTGGTGGCAGGTTTTTTTGGTTTGCGGTCTGTGCCGAGATCAAGTCCGGAAGGAATTTACGCGACAAGAGGAAATGGTGTTGCGACGGTTACACCATATTGGGAGGCTTTTTCGAGAACAATTACCGACAGCAACTAGTCTTTCTTCACGACCATTTCGGTAAGCCATGTCGATGTTATATTTCACCTTCAGCTTTACTTCCTGATAACTGCTTTCACTTCCTTCTTTACAGGAAACACCAATTTTTGCCTTGGTTAGATGCTACCGTAGATTACTACCGAGGAGTTTCAAATGCGGTGGCTCCATCTCCTTTTTGACAGGTTGAGTTTCTCCTTAGGATCCAACCTGATTACACTTCAAAAATATGTCGGTTGGTTTGCAGGGTGCTTGACACGGAGAACCAATGATCCCGTTGTTGTTTGTTGTAATGAGATTTCTCCTAAACTCGGTTGCGGCGATGATGACTACACGTCTGAAGTGAGGGCTTGAAGTTACAGCTGTGTTGCCTTTGATTTTCGGTGTTCTACTTTGTGACGGTCGTTCGTGTTCTCTCCTGAAGGTTCTCAGAATTCTCTTACGTTTGCCGATAGCGTCACTTCAACTTTGGTAAGAAGGCCTCTTCTGCTTGTTGGTGAGCGCTTAACTCTTACCGAAAAAAGCGGAGCTTAAACTCATAGACATTTTGATGTTTTTCTAATGAGGTACTTACAAAGCAGAACTTGATTAATTTTACGCAGGAGCTACGGCGGAGTATTTAAAGAACTGCTAGGGGCAAATGGTACCGCCACAAACTCGACACAACCTACTGTTGTAATCTTGGAGGGCTTGTATATTAGGTAGAACCTAGTTTCTTTTAGGCTTAATTTGTATGTAGGTTGAGCAAGCTTGTAGTATTCCATTACATGTGACGTATAGTGAATTTGAAATAAGGCTTTCACATTACTGTTACACGGTCAAGCTCATGGATTGTGGCTGCTTGTTTTTTTACATTGAGTTTATGAAAACTGTTATGCATTAGGGTCTGAAATAGTTTCTTCCAAACTTGCATCAAAACTCACGTACTTAAAGATGGTAAACCAAGGCAACTTGAGAAAAACTCAACATAACATGGAGTTTGGAAAATCTTAAACATGGATTTGTTAACACCTGATATCCTTGACTTTGTTCTCTCAAGTTTTAATTTTGAAAATGAGGATTGTGTGAACCCTGCTCTCATCTTTTTGTAGAAATTGAATGGTTGAACTTTTCACTTCCTTGTAGAAACTCTGGAAAGGTTAATTGTTTGGTTTATAAAGAAACTCTTGATTTCTCCGCACTTTACGGAACTTAAAATTCTTCGAAATTCTGAATCCAAATGATGATGTAAACCTCAATCCTTGAATAATAAGCCCTTATGTGTATCACTTCCAATATTAATCTATCTTCCACACAATAAACGAACAGGTTGGCTAAAACGGTTAGCTATGCATAATGATTGACTATGAGAATGAACGTCATCTCACTCAATATTACTGCGTTTGCACAAAAATTGGTTAGTCACATAAATATTAAATGAAACTATAGTCAAATAACAACATGAGGGTGCAAGAAGAGGTGGCACCTTACGGTCAAAAATTAGGGTGCGACACCTACATCAGATTTTTTTGGAGATAGACACAAGAAGAAGAGGAAAGTTTCTGAAGAAGGATCTTCAAAACCAAAGAGGAAGGCTTCTGGAGAAGCAGCTTCTGTCAAACCAAAGAGGGTCAAGAAGCAAAAAGGTAATCCTCATGAGGCCAGTTTAGATTCAATCTTAAAAACTGTCAAAGAGGTACTAACATCTGATCCCCCTATCCATGAACCCATACCTTCACCTTCTCCTCCTTATGAACCTGAAACCATCCCTTCTGAACCAGAAACATCTGAACCTATTCCTCCTACTCCTAAAACAAAACAACCTTCTGTATCTCAACCATACCCATCTGTAAAACAACCCTCTGAAATTCCCCCACCAATAACACAAACTTCTAAACCACAACCAGAAACACCCATTCCCTCTGAATCTCAACCAGAACCACATCAAACTTCTGAATCATTTATACCTGATTCTGATGTTCTTGAGGTGCAACCTTTGACAACTCTATTTGATATCTCTTCCACATCTTGTCATTCTTCTGCATCATCTGATTCGTCTGAATCTGACTTACCCCCAGAAGTAAACTCACTTCCCTCACTCTGTGGCTATAAACCAAGACAACCAGATGAATTCATGTCATCTGAACCTATCCTTTCTCAACCCACTCCAAAACCAAAACCAAGATCATCTGCTTTTGTTTCCTTTGCTTCCTTAAAACCTTTTTCATCTGATGCCCTTCCCTCTGGACTAAAACTTAAACACTTTTATCCAAATAGTCAGGATATCACTGCATCATCTGGCCTAGCATCTTCTTCTTCATATCCTCGTCCTCTTTTCATCATTCCTTCCTTTTCCATACCATCCTCATCTGAAACCACCAAACCACCATCTCTAGAAAACATTCTTAAACCAAAACCTAGAATGGATGTTAGTACGTTATTTGATGGCTTCGAAAAGGAGCTGAACATGTGGATATCCTCTGTAAAGAAGGAATGCTTGTCTAGTGTGAATCCAGATGCTTCTGAAGCCACTTGGAACATATTCATCTCAAGATTCAACTCTGTAGCTTCAAATCTTCGCACCATTTGCTCTGATGATGCAAAGGTGAAATTTGCTGAAGTTATCCGACAGACTTGTCTGAACATGAGTAGATCTCCAGTTCTTCTTCTGGACAATGCACCTGCTGAAGAACCTATGTCTGAAGTTACTCCTCCAGAAGCGGTTGTTGCTGAAGAAACTCTTGTGCCAAACCAGTCTGCTCCGATGGTTCTGAATCAAGCTTTTGACTCAGTAATTCAAGAGACTGCATCTGCTATGGTCATTGATAGCGCTCCAGCTTCTGCATCTGCATCTGCTCCTGCTACTTCTGAAATCAAGAAAGAGAATCCAGATTTAGAAGAAAAGTTTGCTCAACTAGAAGCCAGCAACAAAGAGATCAGAACATGGATGGTCAAGCAAGAACAAACCACAGATGAGATTAAAACTTGGATGTCTAGACAAGAGGAATCTACTTCTCAGATCACAGACCTTCTGAAGATGATAGCCTCTCGCCAAACTTAGTTCTTTTTCTGTTATGTTTATGCACATGTTTGTTGTTTTTGTTGTTGATGTTCTTTTGTTGTTTATCTGAATGTTTTCTGAATATCTATTTATCAATGAAGTTGGTTGTTTCCTTATCTATTTTTATATTCTTTTCTTCTATTATCCTTATTTGTCTTTAAAGTTTTTCTTTTTGATTATGAAAAAAAGGGGGAGAAAAAGAAATTCTGATTGTTCAAAAATAAACAGTTACTAAAATGGAATTCAGACATAATGAATTATAACTAACATTGAATTTTAGTCTTTCAGAACTATAACGTATCATCTGACAAAATTCATTGAAGTTACCCTGAGAATCCCCAAACCAGACCTTAATTCAAACCAGGTTCTGATTACCAGGCTCTGATTCTGAAAAATAAACTAGGCTCTGTTTCTGGAAAGTAAATCAAGCTCTGATTTTGGAAAGTATATTCTAACCAGGATTCTAACCAAGCTCTTTATTTGAAAAGTATACTCATGCAAAAAAGGGAAGTATTTTCTTCTATTAGATTATTCATTTCAGGGGGAGATTCTTTATCTTAGGGGGAGATTCTTTATCTCAGGGGGAGTTATATATTTATCCTTTTATTGAACAAAATTTCCTATGTTTTTGTCCTCATAAAAAAGGGGGAGATTGTTAGAACACAGATTGGTGTTTAATATTATCTCTATGTTTTAATGATAACTCTAATGAAATTTTGTATGAAGAAAATATATACTCTAATTTTGTTCAAGTGTTTTTGTTTCAAATATTAAATTAAATACTCTTATGGAAGCAAAAATGCATCTGAACATTACTCTACACAAAGCTCTGAAGCATCAGAATCAAGTCATCAGAAGACTCTGAGCGCTGCAAGAAGAGACTCTGAAGCAAAGGCTGCAGAAGACTCTGAAGCAAAAGCTGCAGAAGACTCTGAAGCGTAGTTGAAGTATTTGTATGAAGAGTTTCAAGAATTGTTTCAAGAAGACTCTGAAAGTATTGTTCGCTGCAAGTACAGAGGCTCTTATATTCAAACTCTGCTCTGAGTGATATTCACGCTGAAGCACATTGGCTGCAAAACTCTGATAACATCAAGACTCTGATACGTTCAAACTCTGATCACTTCAAGACTCTGATGTTGATAACTTTGAGACGGAAGCTTGTTGAACAAGATATTATTCAAAGATATATCCGTTGGCATATTCCAAACGACTCTTTCCTTATTCATGTATGGCTCAGGAAAATAGACAAAAGGGATTTGTGTGAACATTCCTCTTCTGGGAAAGCTAAAGTCAATAGAAGACAAAAATGCTACAGCTATTCTGCTACGCACAGTCTTCATGCATTTGACTTTCTGCTCTATAAAAGGATGTCTTTAACAACATTTCAAAGTTGACGAATCAATTGATAAATCAAATTGAAAACTACTATCAAGCTCTCATACAATTTATTTCATAAGCTGAATAGTTTTTATTCGTTCTTAATCTAAGTGTAAAAATCACAGTTTGTGATATATTAAACACTTGTTATGTTTACATTTATTTGTAAAAGGTTCCTTAAGAAGACCAAGTTGTGGTCAGGATTTCTTGAGAAGACTAAGACAGTTGTTCTTAGTGGTTGACACTGTAATCTGTTTGAATATAGTGGATTAAGTCCTTGTTGAGAAAGGCAAATCACCTTGGTAGGGTGGACTGGATTAGTTGAGTTCAACGAACCAAGATAAAAATACTGTGTTATTTTTATTTCCATAATTATTTAAAAACCCTTACTCAACCCCCCTTCTAAGTGTTTTTCTCACCTTCAATAAGCATCTCAATGGGGTGTCCCTGGAGACCTCTGCATCCGTACATCCACCAACAGATAGGACTGGTTAACGGTAGGAGCAAATCTAGGTTCAAAATTCTAACTTCTCTGGGGAGCACAATATGACGAATTCCTAAGGTCCATCTTCGGGTTATCCACAAAGGGTTGTCAGCTTTTAGTCTCGCTGGGGACTGCAATAAGGCAATGGTCTAAAGTGTTTCCACAACAATGAGATTTACTGTAGAATGAAGAGATCTTTCGTAGATTTCCACAAGTCAAAGAAACTTTCATTTTTCAAATGCGTTTCCGAAAATAGTTTTAAAATTTGGAAAACACCTTTCACTTTCAAAATTTTACTAATAGATAGCATTTTGCATAACAAAGAAAATAGAGATAATTTGGACAAAGAAATTGAGTAGAAAATGGTATAATTTTATTAAAAATGGTAGCTTGCTAAAGGCATAGCTCCATGGATAATTATAATTGAAATTGGCAATATGGGAAAAGGTTACATTGAATCCAACGACACCTACTGACCCTAATGACCATGACTACCCAGAATCCTGCTTCTGACCAAAGCGAATGGACTATGATTGACCTCCTATGAAAAATGTATCTGCAGTGATCAGCGTTTATCGGATGCAGCGACATGCCTTTGTCCCTAACTTTTGCCTAGACTGCCCTTTCGGGTTTTCAATCCACCGGGACGCTCATTTTTGCCTAAGCCGCCCTTTCGGGTTTTCAGCTTAGCGAGCTCTTATTATTTTTTTTTAGTTTATCCCTTATTTTTGCCTGGATCTCCTTCCTAGGTTATGATCCACCGGGATACCCGCTGTTGCCTAAGTCTCCCTTCCAGGTTTGCGACTTAGCGGGTTATTTTAGGCATAACATTTTCGGACTGCATTAGAATTCACGGGATGTGCAAGCTCTTCCCCATCCATTGTTGTAAGCTTTAGGGACCCTCCAGAGAAGACGGTCTTCACAAAAAATGGGCCTTCGTAGTTGGGCATACACTTTCCACGCATGTCTTTGTGCACTAGCAAGATTTTCTTGAGGACGAGTTCTCCTTGACGGAACTCACGAATACGGACCTTCTTGTCAAATGCTCTCTTCATCCGTCTCTGATATAACTAAACGTGACACATAGCTGTCATACGTTTCTCATCAATAAGATTCAACTGGTCAAATCTGTCTTGAACCCATTCAGCTTCATCTAGCTTATCCTCCATCAACACCCTTAAGGAAGGTAACTCAACTTTGATGGGGAGGACAGCGTCCATTCCATACACCAATGAAAAAGGGGTTGCCCCTGTTGAAGTTCGTACTGAACTTCTGTATCCATGCAAAGCGAATGGTAACATCTCATGCCAATCCTTATACGTCGTAACCATCTTTTGCAGGATCTTCTTAATATTCTTGTTCACAGCTTCAACAGCCCTATTCATCTTAGGACGGTACGGAGAAGAGTTGTGATGCGCAACCTTGAAAGTATCACATAATTCCTTCATAGTCTTATTATTCAGATTGGTACCATTGTCTGTTATGATTCGGCTCGGGACTCCATAACGACAGATAATTTCCTTTCTAATAAAACGGGCAACCACTTGCTTGGTTACGTTGGCGTAGGAAGCAACTTCTACCCATTTGGTGAAATAGTCAATAGCAACTAGAATGAAGCGGTGACCGTTAGAAGCTTTCGGCTCAATTGCCCCAATCATGTCAATCCCCCACATTGAGAAAGGCCATGGCGAAGATAGAACATTCAATGGTGTAGGAGGTACGTGCATCTTGTCAGCATAAATTTGGCACTTATGGCATTTCCTGGAATATTGGATACAATCGCATTCCATGGTTAACCAGTAATATCCAGCCCTTAAAATATTCTTAGACATAGCATAACCATTGGCATGAGTTCCAAAAGTTCCCTCATGAATCTCCTGAAGTAACATGTCTGCTTCACGTCTGTCAACACATCTAAGCAAAACCATGTCGTAATTTCTTTTGAATAACACATCATTACTGATAAAGAACTTGGATGCCAGTCTTCTAAAAGTTTTCTTGTCAAGATTA
Source organism: Lathyrus sativus (assembly GCA_963859935.3). Lineage (NCBI taxonomy): Eukaryota > Viridiplantae > Streptophyta > Magnoliopsida > Fabales > Fabaceae > Lathyrus > Lathyrus sativus. Next base: position 7,740,127 of record CAWUDS030004439.1, read on the forward strand.
GTAGCATCAGGCGGATACTCTTGCTTGAGCAGGTAATTTTTAATGTCATGAAACCAAGGCTTGTCATCAACTTCTTCCTCAACCATCTGACAATAGGCTGGCTTAGTCTTGCGTTCAATTCGAATGAGAGGAGCATGATTGAAATATCGGACACTCCACATTGAAGCCAACATGGCTAAGGCATCAGCAATATGATTCTCAGATCTCGGCACATGTTTGAAAGTGATCTCATTAAAATACTTAATCATTTCAATAATATAGGCTCTCTAAGGGACCAACTTCTCGTCCCTGGTCTCCCATTCACCTTTTACTTGATAGATAACCAGAGCTGAATCTCCATGTACCTCAAGAAGTTTGATCCGGAGGTTAATAACTGCTTCAAGGCCCAGAATGCATGCTTCGTATTCAGTGATATTGTTCGTGCATTCAAAATCTAACTTGGCTGTGAGTGGGGTATAGCCACCTTTTGGGTTCATCAGAACGGCGCCTATGCCGTGTCCACTGTAATTGGATGAACCATCGAACATTGTCTTCCACCAGAGACCCTAACTCGGGACCTGGCTCTTCATAGTCTTTTATCAACATAATGTCCTCATCGGGAAAGTCAAACTTAAGCAGTTCATAGTCTTTAACTGGTTGGTCTGTGAGATAATTTGACAATATACTTCCTTTAATAGCTTTTTGAGGCACATACTGAATGTCATATTCTGATAACAACATGTGCCAACGGGCTAATCTTCCAGTCTAGGTAGGCTTTTCAAAGATGTACTTTATCGGGTCCATCTTCGAAATCAACAAAATGGTATGACAAATCATGTACTGTCGGAGACGCCTAGCAGCCCATGCTAGCGCACAACAAGTCTTCTCCAAGTGTGAGTATCTGCTTTCACAATCGGTGAACTTCTTGCTCAAATAGTAAATCGCATATTCCTTTCTTCCAGTCTCATCATGCTGCCCAAGCACGCAACCCATAGACTTCTCAAGAACGGTAAGGTACATGATCAACGGTCTTCCAGGAACAAGAGGAATTAAGATAGGAGGCTCTTACAAATAATCCTTGATCTTTTCAAACGCTTGCTGGCAATCAGAATTCCACTCAACAGTCTGGCTCTTGCATAGCAACTTAAATATCGGTTCACAAGTGGCATCCATGTTGGAGATAAATTTGGAAATATAGTTCAAACGTCCGAGAAAACCTCTGACCTGTGTTTCGGTCTGAGGAGCTGGCATGTTCTGAATGGCTCGGACTTTATCAGGATCTACTTCAATCCCCCGCTGATTGACGATAAAACCAAGTAATTTTCCAGACCTAACACCAAAAGTACACTTAGCAGGATTCAACTTTAACTGGTACTTCCTGAGTCGTTCAAATAGTTTCAACAAATGATCCAAATGATTCTTCTCATTCTGAGACTTGGCAATCATATCATCCACATAAACTTCGATTTCTTTATGCATCATATCGTGAAAGAGAGCGATCATAGCTCTTTGATATGTTGCCCCTGCGTTCTTCAACCCGAAAGGCATAACTTTATAACAGAAGGTTCCCCAATGAGTGATAAATATGGTCTTTTCTCTATTGGTCGGATCCATCTTGATCTGGTTATAACCGGAGAAACCATCCATGAATGAAAAGACTGCAAAACTGGTTGTATTATCCACAAGTGTATCAATATGCGGTAGAGGAAAATCATCCTTCAGGCTTGCTTTGTTCAAATCCCTATAATCCACACACATTCTGACTTAACCGTCCTTTTTGGGCACTGGAACAATATTGGCTACCCAATCAGGATACTTTGCAACTGTGAGAAAACCGGCATCCAACTGTTTCTTGACCTCATCGCTAATCTTCAAAGCCATGTCAGGTCTTGTCCTTCGAAGTTTCTGCTTGATAGGCGGACAGTCTGGTTTAAGTGGCAACTTATGAACAACAATGTTTGTGTCTAAACCGAGCATATCTTGGTACGACCATGCAAACACATAAACATATTCCACTAGAAGCTTGATCAATCTCTATTTAACCTCGGCCTCAAGTGCTACACCAACCTTGACCTCTTTCTTGTCTTCAACTGTGCCAAGATTAATCAAATCGACCTGCTCTTTATGCGGTTGAAGCTCGGTGTACTCGTACTCAACCAATTTATCCAGTTCCTGGGGCACTTCAAATTCTTCCTCACTCCCATCTTCAGCTTGATAAATGGGTGAATCCCAATCAAGAGTGAAAGCAGAGTCATTGGATTCAAAAAGGTGTGAGATATTACTGCATGATAAAAGGCTTATTTTATTAAAATGCACAAAGAAAATGAGAGAACAAAATGTTTTGTTTTTTTGTTTTAAAAAGATTTCCAATTTCATTTTTAAAAGGGTAGAAACAACAAACACAACTGAAATAAAATAGAATTGAACAAAATGCATTTGTTAATATCCTTATAAAAGTGAAAGGTGGCCCTACAAAAATGATCTGATAGCCTTGGGCAGAGCTATGGACTTTTGAAAACATAAATGAAAACATTAAATTACTTTGAAATGGGAAAAATAACTGGGATCTCTATAGCCTCCCAGTTGCTCAAGGCAGCATCGCTCTTGAATACCAGGTTGTTCAAGTCTTCATCTTCATCATATTCGCTGATGGCATTGATTTGGAAACCTCCACTGACAAACACCTCTTGGACAACCTTCAGACACCCTTCGATAATGGTTGCAGCTCTACCTTGAGTTGGTTTGTAACCTAACCCATAGCGATCAATCTTGGTCCTGATGTCGATTACTTCTCCCCAACCTTCAGGAATGCCCCTGTTGATTGTTGATCTGGTGCTCGTCAAGGATGCAAAAGATGGATTACCCTGACCCACTATTTCTTCCACTTCTACCAGGACGGCATTGGCGATCTCAAGTGCTTGGAATGAAGTTTCCAAAGCATCTTCATCAGCCTCAATGTAACGGAAAGAAGATAAGTTACTGACCATAAGATCCTCCTCTCCATGTATCATAACTAATTTTTCATCGACCACAAATTTCATCTTCTGATGCAAAGTAGAGGTTACTGCCCCAGCGGCATGGATCCATGGCCTTCCAAGTAAACAACTATAATTAGGATTGATGTCCATGACTTGGAAAGTGATATTAAAAATGTGCGGCCCAATCAAAATCGGAAGCTCAACCTCTCCTATTACTGACCTGCGAGAACCATCGAAAGCTTTCACAATCAACGACGTAGGTTTCACCACAGCCTCCTTATAATCCAACTTAGCGAGGACCCTCTTGGGTAGCACATTCAAAGAAGAACCAGTGTCTACTAATACCCTCGATAAATTATCCTCCTAACATTTCACTAATATGTGTAAAGCACGATTGTGATTCGAACCTTCCCTTGGTAACTTTTCACTGCTGAAACTAAGGGTATTGCATGCGGTAATGTTGGCGATCACACTATCAAACTGACCGGTAGTGATGTCCTAAGCGATATGGGCCTGAGTCAAAACCTTCTGTAAAGTTGTTCGATGAGCGGGTGAACTCAAAAGCAGAGATAGGACAAAAATTTTGGAAGGAGTCTGGTGAAGTTGATCGACAACCTTATAACCACTCTTCTTAATGATCCTCAAAAACTCAGCATCTTCATCACTGGTAACTGCTCCTTTACCCTTATCTTTGGCAGGCACAGGGGTAGGGGTAATTGTTTCCTTAGGCGGAGCCTCATTGAAACGGGGAGTGTACACACGGCCACTGCGAGTCATTCTACTTGCTCCAGCAATATTAGTCACACTTTCACTATCGATCTTCGCTTCTTCCTTCGGAATAACGTTCCTAGACTCTTTGTCAATCACTGTAACATCATACTTCCAAGGCACTGCCTTAGGATCACTGAAAGGGAATGGACTCGGTTTCTGAACAACTATCGGCTTAGGCTGATTCACTGCAGGAGTAACAGGCTTTGGTATATCAAACACTAGCTTGGCAGAACCTGCCCCTGGCCAATTAAACACTGGTACCTTAACCTTTGCTTTGGGCAAATCGAAGACGGGCTTAACCATAGCGATCTCATCCTTCTTCGTCTTAGCAACCACTTGCAGAAAACCATCATTAATTAACTTCTTAATATCATTCTGAACCAACAAACAACCCTTACTACTGACATCAAAACTTGCACACACAATATGAGAAGTAGTCACTAAATCGGCTTCAAACAACTTTGAATGGAATATCTTAAGAGGAGTCTTAATCTGTGCGACATCAAGGATATAAGTTTCATCAGGATCATTACTAATAGCATTAACACCCCCATGGTTAGGCAAAGGGTTACTCTTCACATTCGGCTGAGGGTCATCGAACGACAAAATCTTCTTTTCTATCAGATCTCTGACAAGATTCTTCAAGGCATAACAATTTTCTAGGTCATGGTCGGGCGCACCCTCATGAAATAAACAATGAGCGGCAGCGTTGTAATTGGCGGGTAACGGATTAGGAGGAGGACCCAAGGCTCGGGTAGTAATCAGACCTTGTTGTACTAAGGAGGGGTACAACTCAGTGAAGGTCATCGGGATCGGCGGACAAGGCTTATACCGTCTTCTGTTCAGACCATTCTGGAGAGGAGCTTGACCCTTCGGTTGCTGAGGGGCAGGAGCGTTGGGTGCTTATTGATAATTAGGAGGCTGATATACCGGAGCCTGTTGCATTGGTTGGTACATAGGAACTTGCTGAAAAGAAGGTGCCACAGCAGCCAGATAAGGTTGTTGAACATACTGCATCGGATAGCCTAGTGGTTGAGCATAATTTTGTGGATGTTAAGAAGGTTGATTTCTTCATTTACTAGAAGACACAACATTAGTTTCACCTTCTTTCTTTTTCTGAGAACTGGATGAAGGTTTCTTTGTCTGATCTTTTGAACCTGAACTATCAGAATTACCTGTCATTTTACCGCTTTTCAGACCCAATTCAATTTTGACACCCACAACAACAATGTCAGAAAAATTTGAAGTTACGCTACCAACCATTCTCTCATAAAATTTCGGACGAACGGTATCGACAAACCAATCAGCTAATTCTTTCTCAGTCAAAGGTGGTTCTACTTGCAACGCAACCTCTCTCCACTGCTGAGCATACTCTTTAAAAGTCTCTGAATTCTTCTGCGACATACTCAACAGTTGTCTTCTGTCAAGAGCCAAATCCATATTATATTTATAATGCTTGATGAAAGCATCGGATAAATCTTGAAAACTCTTGATACGGGACTGGTCTAAAGTTAGATACCATTTAGAGGAAGCCCCTTTCAAACTATCTTGGAAACAATGAATCATCAACTTATCATTCTCTACGTGGGCAGCCATTTTATGGTAATACATAATTAGGTGATTCTTAGGACAGGTATCACCTTCATGACAGTCGAAGTTTGGAGTTTTGAACTTCGGAGGGATAACCAAACCAGAAACCAAGCAAACATCCCTGGCGGCAGTCCCAAAAATTTGATCGCCCTCTACCTTCCTCAATCTCTCTGCAATAGTATCAACCTCCTCACGAAGCCTACCACGTCTTTCATAACCCTCATCATTCTCATCAGTCATATCAAAAACAGGATTGTTGAAATAAGGTCGCATATGGGTATGCATAGTAGTGGGTGCAAATATAGGATCGACTCTAGGAGCCTCAGAAATCAAAGGAACAGCTTGTTGAACTGGTTGAATAATAGGAACAGCAGCCGGGGGAGGTAAAAAACCCAGGGGAAGACCATAAGGCGGGTCACTTGCAACAGTAACAGTTGGTTGAGGATCCACAATAACACCGGTAACTTCGGAAACAACAGTGGGCTGGGTATCCATCTTTGCATTCATAACCTACAACATTTCCATCATACGGCCCATACTTCCTCAAAGGTCTTCAAGCTCATTACTAAGGCGATCAATCTCGTGCGTTTGGTTCTCCATCCTTTTTCGAGCTTGGGCTCTAGTGTTGTACTGATGCCGAGGACTCAGGGTGACAGAACTAGAAGGCGAGAGAACCGAGAATGAGAAACCGGAAGATAAATGCAATGCAAAAAATATGATGCGATGATGCGAGATGCAAATGAAGATTTCATGGAATTCAAGTAATTATGAACATTGCGAGATATCAAAAGGAAATTTTATTAATTTAATTCAACAACAGTGGATTACACGCAAATATTCTTAAGAGGGATCTTAACATAACAGCTAAATAAAAGCTAGAAAGTCCTAAAGTAACATCGTTCGCAACTTCAAAGCGTAGGAGAGTCGGAGGAAAATAAATCCTCATGGGTCTTTCCTCTTATTGTAGGAACGTGCTTCTTCGTTCTTGAATTGCAGCTGCTTCTGAAGTTCGATATTCTCACGGATGACCACTTGATATTTGTTCTTCCATGCTTCGGCCTTGCGTTGCGCTCTTTTCCAAGCGATCTTCAACCTTTCAGCTTCGGTCATAAATATTAAAACAGGTTCTTCTCTTGGAGGTAGCGTATCTAGATGAGGGTAAGGCATCTTCAACTCGATTGCTCTTCCTCGAACCCACTGAAGATAAGGCTCCATAGACACACAACTAGGCCTTCCCAAACTTTCTCTACCTTCCTTACGCAGATGATTCCAAGAAGATATAATCTAATCTTGAAGTTCTTTATTGTCTTTGTAGAAGATGTTCTCCATATAAGCACTCTTAGGTGGTTCCTTCAAGGGATACCCCAACTGTCGGCGGGCTAACACTGGATTGTAGCTAACTCCTCCATAAAAACTAAGCAAAGGTACATTAGCGAAGTCTCCACAACCTTCAATGATCAATATACCATCATACATACGGTTATACCAATCAATATCGGAATGAGTTAAAGCCATAACCCTTTATGACCAACGTCCCTTAATGCGATCCCAAAACGGTCCGGACTTGGGCAAGTGCAAAATAAATCACTTGTATAGCAAAGGCACACAACAAGTAATCATCCCTCCACCATGGAAGTTTCGTAGATGCATAGAATGATAAGTATTACCCAATAAAGTGGGCACAGGATTTCTCATCATAAAGATTTTGATGGCGTTCATGTCAACAAACCCTTCAAAACTGGGAAAAAGCAGCACTCCATAAACAAGCAAGGAAAAGATTGTCTCAAAGGTAGGCATGCTCATATGATCGGCATAATATTGGGCTTTCTTAATTAAGAAGTCCGTGGGTAAACCGAAGGTCTTCCCTTTAGTGATCATATGGCCTTTAACTTCGGATACCTTTAGACAAATGGCCTTAGCAACATCCTCCACTTTAGGGTTCTTCTCCAAGAAAGGGAACAGAGACTTATTCAAAATAGGTAACCCCACCAACTGAGAATATTCCTCCAAAGTAGGCAAAAGCTGATAATCTGGGAAAGTAAAGCACTGATAGCCTAGGTCGTAGAACTGTAGCAAAACCAAAAGAAGTCCTTCGTTCACTTGAAAATTTAGTAAAGATAACAACCTTCCATATTTATTTCGAAATCCCTCTTGATCTTGAATCGACTCCCCTAACTTCTTTAGGACATCCAATTTAAAACCCTTAAAAGAATATTTCAAAGTATGCCTTCCACGGTGATCCATGGTATCTTGCGATGTTCATAAAGAAAGTTTGAATTCCATGAAATCTAATGCAACATGATGATTTATGGATGCAATGCACAAATACACACAAAGTCCTAGGTTAAAGGAACATGAGTGGAGTCAAGGTTTGCCCATCCCCAAAAGGGTATGTATTAAGGTTAGTTGTACCTGCAGAACAAGGTTCTAAAGAAGTGCCCAAAGTCATCAGTCCATCTTTCGGATATTACCAACCCTCCGATTGACTCGGGGACCGATAATACTCTTAAGAGAACCTCTTTCAAGTGTAGTATCGTGTAGCAACCATTGTAGGACTATTCCCATGCAGTTCCCGCACTACGTCCTAAATAAGGCCAAGGTGGTGCCAAGGTACAACGGTCCTCAATATCATAGACACCAATCGAAAATAGTAAAAGTTTTCACGACTACACTCGTTCAACCGAACCATTTTCGAAAGGGTCTCAACTGAGCGTTGATTCTCAAGTCAGCTTGGTCGGGACTCACCCCCTATAAGCCTCGTCAAATATATCTTCATCCTATAATAATGTCACTCAAGTCCGGGTGTAGGACTTATCTCACAACACATGGAACCAAACCCCAATCAAGGCACAATATATATACAAATAAATAGTAAAGCAAAAAAATAAACATGAATAAGTTAGGGATAACCCTCAAAAGTTAGGGTCCCCAGTGAAGTCGCCATTTTCTATTGCGGTGGAAATAGGATATCAAACTATTAATTAGTTTAGATCACAATTCAAATCACAACCGCTCTTTGATTTATCCGAAGGAAAAGGTCAAAAGAGGGAAAACCTATTTTTTCATCGTAAACACAATGCGGGGAGAGCTCTAGGTAAGGGTTTGTTAAGCTTAGGGAAGGTATTAGCATCCTAAACTTCTGTAGTACTCTACAGGAACCTTTTGTTTATTGTTTACTATTTGCTTTATTCTTTGATTTAAGGTATATACAGAGGGTTTAAAAGTTAAAGGAAAAAACCTAAGGGGTTAATTCTAAGTTTACTCGGCAAGACATCGCATCTTGTGCCTACATATCTTGACGGGAATGGAATCAGAGTAATTGTAGTTCCCCTCAAAAAGGAGGTTAGAAATGTCTTGACTGTCGTCAAAGTTTCAATGGGGGGTAAACGTTATTAAGGAAGCGCTTACGTGGGGTGCGGAGACTCCAATCTCTACGTTGAATTTGTTAATTGAAATTAGGGTTAAATTAGGGATTCCACGGCGGGAAACCCTAAATCAGAGTACGACGACTCTTTAACCTAATGCTAGGGTAAAGGGTATTTTTTTCTACGGCGGGACGCCTATGAAATTAGGGTTTGAAAACGTCAAAAGTTAGGGTTATTGACTCGGCGGTCAAATAGCTAGACCTAATCCTTCGGAAGGTGACAAAATTAATAGTAAAATAAATTGCGAGGAAAAATAAACAGGCATACAATACTGAAATGTAAAGTGCTGAAAAGAAAAAGTGTGACGATTGCCTCGCAAGATTACAACCAGTGAACAGATACAAATATGATAATTAAATATTTAACTAATGATAAATGAAATTAAACGTAATCAGCTGAAAAAAGAACAAAAAATCGGAGAATGCTAATAGGATTAGACAGAAATAAAGCGGATACTGAGACAGTGAAGAAAAAATGCAAATTGGAATTTTCTTTATTGTTCTTAATAATTTTGAAAAAAATATCTTAACTTTAAATTTTGAAAAAGGAATTTTAATGTTAATATTAAAAGTTTTTTAGTTTTCATTATTTTTTAGAAATAGTTAGTGTTAATTATTAAAAACAGTTTTTTAATTCTAATTAAAAAAAAAAGTTAATTGTGGCCAATAATGTTAAAGGTTTTTGGTTTTTTATTTTTAAAAGAAGTTAATTTTAAATATAGAAAAAAGATTAATTTTAAAACTTGTTTTACAAAATAAACTAAAATTTAAATAAAATGAAAATAACATAAAGGCAAAACGGGTCCACGTATAAAAGCTGGGAAACAAAATTAGGGGTTCAAGGGAACCCTAATTTTATTGCGGCGGCACCGATCCTTTTCTCTCTTAGTTTGTCTGTCTTCTTCTTCTTTGGCCGAAACATCTTCTTCTCTCATCGAAAACGCTTCTTCTTTCATGGCTGTTCTTTTTTCTTTGCCGTTGGCGTGACTTCCTCTTCACCCTGAAAGAAAATGAAGAAAAACACACAAAATCGTTATGCCTGGGTGATTCTTACGGATCGAACTGCCGATGATGATGCACTCTGAGGCTAGTTGTTGATTTCCCAGCGTTCTTGAGGAACGACGAAGGCAGTCACGGTGTTTCAAGAAAGCTTCGTGGGCGAGTTTCGTTGTGTGATTTGCGGTTTGTGGCTCTTTTCGTCAGGGTTTGCGCGGTCCTCCTCCGGTGAGTTTGTTCTATGGTTTTGCTGTCGTTTTGTTCTTGTCACTGTTAGGGTTTTCCCTTTCTTCATCTCTGTTTTATACCTTGTTTTGATCTTCGTTTGGGCTTGGATACTTGTTTTTACATTACTTATAATGATGGAGATTTTGATTGGGATTCGATTTTGTGATGTGGTTATTTCTGATATGGACTATGGATTTGATTTTCTCTAATATTTGCAGATTGGATACGGATTTGTTGTTGGTACTAAGTTTCCGATACTGATTGGATTTGTTTGATTTATCTGATACTGATTTGATTTCCTCTTTTTCAGATGTTGGATTTTTGCTACCACGGATCCGTCTGGATACCCATGGATTCTGAATTTTGATTTTGGATTTGGATTTCGCGTTTGCTTCGAAAATGGATTCGGATTTCTGGATTCCATACTATTTACTTGATGAAATGGATTTTCTGAATTTTGTTACCGTGAATCCGGGTTCGGATTTGATTCGGATATCCGATTAATTTACTTGATAGAATCGGGTTTGATTCCATTAGTGACCTGTTTAGCTCAAATAATCTCTTTTTCGGCATAAAATCGCTTTTCGGCTAAAACTTCTTTTCCTCTTCTTCTCGGCTGTCCTGACAAATAGAATGGATATTACCTATCGGTACCGAGGTCGGGAATCATAATGGGAGTTGGCTTCGGCATTTGTCGTTGCCCTCCCGACACCCGGTGATGAAACTTTTTTGAGGGTGTCGAACGCAAATGCTAACATTTATTCTGCTTTGCTCTTTTTTTTTGTTTGTCTTGTCGTGCAAGTACGAAAGACAAATCGGGCATGAAGGAGGAAAAAATCGGGCATGAAGACGAAGACCTCTTAGGAAGATAGAACTTAGGATAAAAATGTACTTTAATTTTCCCTTTGGTAATTTGTAATAAATAAAAATATTTATGAATAAAATCCAATATATTTCTTATCCAAACAAAATTCTTCTGTTTATTCCCTTCAATCGATTTATCAAACTTGAATGAATCACTTAAACCAAAACCTGGTTAAATCAAAATGAGAAATTGCCTCCGAACAAATTCCACCGATTAAAGATTCACACAAATGAACTTAAACAGACTGATTAACCTCACCAGATAAACTCGCACGCATAAAATCCCCCACAATAGTTATTCAAATCAATTTTGTGGTTTTGGACATGTTGTTCTACTTACAATTGACATTACATCCCGCTTCAGTCAAATATTCCTAAATTAAATCGTGCCTGAAGATAGAAATGAATGATGGCCTTGAACGAATCGGGAAAGAAACAGAGAACTCCGATGAACAGCGAAGACAAATCTATACCTCGTATTTGATAACCAAATCCAACATCTTGCACTTAATTGGCCAAAGATGGTAATAAATCCAGACTTGAGTCAAGGTTTACACTGCTTTCCTTTTAAGAACTTAAATGGCATATAGCAGAGGAGACGAAAAAATAAACCTGTTGAAACCAAATTCCGCGGGACGGACTCTTGCGCCGATTTAAACCAAACCAAATCAATATCTCAGCATAATCAAACCCATATGATAAAATAAATATCTCGGAAATCCGGTGATGACGGAGTATCGGCCCGCTGAATTAGTTACAGTATCTTAAAAATCATGATGCCAACATTACCGTGAATTTCTGTTTATTTTCACAAAAGTAAGAAAATCGAAAATAAATAATCAGTGGATTTCTGGCAGAGATTTAGCCTCATGAACTGTCAGCAAACAACGTGTAAATGACCTTTTTGCCCTTTAACAGCTGAAGTGTACTGGACGTGATTCCTACAAAGCAAACAGACTATGTAACCCGTTAATAGTTAGCAGATGAAAAAATGGGATGCCATGCGACATGAATCGATTAAATCTGAGGGTAAAATTTGGGGTATTACAAAATGGCTTTCAAGAAAATTGATGATGCTGAGAAAGAGCTGGAACATGGAGAGATTCCTGTTATGGTGGAGCATGTTGATGCTGAATTGCGTATCCCAGATGAAGTCTAAGGAGACACAGAAGATGTTGTCGAAGATGAGGAGACTGATAATGACTATCTGCTAGCAAGAGACAGGTCGAGGAGAGTCATCAAGCCACCTCAGAGACTCAGGTATGCAGATCTTATAGCTTATGCCTTAATCTCTGCAAGTGAGGTTCTAGATGAAGAACCTAGAGACTATAAGGAAGTTATGAGGAATCGAAAGCAGACTGAATGGCTAAAGGCCATGGATGATGAGATGAAATCTCTTCATGATAATAACACCTGGGAACTGATCAAGAAACCTGCTGGATCCAAGTTAGTCAGTTGTAAATGGATTTTCAAAGTTAAAGAAGGAATCGAAGGAGTGGCGTCGAAGAGATACAAGGCAAGATTGGTTGTTAGGGGGTTCACTTAGAAATAAGGTATCAACTTCAATGATGTATTCTCTCCTGTTGTAAAGCACGTATCTATCCGAATGTTGCTTGCCACAATGTTAGAGTTCGATCTTGAACTAGAATAGATGGATGTGAAGACTGCGTTCTTGTATGGTGACTTAAATGAAACAATCCTGATGAGGCAACCTGAAGGGCATGTCGAAAAAGTGAAGGAAGATTACGTGTGCAAGCGGAATAGATCCTTATATGGACTGAAGCAATATCCTCGATAGTGGAAGAGAAGATTCGACAAGTTCATGGCACGCATAAGTTTCATCAGAAGTCAGTTCGACCACTGTGTTTACTTCAGATTTCGACCGGGTAATTCATTTATTATTTTGTTGCTCTATGTGGATGATATTCTAATAGCAAGCAACAATGTCAAAAAGGTTATGAGGTTGAAGTTTGAACTTGATAAGGAGTTCGACATGAAGTATCTAGGAGTTGCGTCCAGGATTCTTGGGATTGACATACGAAGAGATAGAAAGCAGTCGAAATTATGCTTATCTTAAGAGGCATACCTACGGAAGGTTCTCGAAAAATTTGGTATGTCGAATTCAAAGCCTGTTGTGACTCCAACAAACCCTCAATTCAAGCTGAGTATAGATCATTGTCCCAATAATGATGTTGAAAGAACTAGTATAAATAGCATTCCATATGCTAACATAGTAGGTTCTTTGGTGTATGTTATGGTTTGTACTAGACCTGACATAACATATGCAGTAAGTCTTGTAAGCAGGTACATGGCGAATCCTAGAAAGGCTCATTGGCAAGCATTGAAATGGATTCAAGGTACATAAATGGGTCTCTGAATAGAGTCCTAATTTATGGTGGATCCTTGGGTGAATATAGTAAAGCAGCAATTGAAGTTTGTTCACATGTTGCTGATATGATCACCAAGACATTGCCCAGTTACAAGTTTTTCCACTGTATGCAGTTGATAAAGTTGCATGAAGAAAGCTAGTTTCTTGATGTTATAAAGTTAGATCCAAGGTGGATATTTGTGATATGTTGGATCGAACTCTATTATGGTCGAAGGGTGGCTTATGGTTTGACAGGAATTAAGTATGAGGTTGAAGTATGTTCGCATGTGTAACCCGGTGAACTGACTTTAAACAATGTTGCGGATAGCAAGAGTCGCCACCGACTTTTATTTTATCCATAAGGAAAGGTTATAAAAGAACAGGAAAGACCTTAGAGAATATTTTGGGTCCGGGGGGTAGGTTATGAAAAGGGAAGGTATTAGCATCCTTTTCATCCATGGTTATCCATGGGCTCCTAGGTACTTAAGCTCACTTTTGAATTGTTTTGAAATTGTAGTGTGTGAATAGAAAATTTTCAGAATAGTTAATAAATAATCCATGTGAGGATGTGTTAAGAACTTGTTTGAAAACTTGTTGAAAATTTGTTTAAGTGCGAAACAGTTTTGAAGTGAGCAAGCACCTAGGAGTAACCTACCCTAATGTTTAAAGGTCTTTCTTATTCTTCATTCTTTCCTTTAGTAAGACTATCCCTACTATAATGGAGTAGGTAGTCCTTACTTTGGATGTTAAGGGACATGTGAGGGACAATTTGACTTTGAAGGCCATTGTGGGATGTAATAAGCACGTATAAGGGACCATCATCATTTTTCGAAAGGGACTCGATTCGTAAAGGCAACCATAAGGGACTTTGATGATTTTTCTATTTGAGGGACTTGCTTTATACACCCCACTTAACCATTATTCGTAGGCAACTTGAGGGATATCCTTAGGAAGTGAGACGGCGATTAAAATCGACTTACGTGTGTGACGTGTTTATTTTAATTATCTTTATTTAAAAGCGATCTAAATTTATTTTAATATTACATACATGTTGTTACACTCCCTAATTACTAACCATAATGATAATTAAATAATTAAACAACTTTACATCCAAGAAACAATTACAAAATAATAAGCAAAATAATTAAATAGCAAAGATAAATAAAATATAAATAAGCAATAATAAATAATAAAGGGGGTTAGTAAGCAATATTTAACAAAATAATAAGCATGATTAGAATATAAATGGGTTAGTAAATAAGAATAAACAAAATTAATCCAAATATTATAATAATAAGAAATTAACAATTTTTTAATATAATCAACTAAAAAAACAAATATGAATAAACAATTGTTTTAATTTACAAATTATTAAATTATATTTTAATCATGAAGTTACTACAAAAAATTTAATTATTATAAGCACAATTATTTATAAACTAAAGTTATGTAAAAAAAATGTTTATAAGTATATTTACAAAAATTTGTAAGAATTATAGTAAACATACATATATAATAATTATATTAGAAAATAACATTAAAAAAAAAAAAATAGGATTAGATTTGTATTAAAAAATATTTTTAGAGTTTTATGAAATTAGGGTTTATATGAGAAATAAATTTTTAGGGTTTATATAAAAAAAAATAGGATTTAGTTATATACAAAAAATTTTCTAATTTATACATATTACAATTTAGACATAAAATATAGAAACAAAATTTGTGAAAAAAAACATATTTTTTGAAATTAAAGAAAACAGACATATTTTATTATTATTTATTTATTATTGAGAAATATACATAATATATTTAATTTTTAATATTATAATATTTAAATCAAATAAAAGGAAAGAAAAAAAAGCGGAAACTTACCTGGCTGGGGTTTGAACCCAGGCCAGCTTGATTTCCAGGAAGCACAACAACCATCAGGCTAAGCATACAATTGTGAAATATATCCAGGAACAATTCATATTATTTTTTTTAATAAAATTTGAATTTGAAAACAGGCGCGAACTGGCCTTCTTCTTCCTCCCATTACCTGCGGATTTTGCAACGTTTTCTCCTACGAATATTGTTACGAGTTCTTCCACCCTGCGAAACACAAACTTCATCCAAACGGCAAAATTTCACAAAATTGATTGCACCATTGTATTGCTACTGAGTTTTTCAATCGTCCTATGTTTTTCAAATCCATTTATCATTTGAAAATCGTGAAACCCTAAAGAGGGCCGAAAACCCTAATCATGGTGAATTCTTGTTCCTGCAATGAAAATCCAATTGAACCACCCAGAATCGTTCTAGAGTTCATTCTAAACATCCTTGCAATGCTCTGAATTTGAGAACCCGAATATGACTTTTTGAAAGATTTTTGTGCTTTTGATCTTACCTTTAGGCTGCTGCAAATTCGTCAATGAGGCTAGGGTTTGTGCTTAGTATATATGTGTGATGGATTTAGGTCAGAAACATTGATGTGTTGTGTGGATATTTGATCCAAAAAATATTCAAAAAGATCATTGTATAAATTTCAAATATTTGATCATGAGTGCTTGCTATTTTGGGAGAGATCACATGATTTCCTTCTCATTCTAATTCAATCAATGATTATGAATTTCTAGAAACAAAATCTTCACCCAAAAATAGATTTTTATGTTTTTTATTTATTTAAAATGATTTTTATGAATTAAATCAATAATAAATAAATAAAAAATAATAATTTGGGAGAGATCACATGATTTCCTTCTCATTCTAATTCAATCAATGATTATGAATTTCTAGAAACAAAATCTTCACCCAAAAATAGATTTTTATATTTTTTATTTATTTAAAATGATTTTTATGAATTAAATCAATAATAAATAAATAAAAAATAATAATTTGGGAGAGATCACATGATTTCCTTCTCATTCTAATTCAATCAATGATTATGAATTTCTAGAAACAAAATCTTCACCCAAAAATAGATTTTTATATTTTTTATTTATTTAAAATGATTTTTATGAATTAAATCAATAATAAATAAATAAAAAATAATAATTTGGGAGAGATCACATGATTTCCTTCTCATTCTAATTCAATCAATGATTATGAATTTCTAGAAACAAAATCTTCACCCAAAAATAGATTTTTATATTTTTTATTTATTTAAAATGATTTTTATGAATTAAATCAATAATAAATAAATAAAAAATAATAATTTGGGAGAGATCACATGATTTCCTTCTCATTCTAATTCAATCAATGATTATGAATTTCTAGAAACAAAATCTTCACCCAAAAATAGATTTTTATATTTTTTATTTATTTAAAATGATTTTTATGAATTAAATCAATAATAAATAAATAAAAAATAATAATTTGGGAGAGATCACATGATTTCCTTCTCATTCTAATTCAATCAATGATTATGAATTTCTAGAAACAAAATCTTCACCCAAAAATAGATTTTTATATTTTTTATTTATTTAAAATGATTTTTATGAATTAAATCAATAATAAATAAATAAAAAATAATAAAAATGATGAATTTTGGTCAATTGGGTCGTGCACCATGTTATGAGATGGATTGGGTCATAAATTAGGCAGCCCATTTGGAAAGAAATACTTCTAAGCCTCCATTTTCAACATAAACCATCACAAAATTGCCCAACTTTGCAAGGGCACATTTCTCTCAATTTTAAAGGTATGATGGTGTTCTTGGACTTTTTGGAAAGCTTGAAGAGTCCTCTAAACAACCCCATTGGTTTCAGGTCCATATCATTTACCAATCTCAAGTTATGCCCTTTTGAAGTTGTTGACTTTTTGTTGACTTTTGAAATGACCCATAATGTCTTAGATCATATCTTTCAAATAAAGCATTTTTGGGCTTAACCTTCAACATCAAAGTTGTAGAGAATTCAATTTCCTTCAAAATGAGCTTTGGATGGAGACTTGGTGATGAAGTATGTGAAAGTTATGCCTGGTCAAAGTTCAGTTGACTTTTACTGAGGAAACCCTAATTTAGAAACTCCTGATTATTGATGATCTGGAATCTCCTTGATGAATCATGATCAACCCTTGATCAAATGATGAATTTTACTTCATATACTTGATGTTGGCAAAAAATCATGAAGTTTGACTTTGGTTTGACCACAGTTGACCTCAGTTTGACTTTTTAACTACATTGACTGCTTTTGACTTATCTGATCATCTGACTGAGCAAACTTTTGAGAAAAGTCTTGAAACTTGACATGGGGGTTCTTATACACATATAAGATGTTATGAAGCTCACTTGAAGTCTTGGAAGTCCATTTAGCCTGATTAAAGTCAAAACCCTAGTTTCGGATGCACTGCTTAGGAGGTGCATTGTCTGAGGGAATTGTCAACTCTTCTGACCAATTGTGAACTTTGTGAACCTTGTGAACATCATGAAGTGGCTTTGTAGACCTCATGACCCTTAGGAAAGCTTTGTAAACATTGTGAATCTTGTGAACCTTGTGAACCTTCAAGAAGCAACCTATGGACTTCATGAACCTCATGAAAGGTCTTGTAGATGTTGAGAAGTTTGTGAACCTTGTGAACCTTCAAGAAGCACAAAGTCTTGTATTGTGAGGGCAAATTTTGGGGTGCAACAGCTGCCCCTGTTCAATTTTCTGAAACCTGAGGGGTTAGATTGGTATATTTTCCAGTCGTAACCTGGAAGGTTGAAGGGGATTGAACACAAAAGCCCAAAAATTTGCACTCACCAGTGCACTAGAGTGGTACAGATGGCTAGTCGAATATGATTGAGTGGGCTTAAAGATGCCACTAGGGGGGGAGCAGTTCAAAATATGGGTGTATGATGAAAGCTGTCAGGAGTCTGGAATAATAATGATGTAGCAGCATGTCTTCATGAGGATAGAGCAATCAATAGTGATAACCCTAAAGCAATCTTGAAGTAATGATATGATTTCAGGAGGATAGAACAATGAATGGCTCTAAAGCAGTCTTGAAATAATAATGTGATATGTCTTCAGGAGGATAGAGCAATCAATAGCTCTAAAGCAGTCTTGAAGTAATGATTTCAGGAGGATAGAGCAATGGATAGCTCTAAAGCAGTCTTGAAATAATAATGTAATTTCAGGAGGATAGAGCAATGGATAACTCTAAAGCAGTCTTGAAATAATTAGATGGCTTCAGGAGGATAGAGCAATCAATAGCTCTAAAGCAGTCTTGAAGTAGTAATATGACCTCATGAGGATAGAGCAATGAATAGCTCTAAAGCAGTCTTGAAGTAATAGGATGATTTCAGGAGGATAGAGCAATCAGTAGCTCTAAAGCAGTCTTGAAGTCATGAGAGGCTATCAGGAGGATAAAATAACCCTGAGGTTACAATAAAGCAGTCCCAAAGTAATAAGAAGCTCATCAGGAGGATAAAGTAACCCTGAGGTTACAATAAAGCAGTCCCAAAGATCATAAGCTTGTTTGTTGGATAATTAACCTGAAAACAAGGTAGCATTCTGTATAACAACATTAGTTTATGCTTTATGTATGCATGTATGACATGATACACTTAGGTAATGTACTATAGACATATATGTTATGGTATGATGTAAATGATGTATGTATGATATGACACTGCTGGAAGTGTCTGGATATCCTTGTATAACAACTGCTGGCCAAGGAAAATAAATCCCGATTCGTTGTTGAAGAATATATAACCCTCCGTCTGCTGGGGATAACAAGGTATAGATAACCTCCCGTTGTTGGGGATAACAAGGTATAGATAACCTCCCGTTGTTGGGGATAGTAGGGTATAGATAACCTTCGTTTTCGTTTGATAGTAGGATAAGTATAACATCCCGTCTTCGTTCATCGTGCCCTTATTGGAAAGTAATTTCCCGTATATCCGTATGAGGATAAAAGAGATGGATATAAATTCCAGGGGAGATTAGACTTTGTGAAAATGGATTAGTCCTACTGATGGTTTGTAACTGTCTTGTAAAGATGAACCGGCGAAGCTTCGTTGAAATCCTTCCCTCGTTCGTCCTTAGTAAATACTATTACTGCATTTTCATGCATTTCTGGTAAACATCAATCATATTAAAAGGCATACATACATTCAAACACAACCAATGGACGTTTCGCTTATGTAAATAGGGTAAAAGTAAATCTGGATTCAAAAGATGGAATTTATTTATATCAAAAGTGACCCATACACGGGTAAGTTTGTACAAGGAGACATAAACCCTAGTAAGAGAATTTTGTCATGAAGTTTTACAAAAAGAATCAGCTACGTGGGAAATAATCCTATTGAGTTTCAATTCTACTATTGCCACTCAAGTATCTCATCTTCTTGTTGTTGAGACGGAAACGATTGGATTGAGCTTCATCTGTTTGAGCTTGATTAAGTAGTACAACTGGTTGCAATTTCATGAGTGATCCAAACGAGACATAGTCATACGCTTTAATCCCTAACTTTTGCCTGGATTGCCCTTTCAGGTTTTCAATCCACCGGGATACCCTTTTTTGCCCAAGCCGCCTTTTCAGGTTTTCGACTTGCCGGGTGTACATCTTTTTATATATATATATCCCTAATTTTTGCCCAAACCCTTTTGGTTTGCCGGGATGCCCTTATTTTTTCCTAGGCCTGTCAACCTAGCGGGTCTCTTTTTATGCGTAGTATTTTTTAACTATGTCTGCGTTTACAGGTTGTGGGAAGTCTTCACCATCCATTGTAGTCAGTATCATGGCACCTCTTGAGAACACTGTCTTGACTACAAATGGTCCCTCATATGTTGGAGTCCACTTGCCCCTAGGATCACCCTGTGGTAATATGATACGCTTGATTACCAAGTCACCAGCTTGATATACCTTTGGCTTAACCTTCTTGTTAAAAGCTTTGATCATCCGTTTCTGGTACATCTGGCCATGACAAACTGCTGCTAACCTTTTCTCATCAATCAAATTTATCTGGTCAAGTCGAGTCTGAATCCACTCATCTTCATCCAAGCCTGCATCCTTCATAATTCTCAAGGAGGGGATCTGAACTTCAATAGGCAGAACTGCTTCCATACCATAGACTAAAGAGAATGGGGTTGCCCCTGTTGAAGTACGTATTGTAGTACGATAACCATGCAGAGCAAATGGTAACATCTCGTGCCAATCCTTGTAAGTAACAGTCATCTTCTGTACAATCTTCTTAATGTTCTTATTAGCAGCTTCAACTGCCCCATTCATCTTTGGACGATACGGAGAAGAGTTGTGATGCTTAATCTTGAACTGCGTACAGAGATCAGTAATCATAGTGTTGTTCAGATTAGAGCCATTGTCAGTGATAATCCTTTCAGGGATACCATACCTACATATGAGATTATTCTTAATGAACCGAGCCACAACATTCTTAGTCACAGATGCAAATGAAGCTGCCTCTACCCACTTCGTGAAGTAATCAATAGCAACCAGGATGAAACGATGCCCATTAGAAGCAGTAGGCTTGATCTCACCAATCATATCAATGCCCCACATGGCAAAGGGCCAAGGAGCAGTCAACACATTCAATGGAGATGGAGGTACATGTACTTTATCAGCATAGATTTGACATTTGTGACATGTTCTGGAGTGTTGATAGCAATCAGCTTCCATGGTAGACCAATAGTAACCTGCTCTCAAAATCTTCTTTGCCATGGTATGACCACTAGAATGAGTGCCAAAGGTCCCATCATGCATTTCTTCCATAATTTCTGTAGCTTCCTTCTTATCCACACAACGAAGCATAGTTGAATCATGATTACGCTTATACAGAATGCCATTACTCAGAAAGAACTTAGCAGAAAACCTTCTCAGGAACTTCCTATCTTTGACAGATGCCCCTTCAGGGAACTCCTGAGCTTCAAGATAGTTTTTCACTTCATAGAACCAAGGCTTCTCCTCTGCCCCTTCAGTGTCAATCTTATTGCAGTATGCAGGCTTCTCAAATCTATCAATGGTAATCTTGGGAGCTTCATCATCCCAGCTGATCTCAAACATAGATGCCATGGTGGCCAATGCGTCTGCCAACTGATTCTCTCTTCGTGGAATATGTCCAAAAGTAATCTCTTTGAAATGTGGGATCAAAGACAACACATGTTCTCTGTAAGGAATGAGATTATCATGCTTTGTATCCCAATCTCCTTTAATCTGACTTACTACCAGAGCTGAATCTCCATACACCTTAAGGAACTGAATCTTCATATCAATAGCAACTTGCATACCCATGATACATGCCTCATACTCAGCCATGTTATTGGTACAATAGAAACAAAGTCTGGCAGTAATCGGGGTATGACAACCTTCAGGGGAACTAATCACAACACCAACACCATTACCATGTGCATTGGAGGCACCATCAAAAACCATAGTCCATCGGGACCCTTGTTCAGGTCCGTCATATTGTCCAGGTTCTTTGGTAACAGACATAATGTCTTCATCAGGGAACTCAAAATTCATTGACTGGTAATCATCTACTGCTTGATGAGCCAAATGATCAGCAACAACACTCCCCTTAATGGCCTTCTGAGTAGTATACTGTATATCATATTCCATCAAGATCATTTGCCATCTTGCAATTCTTCCGGAGAGAGCAGGTTTCTCAAATATGTACTTGATTGGATCCATCTTCGAAATCAACAAGGTAGTATGGGTCAACATATACTGTCTTAGTCGGCGAGCAGCCCATGCCAAAGCGCAGCAAGTTTTCTCGAGCAGTGAGTATCTTGTTTCGCAGTCGGTAAACTTTTTGCTAAGGTAGTATATTGCCTGCTCTTTTCGACCAGACTCGTCATGTTGCCCCAATACACACCCCATTGAGTTGTCTAATACTGTTAAATACATAATCAAGGGTCTTCCATCAACTGGTGGCATTAAAATTGGAGGTTCTAGCAAATATCTCTTGATTTTATCAAAGGCAGTCTGGCACTCATCATTCCATTCCATCACCTGATCTTTCTTCAACAACTTGAAGATTGGCTCACAGATGGTAGTTAATTGGGAAATAAATCTTGCAATGTAGTTCAATCGTCCCAAGAAACCTCTAACCTCCTTCTCAGTACGGGGAGCTGGCATCTCTCGTATAGCTTTCACTTTTGCAGGATCCACTTCAATACCTTTTCCACTGACAATGAAACCCAGGAGCTTTCCAGATCTAACTCCAAAAGTACACTTGTTTGGATTTAATCTCAACCTGTATTTCTTCAACCTCTCGAACAACTTGTGCAGATGATCAAGATGTTGTTCTTCATTCTGAGACCTGGCTATCATATCATCCACATATACCTCTATCTCATGATGAATCATATCATGAAACAAAGCCACCATAGCACGCTGATATGTTGCCCCTGCATTCTTCAAACCAAATGGCATTACCTTATAGCAAAAGGTGCCCCACTGTGTCACAAATGTAGTCTTCTCCATATCTTCAGGTGCCATCTTGATTTGATTGTAACCAGAGAAACCATCCATAAAAGAGAATACCTTATGCTGAGCAGTGTTGTCTACCAGAATATCAATATGAGGAAGTGGAAAGTCATCTTTAGGGCTAGCCTTGTTCAGATCTCTGTAGTCTACACACATACGTACCTTACCATCTTTCTTAGGAACTGGTACCACATTTGCAACCCACTGAGGATAAGAAGTTACGGCCAAGAACCCTGCATTGAACTGTTTCATTACCTCTGCTTTGATCTTTTCTGACATTTCAGGACGCATACGACGAACCTTCTGCTTCTTTGGACGACAATCTTCTTTTACTGGCAAACGGTGAACCACAATGTCTGTATCCAACCCTGGCATATCTTCATAAGACCAAGCAAAGATCTCCACATAGTCACGTAGCATCTGAATCAACCTGCTCTTGACACTGTCCTCTAAATCAGCCCCTATCTTGACCTCTTTTCTGTTTTCTTCAGTTCCCAGATTCACAACTTCGACTGGCTCTTCATGTGGCTGTATAGCTTTCTCTTCTTGTTGTAACAACCTAGCAAGCTCTACAGGTATTTCACAATCGTCCTCGTTTCCGTCTTCAGTTTGATAGATCGGATTCTCGAAATTGTAATTGGCAATAGTAGAACTGTTATCAACTGGATCCAGAGTGGATGAGGATCTGCATTTTAGTGACGTGGGTGTGTGTAAGAACACATAGCTGATAAAGCAAAAATAAAAGAAAAAGAAATACAAGGAACGCAATATTTACGAAAACGAAACGTCCACTGATTTTATTGAATGAAGTATGCAAATGAAATGACAACCCGTAACAAGCACACCATTGTGCCCCGGGTAAGGCACATGGCTTGAAAGTTTTAATTGTTCCAGAAATCATAAATTTAAAAACATAACACAGTAATAGTATTTACTCCTGACTAAAGGAGATAGGGATAACATCTTCAGCTGTCCAATTATTGAGTCCAGCACCCACAGTAGGAAAAATCCATGCCTCCAAGTTGTAGTCTTCATCTTGATCTCCCACAGCATTGATAACCCCTTGATTGGTGATACGAACAGCACGGGCACGACGGACAGCCTTCTGGGACTCTGCAGTGAAACCCAAACCAAACTTGTCAGACTTGTATGGAACATCAGGAAGCTGACCCCAAATAGTACAACCACCTTCTTCCACCACAGCTT
The DNA here is from genome assembly GCA_963859935.3 of Lathyrus sativus. Classification (NCBI taxonomy): domain Eukaryota; kingdom Viridiplantae; phylum Streptophyta; class Magnoliopsida; order Fabales; family Fabaceae; genus Lathyrus; species Lathyrus sativus. The sequence goes on from CAWUDS030004439.1 coordinate 7,763,939, forward strand.
TTGCATCATTGAGGGAGGCCATTGCCATTGTTGGAGGGTTTCTGATGACCACAGGAACCTTCTTCACAGCAGGAGGAGTCACACAATCCTTAACAGCCCAGGGAACCACTTCAAATGACTGACATGGAGTTTCAATGTATTCACCTTCTACTTCCAGATACTTGAAAGTGTTTACATGGCTGACAAAGTATTCTTCCTCTCCAAAGACAGTAACAACTTTTCCATTCACCGGATATCTCAACTTTTGATGTAATGTGGAGGTCACAGCACCTGCCCCATGGATCCAGGGACGACCAAGCAGACATGAGTATGAAGGACGAATATCCATCACATAGAAGGTAGCAGTAAACACCTGAGAGCCAACCTTGATTGGAAGATCAATTTCCCCATGCACTACTCTTCTAGAACCATCAAAAGCCTTTACCACAATATTACTGGGCTTCAATACCGTATCTTCAGGACTCAGCTTGTTCAGGACTTCCTTAGGCAACACATTCAGAGAGGAACCATTGTCTATCAGCACATGAGACAGGGTAGTGCCCCTGCATTCAATTGAAATATGCAAGGCCCTGTTATGATCCCTCTTGGCAGGGGTCAAGTCAGCATCAGAAAATCCTAACCCGTTGTCATAGGTCAGGTGAGCAACACAATTCTCAAACTGGTCCACAGAAATTGCACTGGGTACATGAGCCATCTTTAGAAACTTGATCAATGACTTGGCATGAGCCTCAGAACATAATAACAGGGAGAGCATAGAAATCTTTGAGGGAGTATGCCCCAGCTGATCAACAATATCATAATCACTCTTGCGAATGATTTTCAATACTTCTTCCATCTGCTTAGAGAGGTCATCAGCAGCTGGCACATCAGTGGATACAGGCTCAATAACAGGACCCTTGCCCCGAGCATCAGTGGTGGAAGTAACAGCAGGAGTAACTGCACTCTTAGAAGCAACTGGAGGAGAGAAGACTCTTCCACTACGAGTGATCTTGCTAGATCCAGCAATATTATCAATGTCAACAGGCATATCAGGTAAAGGCTCCTGCTTGACACCATGGATGTAAACATCAGACCCATAGTGCCAAGGCACAGCTTTGTCAGATGTATAAGGAATAGGACCAGGAGTGGTAATGATCAGAGGAGCTACTCTGGCTTCAGCAACAACTTTCACAGGACCTTCAGCAGTAATCTTGATTGGGCCCTGATGAGTGATTTTAATGGGACCCTTTGAAGTGATTCTTAGTGGTACTTTGTCAACCATGTCAACCTCTTCAATCTTCTTACCCTGAGTCAGATGATCCACCATACTTTCTACAGATGCTGGTCTTCTTTCAAACACTATAGTATATTTATCCATGAGACGTTGAATCCCATCTCTCAAAATGAAGCAACTATCCGGCTTATAGGTACAATATAGACAATCTTCATGACAACCTGGAAAGATCCCAGCTTGTACTAACCTCTTTTTGATAACAGACAATGGTGTGCTCAACTCCATAACTGAATAGACATGCAGATCTTCATCAATATCTTCATCAATGGCGTTGACAGTCTTCTCGTGATTTGGCATTGGAGCTGTAATCACATTTGGAGTACCTGGTGGATCAAACTCAATTTCTCCAGCATCAATCATATCCTGAATTTTGTTCTTCAAGACCCAGCAGTTATTAGTATCATGTCCTGGACAGTTTGAATGATATGCACATCGTGCATTGGGATTGTACTTGGGAGAGGTAACATTGGGATTCTGAGGAGCCTCCCTCAGGGTAATAAGTTCAGCCTTCAACAAGTGTTGCAATGCCTGAGCCATTGACATGTTGATCTTCGTGAACTGTCTTCTAGCCCTCTGTTGGTTGCCTTGAGGCTGCTCTGTTGTTGCAGGAGTTGGATTTGAAATATGAACTGCACTAACAGACTGATGCCTTCTGTTACGATCAGGCTGACCATACACAGCATTAGATTCTTTCTTCCCAGTGGGAGGCTTCTTTGCAGCACCTGATGAAGAAGTGCCCACTTGGATCTTACCACTCTTGATACCATTCTCTACTCGCTCTCCTGTCATGATCAACTCAGTGAAGTCAGATGATGAGCTTCCAATGAGATGACTGTAAAACGGACCATTCAGCGTACACATGAACATATCAACCAACTCCCTATCAGTCAAAGGGGGTTGAACTCTTCCAGCTAAGTCTCTCCACTTCTGAGCATACTCCTTAAAGCTTTCTTTGGCACCCATAGACATGCTTTGAAGCTGCATGCGAGTGGGGGCTAAGTCAGCATTGTATTGATACTGCTTATAGAAAGCTTCAGCAAGGTCATTCCAATCTCTGATGTTGACACTCTCCAACTGATAATACCACTCTAGCTGAGCTCCAGATAAACTCTCTTGAAAGAAATGGATCCACAACTTTTTATCAGCAGTGTGGGGTTGAATTCTTCTGACATAAGACCTCAGATGCAATTTGGGACAAGAGACCCCATCATAGACAACAAATGTAGGAACTTTGAACCCAATGGGTATGACCACCCCAGATATCAAGCTCAAATCCTCAAAATCCAGCCCAGATGATTTCTGTAATTCCATAGCATCCATTCTATCCACCAGCATCTTGAATTTGTCTTCGTTAGGCTCATGGTAGTAGTTAGCCTCAGAATCAGAGTCCCCCATAGTGTTGTGGAGACTGCCTCTCTCCTGCTCAGATTCTTCAGATTCATAGTCTTCAACATGTTCCTTGGTTTTGACAGGACCTTTGAACCTTCTTCCCATGTTGAGCAACCCAGCAGACCTTCTAGCCTTCTTAGTCTTCTTGGCCAGCAGTGTCTTCAATTCATCCTGCCCCTTGGATAGGTTCAGGATCAGCTCTTGGAACTGTGCATTCTGTGCCTGGAGATCCTCAACTGATTGTTCAAGAGCCATTGCTGAAATAAACAGCGAGAAGATGAGAAACCTGTGCACGATTATAAACCTGTGATGCGATGATATGGGAATGCATATGCAATGTTTTCAAGGACCGCAGGATTTAAATTTGCTTAAACAAACAAGAAAGTAACTTTTTATTAGTAATAACTTGTTTTGCCTTTTAGGCTTACAAAAAATGAAAACGAAGTAAGTACAAAAGATGGGGTTTTAAGTCTCCCATGGACGTTTCCTCTTTGTGTTGAGGTATGAGTTGAGGTTTCGTTCCTCATGAAGTAGCTTTGTTAGCTCTAGGATCCTTGCTTGGCTTGCTTTGTAATGAGCCTCGAAAGTATCCCTTTGCTCTTTCAGTTGGATCCATGATCTCTGCAAGTCTTCCATATCAGTAGGCATGTCTGGGTGAAGGATGGTATAAGCTGTGTCTCATTCAGCAACAGGTTCCATGGTAACTGGTAGGATGGCAGGATATGGCATCATGAGTGTCTGAGCACGAAATCGTACCCATCTGAGATAAGCCTCCATAGGAATGGTGTACTTAGGCTCCGGTGTCTTGCTGTCAATCCTGTTTACCTTTCCCCAAGCTCGTATGAATCTCTGACGGTAACCCTAAAGATCGTTGTCGTAGTCAAACACAATGCCCTGAATCAACATGTCATGTGGACCATCGCTCCGGGCGTAACCAAACTGTCGTAAAGCTAGAGATGGGTTGTAGGTGATGCCTCCTCTTATGCCTAGAAATGGCACATTAGGAAACTCCCCACAACGGTCAATGATGGTGACATTCTCCATAGATCTGGAGCACCAATGGATGTCTGAGTGAGAAAGTGACATGATCCTCTTGGACCATCTGAACCCTTGCTCATTCTTCATTACTGAGCGAGGAAGGTGAGAAATAAACCACCTAGAAAGTAAAGGTATGCAGCACATCAAAGTTCCTCTTGCCCTTGTAGTACGGGTGTGAAGAGAATGTAGGATGTCTCCAAGTAAGGTAGGCACTGGATTGTGACTCAGGAATATGTTGATGGCATGAACGTCTATGAACTGATCAGGATTGGGGAACAACACTAAGCCATAAATCAATAAGGCTAAGATCTCCTCAAAAGCATCGTAGCTCATAGCCTTCAAGAACATTTGAGCTTTATCCACTAATACCTTGGCAAGAATACCTTTAACTCCACTTCTCGTCTCTAGAACAATGTCAGACTTCTTCAGATGTAGAGCTACAACAATAACTTCTGGTTTAAGCTCCTTCTCTAAGCCTGTGAATGGCTTCTGATCAAGAACAGGTATACCCAGAAGTTTAGAGAACTCCTCCATGGTTGGAACCAGCTGATAATCAGGAAATGTAAAGCAATGGTGCTTAGGGTCAAAGAACTGAAACAGCACACTCATCATGTCTTCACTGAACCCTGAAGTAACTAGATCCAATAAGTGACCATGTCTCTTGTTGAACTGGGAATGATCAGGCACTAGGGAAACCAACTCCTTGAGCTTAGCAGGTATCCCTACAAAGTTGATCCTGATGGTGTTTCTACGAGCAGAAGCCATGACCTGCAACAAAGAACAAAGATAAATCCTTTGGTCCTTGAAATGGTTAGGGAAAATGATATGCTTATGATGCATGATGATGTCATGATGTCATGCTCAATCACAAACATGTGGCACACACAAACAAGTCACACCATAGCCCTAGGTTTAAAGGCTTGCATGAGGTTCAAAGGCAAGTACCCTCCCCTGAAGTTAGATGGTTCATCCTGTCCTACAAAAGTAACCAGGTTCTAAGGGATCTCAATATCATTGATCCTTCACAAGGGTGGTTGTTCAGAAGGCAACTTACTTGCCAACCAAAACCCTCCAAGTTTAAGATCTCAATGAGCGTAGTATCGAGTGTCAACCAACTTCAGTCTGCACCAAAGCCGGTTACCTCACTACTTTCTAAAGGCCAAGATGAGTTAACTAGGGTTCTAAAAGTCAGTTAGTGCATTGACAACATATGGCAGCCTCAATATTATCCTCAACTTGACTTAAGGAATATAAGCACCAACCAAGAAGTCGCACTAACTATGGCCACCAGATCAACCGTATCGATATACGTCGTACAGTTTCTTGGTCTATTGCCATTTACCTAAGGTACACTAGATCCGGGTTAGGACCTTTCACACATAAGAGCACCCCAACAATATAATAATAAAGCAAACAAGGCAAACAATTTAAAGTGATCTTAATTCCTAAGGGTACCCCTCTTAAATAGGTCCCCAGCAGAGTCGCCAGTTCTGTAACCCGGTGAACTGACTTTAAACAATGTTGCGGATAGCAAGAGTCGCCACCGACTTTTATTTTATCCATAAGGAAAGGTTATAAAAGAACAGGAAAGACCTTAGAGAATATTTTGGGTCCGGGGGGTAGGTTATGAAAAGGGAAGGTATTAGCATCCTTTTCATCCATGGTTATCCATGGGCTCCTAGGTACTTAAGCTCACTTTTGAATTGTTTTGAAATTGTAGTGTGTGAATAGAAAATTTTCAGAATAGTTAATAAATAATCCATGTGAGGATGTGTTAAGAACTTGTTTGAAAACTTGTTGAAAATTTGTTTAAGTGCGAAACAGTTTTGAAGTGAGCAAGCACCTAGGAGTAACCTACCCTAATGTTTAAAGGTTTTTCTTATTCTTCATTCTTTCCTTTAGTAAGACTATCCCTACTATAATGGAGTAGGTAGTCCTTACTTTGGATGTTAAGGGACATGTGAGGGACAATTTGACTTTGAAGGCCATTGTGGGATGTAATAAGCACGTATAAGGGACCATCATCATTTTTCGAAAGGGACTCGATTCGTAAAGGCAACCATAAGGGACTTTGATGATTTTTCTATTTGAGGGACTTGCTTTATACACCCCACTTAACCATTATTCGTAGGCAACTTGAGGGATATCCTTAGGAAGTGAGACGACGATTAAAATCGACTTACGTGTGTGACGTGTTTATTTTAATTATCTTTATTTAAAAGCGATCTAAATTTATTTTAATATTACATACATGTTGTTACACTCCCTAATTACTAACCATAATGATAATTAAATAATTAAACAACTTTACATCCAAGAAACAATTACAAAATAATAAGCAAAATAATTAAATAGCAAAGATAAATAAAATATAAATAAGCAATAATAAATAATAAAGGGGGTTAGTAAGCAATATTTAACAAAATAATAAGCATGATTAGAATATAAATGGGTTAGTAAATAAGAATAAACAAAATTAATCCAAATATTATAATAATAAGAAATTAACAATTTTTTAATATAATCAACTAAAAAAACAAATATGAATAAACAATTGTTTTAATTTACAAATTATTAAATTATATTTTAATCATGAAGTTACTACAAAAAATTTAATTATTATAAGCACAATTATTTATAAACTAAAGTTATGTAAAAAAAATGTTTATAAGTATATTTACAAAAATTTGTAAGAATTATAGTAAACATACATATATAATAATTATATTAGAAAATAACATTAAAAAAAAAAAAAGGATTAGATTTGTATTAAAAAATATTTTTAGAGTTTTATGAAATTAGGGTTTATATGAGAAATAAATTTTTAGGGTTTATATAAAAAAAATAGGATTTAGTTATATACAAAAAATTTTCTAATTTATACATATTACAATTTAGACATAAAATATAGAAACAAAATTTGTGAAAAAAAACATATTTTTTAAAATTAAAGAAAACAGACATATTTTATTATTATTTATTTATTATTGAGAAATATACATAATATATTTAATTTTTAATATTATAATATTTAAATCAAATAAAAGGAAAGAAAAAAAAGCGGAAACTTACCTGGCTGGGGTTTGAACCCAGGCCAGCTTGATTTCCAGGAAGCACAACAACCATCAGGCTAAGCATACAATTGTGAAATATATCCAGGAACAATTCATATTATTTTTTTTAATAAAATTTGAATTTGAAAACAGGCGCGAACTGGCCTTCTTCTTCCTCCCATTACCTGCGGATTTTGCAACGTTTTCTCCTACGAATATTGTTACGAGTTCTTCCACCCTGCGAAACACAAACTTCATCCAAACGGCAAAATTTCACAAAATTGATTGCACCATTGTATTGCTACTGAGTTTTTCAATCGTCCTATGTTTTTCAAATCCATTTATCATTTGAAAATCGTAAAACCCTAAAGAGGGCCGAAAACCCTAATCATGGTGAATTCTTGTTCCTGCAATGAAAATCCAATTGAACCACCCAGAATCGTTCTAGAGTTCATTCTAAACATCCTTGCAATGCTCTGAATTTGAGAACCCGAATATGACTTTTTGAAAGATTTTTGTGCTTTTGATCTTACCTTTAGGCTGCTGCAAATTCGTCAATGAGGCTAGGGTTTGTGCTTAGTATATATGTGTGATGGATTTAGGTCAGAAACATTGATGTGTTGTGTGGATATTTGATCCAAAAAATATTCAAAAAGATCATTGTATAAATTTCAAATATTTGATCATGAGTGCTTGCTATTTTGGGAGAGATCACATGATTTCCTTCTCATTCTAATTCAATCAATGATTATGAATTTCTAGAAACAAAATCTTCACCCAAAAATAGATTTTTATGTTTTTTATTTATTTAAAATGATTTTTATGAATTAAATCAATAATAAATAAATAAAAAATAATAATTTGGGAGAGATCACATGATTTCCTTCTCATTCTAATTCAATCAATGATTATGAATTTCTAGAAACAAAATCTTCACCCAAAAATAGATTTTTATATTTTTTATTTATTTAAAATGATTTTTATGAATTAAATCAATAATAAATAAATAAATAAATAATAATTTGGGAGAGATCACATGATTTCCTTCTCATTCTAATTCAATCAATGATTATGAATTTCTAGAAACAAAATCTTCACCCAAAAATAGATTTTTATATTTTTTATTTATTTAAAATGATTTTTATGAATTAAATCAATAATAAATAAATAAAAAATAATAATTTGGGAGAGATCACATGATTTCCTTCTCATTCTAATTCAATCAATGATTATGAATTTCTAGAAACAAAATCTTCACCCAAAAATAGATTTTTATATTTTTTATTTATTTAAAATGATTTTTATGAATTAAATCAATAATAAATAAATAAAAAATAATAATTTGGGAGAGATCACATGATTTCCTTCTCATTCTAATTCAATCAATGATTATGAATTTCTAGAAACAAAATCTTCACCCAAAAATAGATTTTTATATTTTTTATTTATTTAAAATGATTTTTATGAATTAAATCAATAATAAATAAATAAAAAATAATAATTTGGGAGAGATCACATGATTTCCTTCTCATTCTAATTCAATCAATGATTATGAATTTCTAGAAACAAAATCTTCACCCAAAAATAGATTTTTATATTTTTTATTTATTTAAAATGATTTTTATGAATTAAATCAATAATAAATAAATAAAAAATAATAAAAATGATGAATTTTGGTCAATTGGGTCGTGCACCATGTTATGAGATGGATTGGGTCATAAATTAGGCAGCCCATTTGGAAAGAAATACTTCTAAGCCTCCATTTTCAACATAAACCATCACAAAATTGCCCAACTTTGCAAGGGCACATTTCTCTCAATTTTAAAGGTATGATGGTGTTCTTGGACTTTTTGGAAAGCTTGAAGAGTCCTCTAAACAACCCCATTGGTTTCAGGTCCATATCATTTACCAATCTCAAGTTATGCCCTTTTGAAGTTGTTGACTTTTTGTTGACTTTTGAAATGACCCATAATGTCTTAGATCATATCTTTCAAATAAAGCATTTTTGGGCTTAACCTTCAACATCAAAGTTGTAGAGAATTCAATTTCCTTCAAAATGAGCTTTGGATGGAGACTTGGTGATGAAGTATGTGAAAGTTATGCCTGGTCAAAGTTCAGTTGACTTTTACTGAGGAAACCCTAATTTAGAAACTCCTGATTATTGATGATCTGGAATCTCCTTGATGAATCATGATCAACCCTTGATCAAATGATGAATTTTACTTCATATACTTGATGTTGGCAAAAAATCATGAAGTTTGACTTTGGTTTGACCACAGTTGACCTCAGTTTGACTTTTTAACTACATTGACTGCTTTTGACTTATCTGATCATCTGACTGAGCAAACTTTTGAGAAAAGTCTTGAAACTTGACATGGGGGTTCTTATACACATATAAGATGTTATGAAGCTCACTTGAAGTCTTGGAAGTCCATTTAGCCTGATTAAAGTCAAAACCCTAGTTTCGGATGCACTGCTTAGGAGGTGCATTGTCTGAGGGAATTGTCAACTCTTCTGACCAATTGTGAACTTTGTGAACCTTGTGAACATCATGAAGTGGCTTTGTAGACCTCATGACCCTTAGGAAAGCTTTGTAAACATTGTGAATCTTGTGAACCTTGTGAACCTTCAAGAAGCAACCTATGGACTTCATGAACCTCATGAAAGGTCTTGTAGATGTTGAGAAGTTTGTGAACCTTGTGAACCTTCAAGAAGCACAAAGTCTTGTATTGTGAGGGCAAATTTTGGGGTGCAACAGCATGCTGCTGTAAGAGTAATGCGTGTTGTAGTCGAAGTTTATTCTAACATGTATTAGTCAATATTACTAGGGTTGTTAGCATGTTGAATTGGGCCTTGCTTGTAAGTCCAATTGTTTAAGTTAGCTTGTACCCTAAGTTAGCTTGTAATGGGTAATTGTTCAAAAGCCCATTAGGTTAGTGTGCTATTTTTCTTATAAATAGGACGCTAGTTTCTCAATCTTGGCATAAGGAAAAATAGGAAGATAAAATTCTAATTTCAAGAGAGAGAGGTTATTCTTGTATACTTGTAATCTTGTTCTAAGAGAAAGGAAATAATAACTATTTATAACCAATCCTTGTTGTTCCTTGTTGTTTTACCTTGTTTTCTTTGTTAACCTTAACCCTTGTGTGTTTCTTGGTCAAGAAGAAACTAATTATATTTTGTTTCAAGGCATCCGATTCACAACAGTCTGGTATTTATTACTAGAGAAATAGTGGTTTCGATGAACAAGTATGATAACTTGATTGATGAAGAAGTTCTCAAGAAAGCATGTATTATTTGGGATGCTACCAAGTATGTTTACAAACATGAAAATAAGCAAGCATCAACTTCTATAGGTCCTTCCGCCTCCAACCTTCTCAACAAAGAGATGTTGGTGGAAAAGCTATACACCTTGACCAACAAAGTTGATTCCATGACAACGAGATATTATTCGACTGAAGCAACTATTGGTCAAATTAGAAAAAGAGTTGATAACCTTGAAAACCTAGTGTCTTCCTACCACAATTCAATGTGCAACAAGATTGATGGAACTTACTACCAACTTGAGCATCTCCATTTAAGTATTATTGAGGAGGATTGAAATCAGGTTGTGGTACCTTTTTTTTTGTCCTTAGTACTGTGTTTTATCCTTTCTATTACTAGTTAGATTGTCATGTTTCTAATATATGTTTAGAATGCTATTAGGTTGCTTTATATTTGGTTGGATAACATTATTTTGGTTATTTTTATTATGGTATGATTATGCTATGACTATGGTATGACTATGCTATGACTATGTTATGTTTGTTATAACTATCGTTTGTTTATATATGGCCTATGACAGTTATTATGAACATTGATGGTTATTTTGTTTATTATGAGCATGGATTATGTTTTCCTTCTTTTTGATAATTCTCAAAGGGGGGATTAGTAAAATTGTGTTTTTGTATACATCATTTTAAAATTGCATGGTTTCACGATTGTATGACTTAGGGGGAGCATTTTCTAAGTTTCATGAAAAACTCAATATCAATGGTTTTGTCATTATCAAAAAGGAGAGTTTGTAAATAAATGCTTATCCATGTATTTGAGCTTTGATGAAGATATTGTGTATCAAAGAATAAGAAAAAGATCTTAAAAGGTTCATGAAAGCTCTCAAGATTACTTAAGGTATAATGTTTTAAATTCAATGTGTGATACTCTTAGAATGCTTAGAAAACATACTTATTAAAACATATCAATTTTGTTCCACGCATACGCATTGAAAAGATTTGTAAAACAACCTTTTCCATTTGAAAATGCATTCTTTTTCAATCATGTCAGTAACAGATTACCAGATATTAGTAATCGATTTACAGCGGGAAAAAATTAAAAATATAGCTATTGGAGCATGTTTATTGATTACCACTTATCAGTAATCAATTGCCACGCGAAATGCTGCAACGTTTCACCATTTTATGGATCTGCTTTGGTATGCAAAGGTTTATGGATTATCTCCTTTCATATACACATATTCATATAGGTTTTATAACATATATTTAAGCCTTTTAAATCATACTTTTTCTTCATCTCTTTCATTCAAACTTTTACATAAAATTCAAGCATTTATACTTGAAACGTTTTAGGCATAATTTTATATTAGTTATCAAAAGTTTCTGAGCTGTCTAATTGTGTTGTCCTTGAATTATTCATTGGAAGAAAAGACCAAAGTTTTGTATAGAAATTAGTTCAAGTTGAACAACATCAACATATTTTAAATACTTCATTAAAAATTATGTTTTGATCACCAAGTGTTAAGTGATCATTGTTTAATATAAAAAGTAGTGTGTTTTTGATTCAAGTGTAAAATAAAGTGGTGTGCTTTCTTTTGTATGTTAGAAGAGTGTATGAGTGACCTTGGTGTGAAGTTTGTACAAATCTCTCATAGTGTGTTAGGGGACTAGACTACCCATTAAAAGAAAGGGAAACTAGTATGCATCTTGGTGTTCTTTAATTTTCTTCACTTATTTTTCTGCACTTTACCATTCATAATAATTCTGGAAAATTAAGAACTCTTGCTATCACTCTTGAAATGAGAAATTTTCAAAAAGACCGATTAATCTAATTCCCCCTCTTAGATTAAATTCAATAACAATAATTGGCATCAGAGCATGTTATAGGTAACATATTCCTAAAGATCTAGAAATGGCTTCTGCAAATCCTATTTTCAAAGAAGGTGGTAGCAACAATAAGCCTCCATTATTTTGTAGTGAATACTTTCATTTTTAGAAATTTGCATGAAGGCTCATTTAGAAACACAAGGAGGAGAAATATGGAATGTTGTACAAAATGGTCCATTTGTTCCTACAAGTATTGTCAACGGTGTTGGAATGACAAAAATTAAAAGTTCATGGGATGAAGATAATAAGAAAAAAATTCTTATATGATAAGAAATCATTAAAACGTTTTCAAATCTCACTTAGCATGGATGAAATCTTTCGTGTCTCTCAATGTACAACGAAAAAAATGGGATACGTATGTGGAAACTCCTGAAGGAACCGCTGAAGTTAAGAGATCAAGATTGAATACTTTGAGTCAAGCGTATGTATTATTCAGAGTGCAGTTTGACCAGTCACGTGATTGCTCTTGGTAAAATTGACTAGTCACTTGATGGATCTCGGTAATACTTTTACTAATGAAGGACTTACTTTTATAGTGCTTAGGTCTTTAACTAGGGAATAGAAACCAAAAGTGATGGTGATATTCGAAAAGAAGATTTTATCCAATATGACTTCTACAACGTTGTTTGGGAAATATAAATAATATTATATTCAACTTGAAATAATAGAAAAGCATGAGACTCAAGAGAAGAAATCCAGCAATATCACTTTAAAAGCTTATTCAAAAGTAGTAGAAGAAGAAGACACTCCGGAAGAAGATGCAAACTTTATGCTTCTTGTAAAAAGCTTAGGAAAATTTTTCGGAAATAATAATTCTAACTTTTTAAACAGGAATAAATTATTCAAGAAGAAAGAAGCCTCTACATTAAACCAAAACTTCACTTGCTATGAATGTAGAAAGCAAGGCCACATAAAAGTGGATTGTCCAAAACTTGCTAAAAGTGGTCATAAAGGAAGAAAGGAATCAAAGTCCAAAATAGCCTACATTGCATGGGATGGTAATGAAGTAAGTTCTTCATTCAATTCAAAAAATAAAGAATATGTAAATCTTGCTTTGATGGCATCACGTCATTCTAATGATGAAGAATAAGAAGAGGTTAGTAATAAAATATCTTCTTATGATAATGATGCACAAGGTGCAATGAAAGAATTACTTAATGAGTGTAAAATTCTATATAAAAAGGTACCAACATAAAAGATAAAGTTTTTATCTCTTGAAGAAAAGATTGACACCATGGAAAAAGATTTTGAAATCGAAAAGAGTTCTTGAAAGATATGAAAAAGGAAAAATTAGAGTGGATGGTGCTCTTAGTCAACAAAGATATTACAATGATAAAAGTGGACTTGGTTAGTCAAAATTTGATAAGCCAAGTTCTAGAAAAACTATATTTGTTAAGGAAAGTAATGGATCCACAAAAGAGAAAGTGTACAAAGTTTCTCATGTTCATCACTATCCTAAGAAAATATTTGTTAAGGAAAAAAAATTATGTTCCAAGATATAGAGAAAATTTTGTTCATACATATTTTTATTTTAGTATTATTGGTCACACACCTGATATTTGCTATGTAAGGAACTTTATTGTTGCTAGTGGGAATTATGTGTGGGTCAGAAAAGGAACTAATTATGAAGGACCCAAAGCATGTTGGGTACCTAACAAGACTTAATTTATTTTGTAGTTTTGCTTAATGACCACTATAAATACATGGTATCTTGAAAGTGGTTGTTCTAAGCATATGACAGGAGATATCAACAAATTTTCATCTCTAGTAATAAAATTCAAGGGATATGTCTCATATTTGGACAATAACAAAAGAAAGATTCTTGGCATAGGAAAAGTTAGATCACCACCTTTAACATCCATTGAAGATATTCTTTATGTTGAAGAACTAAATCAAAACCTTCTTAGTATAAGCCAACTTTGTGACAATGGTTTCAAAATCAAGTTCACCAAGGATGAATGCTTGATTGAATATGAAGCCACTTATAAGGTAAAACTGAAAGGTAAAAGAATTAATAAAGCTTTCATGATTTCGTTATATGATTTATCTTTGAAAGTAAAATATCTCATGGTAAGAAACAATGACTAGTGGATTTGGCATAAAAGAGTCACCCATATTCATATGGAACATTTAAACAAACTACTCAAACATGCTCTTGTCATATGTTTACCAAAGATAAAGTTTGTCAAAGATAAATTATGGTATGTTTGTCAAAGGTGAAAGAAAACCAAATCAACTTTCAAACCAAAGAATGAGGTTTCTACTACAAGGTCGCTTCAATTGTTGCATATGGACTTATTCATTCCATCAAGAACTAGAAGATTTTGAGGTAATGCATATGATTTAGTTATTGTTTATGATTTTTCTAGATTTTCTTGGACACTCTTTTTAGTGCATAAAAGTGATGCATTCAAGACGTTCAAGAAGTACGCAAAGCAAGTACAAAAAGAAAAATCACTAAAAATTGCACCAATTAGAAGTGACCATGGTGGATAGTTCCAAAATGCATCATTTAAAGAGTTTTGTGAAGAACATGGGATCTTTCACAATTTCTTAGCACAAGGACTCGATAATAAAATGGAGTGGTGGAAAGAAATAATAGATCTCTAGTAAAAATTACAAGAACAATGCTTAGTGATTCAAGTCTACCAAAATATTTTTTGGCGGATGTGGTAAGCATGACATGTTATGTAAGTAATCGGGATATTATTAGACCAATATTGAAAAAGACTCCATATGAAATCTTCAAAGGAAGAAATCCAAACATTGTTAACTTTCATATCTTTGGATGCAAGTGTTTTATCCTCAACAATGACAAAGACTATCTCGGTAAGTTTAATGAGAAGTCAAACAAAGGTATATTTCTTGGTTACTCTCTTACTAGTAAAGCTTATAGAATTTATAATAAAATAACTTTAACTATCGAAGAATCAATGCATGTTACCTTTGATGAATATAAGCCCTCTAAGGAGGATATAGTTGTTTGTTATGATGATGATGATAATGAATATACTTTAGAAGTTCCAATGGAAAATGTTATAAAATTCAACAATGATGATCAATTGGAACACAAAGCGGAATCAATCCAACAAGAGTCAAGTCAAAGTGATCTTCTTCAAGAATGGAGAACCCATCATGATCACCCAATTGAAAAATTTATTGGTGATATAAGTCAAGGAGTTACAACAAGGTTTAATCTCAGGGATGCTTGCATGAATATGGCATTTGTTTCTCAAATAGAACTTTCAAAAATTGATGATGCCTTAGAAGTAACCAGTTGATACTTGCAATGTAAGAAAAATTAAACCAATTCGAAAGGAATCAAGTTTAGGAACTTGTTACTATGCCAAGTGGTAAACAAATCATATGTATCAAATGGGTTTTTAAGAACAAACTTGACAAGAATGGTATAATTATTCGAAACAAAGCAAGATTGAAGGGTCAAGGTTACAATAAAGAAGAGGTAATCGGCTTTGAAGAAACATTCATTCATGTTGCAAGGTTAGAAGTTATTAGTTTATTACTTGCTTATGCTTCTTTGTTAAATTTTAAGTTATTCCAAATGAATGTCAAGAGTGTATTCTTAAACGAGTACATCAATGAGAAAGTTTATGTCAAACAACCACCTGGTTTTGAAGACTTCAAAAATCCTTCACAAGTCTTCAATTTAAAAAAGGTTCTTTACGGTTTAAAAGTAAGCACCAAGAGCACGGTATGATAGACTTAGCAACTTTCTATGTGAAAGAGGATTTGAAAAAGGTAAACTTGATAATACTTGGTTTATTAAGAAAAGTAAAAATCATACTTTATTCGTTCAACAAACAAAGAACTATGTGATGAATTCTCATTGATGATGAAACGATAATTCGAGATATCTATGATGGGTAAGATGAACTATTTTCTTGGACTTAAAATTAAGAAATTAAAGAATGGCATCTTCATCAATGAATCCAAGTATTGCAAAGAATTGCTGAAAAGATTTGACATAGATAATTGCAAAGCGGAGGCTACTCCAATGGGTTCTAGAACGTGTGTAGATCAAGATGAATATGGTGTTTCAATTGATATCACTAAATATCGATATATGATTGGTTAATTGTTATATTTGACGGCAAGTCATCCTAACATTATGTTTAGTCTTTGTCTTTGTGAATGCTTCAAGCAAATCTAAAGGAGTCTCACTTCACCGCTGTAAAAAGGATCATGAAGTATCTCAAAGGAACGACAAATGTCGGCTTATGGTATCCTAAGGGAAGTGTATATGATTTAATTATTTAATCTGGCTAAAATTATACAGGATGTAAAGCAGACCAGAAAAGCATAAATGGTACATGCCATATCCTAGTCAACTCTATTGTATCGTGGTCCTGCAAATAGCAAGCATGTGTGGCTCTTAGTACAGCTGAAGAAAAATATATTGCAGTAGGAAGTTTTCAACAACTTTGCGACTATAGCATGAATATTGGATGCATTCCATTGAGTTGTGATAATACAAGTCCAATAAACATAACCAAATATCCAGTCATGCACTCGAGGACTAAATATATAGACATTCGACATCATTTCTTACGAGATCATGTGCTCAAAGGCGACGTTGAAGTCACATTCACAGATACTTATAATCAGTTGGCAAACATTTTTACCAACCCACTTATGAAAGAATCATTTTACATTATTTTGGTTATTTAGAATATGGTATGACTGTGTTATGACTATGGTATGATTATGTTATGACTAAGTTATGTATGCTATAATTATGTTTTGTTTTTATTTCATTTATGACAATGATTATGAGCATTGATGGTTATTTTGGTTATTATGAGCATGGATTATGTTTTACTTATTTTTGATAATGCCCAAAGGGGGAGAATAGTAGCATTTTGTTTTTGTATACATCATTTTAAAATTACAGGATTTCACCATTGTTTCACAAAGGGGGGGCATTTTGTAAGTTTCATCATAAACTCAATATCAATGTATCACAACCTAATTTTGATCTTGAATCATTAAATCGATACATTTATCATAGCATTTGCATCACCTGCGTAGCATAACATCCATTTCATCTCGTATAATGCCTAAAGTGTTGATAATAATAAATTTTCGGATCTACATAGAGATTGATTGAATCAATTCTCAGATATACATGAAATTAATTTGCGAAAAATTTTGAAATCGAGCTTGCATACCTAAGTATTATCAATCTATAGTTCCCTTAATTTAATTTGGCATGCTCGTTTTATTTTTTTTACTACAAAATATGTATGTTTCTTAGAATTTTATTTCGTGCTAATCATTTATGTGGATTCATTTTATTTTTCTGACCATTTTTACACCCGATTTTTACTCATTTTGTGTCAATTTATTTTTATCTTTTTGTCAACATATTCATTAAAATTAAATAGGATTAGTCATGTTTTGATTTCGATTTTATTATGCTCATTTAAAAATTTTGAATTTTATTTGAAATAATTGTTTCAAACTCATTTTTCATTAAAGACATCAAAAGGGGGCATTTGTAAAATTTTACAAAAGAGTAGAAACCTAATATTATATATATATATATATATATATATATATATATATATATATATATATATATATATATATATATATATATATATATATATATATATATATATATATATATATATATATATATATATATATATATATATATATATATATATATATTGAAATTCTAGCACACAGATATCAAATGTCGAGATAGATGTCACAACACCAGGATCAACAACAGCTTGATCACACAAGTAAAGATGCATAAAATAAAATAACAGAAACGTAAAAATAACACCAGAATTGTTAACCCAGTTTGGTGCAACTCACCTACATCTGGGGGATATCAAGTCAGGAAGGAAATCCATTATGATAGTATTAGTTCAAAGCTAAACGTGATAGTTTACAACTTCTCGCCTAATCCCTACCTTGTGCAACTTCTACCTAGAAACCCTCGAGATATGAGATCCCCCTATCACTTCCTAATCAGTCACAATCCCATGGACAATTTAACAACAACAAACAATAGAAGTAGCACACTTCTAAGACAATACTTGATCTTTTTTAAAAGCTTCAATCCAGAACAATACACTCTTGCTTAAAAGCTTTAGAGTGGATAATAAACAATGAGCAATCTGTCAATCTCAATGCATCAGATGATACATGAGTGACACAATTCACAAGCAGTAAACCCTAAAGACAACCAAAACAACAACTAATCGTTATTCTCAAAATCCTTCACATTGTGCTCTCTACATCAATAGGGTTTTTCTTCACTTTAAATAGCCTTCAAACCTAATTTACTTGGGATCTTGAGGCACCAAAATAGCAACAATCAGTTTTAACTCGCTGCAAATCAACCTGCACAATAATAGGAGTAAAATACAAACTTTCCTAAAAAGGCTCAAGGAACCTTTTATGAAAATAAACTGAATATGTCATAACGAAAATTCCCACAATATACTCCCATGAAAGTCACCCACGTGTGCATCAGAAGACACTCTAAAATTACACTAGAAATACCAAAATAATTATGCCCTAACTTTCTGGTATAACATGTCCTGAAACATGTCACAACATCATGCAGAACATGATGTCTAACTGTCATGGTAGAAAATCCGGTTCAACATCTTGCTAACAGTATGTTGTTTTACTAAAATGTAGCCAATCTAAAAACTACAGAACTTACAATCTCCCCATTTGGCAAATGTTGGCTAAAACAACCTTAGCACACATCAAAGATACACACAATGGAAACAAAACAGAAACAAAGAAACCCAAGCACAATCTTGTCACACCAATAAAGAACACATGACAACACAATGTCAATACACCAGGTTTGACATCACAAACCAACACAAGCTACATGAGAACATGTAAGCTCTCTATAAACTGCAACCTTGCAGCTATGGATCAGACAGGTACACAACTCTCCCTATCATACATAACCTTGCAGCTACAGACCAGTTGCTTTTTAATGGCTACATGCTTAAGACCAATCACTTTTTCTTTAACAAGATCTCTGATAAAGTGATGATGGATGTCAATATGCTTTGTCCTACTATGTTAAACAGGATTCTTGAATATGTTGATAGTACTCAAATTGTTGCAGTACAATATCATGATATCTTTCTTGATATTGTACTTCTTCAAGATCTGCTTCAACTAAAGTAGCTGAAAACAGTTGCTTCCTGGTGTAATATACTCAGCCTCAGCAGTGGAAAGAGATACACAATTTTGCTTCTTACTGAACCAAAAAATAAGACTTATTCCCTCATCATACTTATTCTTATATACCCACCTTGTTCCATTGAGATTTGTTCCCTCAGGTCTAAGAACCAAATCCAAAACTTCATTTCTTTTGAGCTACTCCAATTCATTTTGAATGGCATTGATCCAGAAGTCATCAGTTAGAGCTTCTTTCACATTTTTTGGTTCGACTTTTGAAACAAAATAAGCATTGGATATCACTTCTCTTAACCTTCTAACAACCCATTCATTTGGATTTCCTACTATGAGTTCTTTGGGATAATCCTTTTGAATTCTAATATAGGGCCCTTTATTTGTCTAATTGTTACCATCTTCCATAATGACAGGATCGTTTTTGATGTTATTGTCAGCTTCATTTTCTTCTATAACAGTCTCAAGAGGCGATGTTTCAATCATCTTCAACATTTGTATGCCTCTCTTGACTTGAGTCATCTATTACCACATTAATATACTTCATCATTGTCTTGGTTCTTATGTTGAATACTCTATAGGCTCTGTTGTTTGTGGAATAGCCAAGGAAAATTCCTTCATCCCTTTTAGGATCCATTTTCCTTCTTTGTTCATGATCAGCCAGAATATAACACTTACTTCCAAAGATATAGAAGTACTTGACAGTAGGTTTTGTTCCCTTCCATAATTCATAAAGAGTGGTTGAAGTACTAGTTCTTAAGGTAACCCGATTATGAATATAACATGCAGTATTCATTGCTTCGTCCAAAAATGATATGGCAGGTGCTTAGCATGAAGCATGACCCTAGCTGATTCTTGTAGAGTTATATGCTTTCTTTCAATTACCCCATTCTCCTGAGGAGTGATAAGAGATGAAAACTCATGACTGATCCCTTCAGAAGATCAAAAATCAGCAAACTTTCTATTTTCAAATTCCTTTCCATAATCACTTCTAATTTTGACAATTTTTCTTTCTTTCTCTCTTTGGAGCTTTTGGCATAATCCCTGAAAGACTTCAAAGACATCAGACTTTTTTCTGATGAAATGCACCCAGGTAAATCTTGAGTAATCATCAACAACAACATAAGTATACCTTTTCCCACCAAGGTTCTCAACTTGCATAGGACCCATCAAATCCATATGCAGAAGTTCCAACACTCTTGAAGTGGTCAGATGTTGAACCTTGGGATGGGACATCTTGGTTTTCTTTCCAATTTGGCACTCCCCATAAATATTTCCTTCCTCTATCTTGAGCTTGGGAATTCCTTTAATTGCTTCTACTGGAAAAAAAATTATGTATTCCTCTTAGATGCAAATGACCAAGTTTCTGGTGCCATAGTTGAACTTCATCTTCTTTAGATAGTAGACATGTAGGAGAATTATTTGTTGAAAGGCATGTCCATAAGTAACAATTGTCTTTAGATATGAATTCTCTCATCAGAACTTCATCATTCTCATTAGTGACCATACATTCAGATTTAGTAAAGTTGACCTTTAATCCCGGATCACGTAAATGATTGATGTTTATCAAGTTGGTTTTTAATCCTTTTACAAGCAGCACATTTTTAAGATTACGAGATCCTGCACAAGCTAGTTTTCCAATTCCTTGAATTTCTTCTTTTTGCATCATCCCCAAAAGTGGCATAACTAGTAGAGTGTGATTGAATGTTGAATAAGAAGTTATCTATACCAGTCATGTGTCTAGAATACCCACTATCAAAATACCAATCTTCTTTGGCAGAAGCTCTGGGAGAGTTATGAGCAATAAGAAATTTGACAGTCTCTTTGGAAACCCATCTCTTTGTATTTTTAAATGCTTCATGGCTAACCTTGCGTTGAGCACAGGACCTAGGATATCCATGCAGTCTGAAATAAAAAGGTTTGATATGGCCAAACTTGTAGTAATAACATCTCAATTGTTGGGTCTTGCTTCCCTTTTTGCTAACCTGAAGCCCGCCTTGATATTGAGACAATTGTTTGACATCCTTGAATTTCTTACCCTTCTAGAAACAGGTTTTGTATCCTTAAGGTGTCCTTTCAGAAATTGATTATTAAACCTTGTGCCTCTCAGGTCACAAGCCCTTTTTCCAACTTGAAGAATTTATTTTAACATGTTACAACCATTGTTCAACATTCTTATAGACTTGGTCATATTTTCAAGCTTGAAGGTTAGCATGGTTACCTCATCCTACAGAGTGTAGATCTTGGACATGCATTATTCCTTCTCATACTATAGTTGAGCAATAATTTCTTGTTTTTTCTCACTCTTAGTGCACAGGTTTTTGTAGGAAACGACTAGTTCAGCATAAGAAGTCTCTCATCACTGGATTGTACATTAGATGCCCATCTTCCAGTTAAAGCAGTTGCACATTTTGTTGTTTCATCATCACTTTCACTTTCCTATTCAGGCCACAAAGCTACCAATCCCTTAGATTTTTTCTTCAAATAAGTAGGAAATTCTATTTTAAAGTGTTCAAATCCTTCACACTCATGACATTTTACCCCTCTATTTTGGTTAGTCTTTTCTCCAGTTCTTGCTTTTCCTTGAGAGTTATTGTTCCTACTGGAGTTAGAAATGATGTTATGGACATTAGGTTTTGAATTCCTCTCCATTCTTCTCAGTACGTGATTGAGAAGAATGATGTCATCAACCCTCATACTATTAATGTTTTGGGCTTCCTCAATGGTAGTGACCTTCATGTCAAACTTTTTAACGAGAGACCTAAGAATTTTCCTAACCAACTTTTCTTCTGTTATCTTTTCTCCCAAGGCACTAAAAGCATTGGATATTTCAAGCACATTCATGTGAAATTCATGAATACTTTCATCTTCTCTCATCTTCAAATTCTCAAACTTGGTATTGAGAAGTTAAAGTCTAGACATCTTCACCTTGGATGTTCCTCCATGAGTTGTCTTGAGAATTTCCCAAGCACCCTTAGCCACAGTACAAGTATTGATCAACCTAAACAGGTTCTTGTCAACTCTATTGAGTAAAGCATTCAAGGCTTTAGAGTTTCCAAGAATTTTCTCATATTCCTCCTTGGTCCAATCTTTTTCTGACTTCAAGGTTTCTTTTCCATCCTTATCCTTAACCATAGGGTGCCTTTAACCCTTGATGATGGCCTTCCAAGTTTTGCAATCCATATATCTTAAGAAAGCCATCATACGTGCCTTCCAATAGTCATAGCTAGTGTCATACTAGACTGGAGGCCTATTAACATTTCCTCCTCTTTCCTTGTCCATAGTACTAGAATACAAACTCCCTAGAGCTAACACAATAATAGAAAAGGGTGACTCGCTCTGATGCCGATTGAAATTCTGACACGCTAATACTAGATGTCGAGACAGATGTGACAACACAAGGATCAACGACAAGTTAATCACATAAGTAAAGACGTAGAAAACTAAATAACATAAATGTAAAAATAACACCAGAATTATTAACCAGTTTGGTGCAGCTCACCTATATCTGAGGACTACCAAGCCAGGAAGAAAATCCATTATGATAGTATTAGTTCAAACTAAACCCGCTCGTTTACAACTTCTCGGCTAATCCCTACCTAGTGCAACTTCTACCTAGAAACCCTCTAGATATGAGATCCCCCTCTCACTTCCTAATTAGTCACAATCCCAGTGGCAATTTAACAACAACAAACAATAGAAGTAGCACACTTCTAAGATAATATTTGATCTTTCTTAAAAGCTTCAATCAAGAATAAGACATTCTTGCTTAAAAGCACTACGCCAAAATTGATATTTTGTATCGCCTAATTTAATAGCGCTTTTTAAAAAAGTGCTATTAAAAAGGAAGCAAACACATCTATAATAGCACTTTATGGTTGGGCGCTATTATAGAGTGTAGACAATGTGATTTTGGTAGCACTTTATTAAAAAGCGCTATTATTATAAAGGAAACAAACATATCTATAATAGCACTTTTAAAAAAAATGCTATTAAAAACGAAACAAACATATTTATAATAACACTTTATGGTCGGGCGCTATTATAAAGTGTTGACAATATTTATAACAAAACTGAGATTCCTATCACAGAAGCTAAGTAAATACGAGGCCACAAACAGTCGTCTCAAGGTGTTTTGTATGTCTTGGTTGATAATTTAGTGGGTTAATGGAAAATTTACTTTTAAATACATTTTATGATTCAACAGTCTGAAATGAAGGCAGAGGTAGATCAGTCTGAAAATTTAGTTGTGTTTATAAAATATTTTGGTTTGAAGTACTTTTAGCCAAATTAATACATAGATACAATTACTTCTGTGTTTATTATGGCAGTGGTATAGATATATATGATATCACATTTGTCATTATTATTTTATTTTCAAATATTTTAGCTGCTTAGCCATTATTATTTTATGAATTCTAATGTCGTAAAATGCAAATGTCATATATATATATATATATATATATATATATATAATATATATATATATATATATATATATATATATATATATATATATATATATATATATATATATATATATATATATATATATATATATATATATATATATATATATATATATACCAAAAGAATGATTTTGTGTAAAAAAAAAGGGTACTACAATAGCGTTTTGAAGAGAGAGTGTTATTAATGATACATACTATAATAGCACTTTTATGGAAAAGTGTTATCTAATATGTGTCTTATAATAGCGCTTTGTTTGAAAGTGCTATCAAAATCAAAGCAAATTACTGGTACTATAATAGCGCTTTGTTTGAAAGTGCTCTCTAATATGTGTCTTATAATAGCGTTTTTGGAAAAATGCTATTAAATACCGGTACTATAATAGCGCTTTTGGAAAAACGCTATTAATTACCAGCATTATAATAGAGCTTTTAAAGCGCTATCAAAAATTTTGTTTTACAATAGCAGCTTGGTTAATAGCGCTTTTAAGCGCTATCAAAAAGCAACAAAAAAAAACACTATTAAATAGCTTTTTTGTAGTAGTGAAGCTTTATAGTGAACAATGAACAATGAACAATCAGTTAACCTTAATGCATTAGAAGATACATGAGTAACATACAACTAAAAATCCATATCTTAAATACCAACTAAAACAATGACTAATCCTTATTCTCAAAATTCTTCATGTTGTGCTCTCTACATCAATAGTGTTTGTCTTTATTTTAAATAACCTTCAGACTTAATGGAATTGGGCTCTTGAGGCGCAAAAATAGCAGCAATCAGTTTTAACTCGTTGCAAATCAACCTTTACAATAATAGGACTAAAATTCAAACTTTCCTAAAAAGGCTCAAGGAACCATTTTATGAAGAAAAAAACAGAATTTGTCATAATAGAAAATCCCACAATAAACTCCCATAAAATTCGTCCACGTGTGCATTAAAACACACTCAAAAATCACACTAAAAATACCAAAATAGTCATGCCCTAACTTTCTGGTATAACATGTCACAACATCATACAGAACATGATGTCTGACTGTCATGGTAAAACATTTGGTTCAATATCTTACTATCATCATGTTGTTTTACCAAAATGTAGCCAATCTAAAAAACACAGAACTTTTATATATATATATATATATATATATATATATATATATTGTTTGTGTATGTGTTTGTGTGTGTATGTGTGTATTAGCATGTGTTGTTAGAAGAGAGAGAGAGAGAGAAATATTCCAATGGCGCCCCATACAGAAAGATCCATCTCTCGAATTCAAGGAAGATTCAGTAAGAAAAAGGAGAGAAAGAGGTCTATTGGGAAGGCAACGCTCGGCAAGACTTAGAAGATTCTTTATTATTTATTTTCTCTATGTTGGATAAAGTTGAAGCAGAAAGTTTTGTTTTTATTTCTTCATTAATTAATATTTCCTATATTTCTCATCATTCTTCCCTAATACACCCACCACCATCTTCCTTTTGTTTTCCACCCACACATTTCTGAAGAACCCACCGAAAATCACAAACATCACCCCTCCCTCATTGTCTTCCTCTTCACACCAGCTCCATCACCAAACGCCTCCGTAATTGTCACATCTGGACTTAAATTGTAGCCACGATCCTTAAAAACTCCCTCCGTCTGACCAAACTATGTTTCTTCCACCATAGTTTTCAATAACTTCTTCGATTTACTCCTTTTTCCCTTCTAAAACAACACAACACTACAAAACTATTTCCCTCTATTAAATTTTTCACTCAAATGCCCCAAGACCTCCACCCTTCCACTATTCATCACAAACTCAGAGCCATAAACATCTATTTCATTTCAAATAACAACTCAACATCTCATTGTAACGCAATAACACTAT
>CAWUDS030004439.1:7794379-7850279 GCA_963859935.3 Lathyrus sativus
TTTTCCACTTATTTTTGTTATTTTTACCTCCAAAAAAAATTTTCTCAAGGAGTTCGCCGTTTTTATTGCATGTCTCGATTTTTTTTTAGCTGACTAATCCCATATGTTGTATGATTTTAGTAGGAATGTTGTTATTGTCCTTGGTGACTTTTGATTCCAAAAACCATTTTCAAAAGCAAACTCTCGATTTTATCGAGCCATTTTTAACCCTTGTAAGTCGGCCCCTTGTGCGTCCGCCATCGACCTTGCTCGCTTCACCTCAAACCTTTTTAAACAATTAAATCCTTGACCCAACGTCAAGCGGATTTTCTCAAACGATTGTTAAGCCAACTCACCATATTTAACAAAACAATAAAGTTCACTTTGTATTGAACTAAAGAGAGGGGATTGAGTGTAGACTTCTTCCTCTCCGAGTGTTGAGATGCTCACTGTAGTGTGGGTGGTTTTGACACTCGTCTTTCAATATGAAGATGTTTTCATCCACACCTTTTTCTCCTAAAAAACCTCGGCCCCGTACCGAGTGCATTTTCAAAACACTTACAATAAATAAATCGATTCTCTTTGTATTGAACTAAAGAGAGAGGATTGAGTGTAGACTTCTTCCTCTCCGAGTGTTGGGATATTCACTGTAGTGTGGGTGGTCTCGATACTCATCTTTCAATACGAAGACGTAACTTTATCCGCCACCTATCTCCCTCTACAACTTCTTTCCGCAACCTTTGTCACCTAAAAACCTCGGTCCCGTACCGAGCGCTTTTTTAAACTCTTTTCATAACAAAAATTTGAATGGTCGTGGAGTGGTTAGGCGTAGGCCTTCTCCTATCCCGGGTGCTGACGTTTACCGTAGGGTTCTCTGTCGCAAAAGCACTTACCATTCAAAACCAAAAACACTTTAAAAAGAGAATGAAGTTCTCTTTGCATTGAACTAAAGAGAGAGGATTAAGTGTAGACTTCTTCCTCTCCGAGTGTCGAGACGCTCACTGTAGTGTGTGTGGTTTTGATACTCGTCTTTCAATACGAAGACGCTATGTCCGCCACACCCTTTCATAACAAAAACTTTGAGATAAAGAATTGGGTACTACCCGTAGGGGTTATTATCCGAGGACCTATCCCGCCCCTAAAAAAAAATTCAACAAATCAAATGTGACATCTTGCCTCGCATGGCGAAAACTTATCTTTCAAAAGGATATGATACGTTCGTTCTACCGCAAACAGGTAATGCCTAAGTCTCCAACGAGCGAGCAGCAATACACCTAACTGCTAGAATGCGTACGATAGCATAATCCATAAAAACATCAACAAATCGTAGGCCGAACTACGACTGCTCTGATTCTTTACTTTTTCAAGTAAAGATACGTAGGCACAAGGGCCACAATCCTTGCCGAGCACATTCCCCCTTATATCTGTAGTTCCCCGAACTACGTCGACTCTGATTTTCTCATATTCATCGAGAATACGTAGGCCTAGGACCGCGAAGTCCTACCGAGTCCGTTCTTTCTCTTCCTTCCCCTGTTATCTCTCTTTTCCAGTTTCTAAACCCTCTTTCTTTACCCTTTGGAAAACACTTTTATAACATAACATTTAAGCAAATAAATTCACATGGCGACAAACAAATGGTTCCCGTCGAGTACGATGGATGTGAGGGGTGCTAATACCTTCCCCTTGCATAACCGGCTTCCGAACCCAATCTTGGTTGTAAGACCATCTTGTCCATTCTTTCCTTAAGGTTTTCTCGATATTTTCCTTTCCCCTCATGGGATAAATAAAGTTCGGTGGCGACTCTTCTGTCCTTTTCCTTTTCGCCCTCCCCGTCGTTGCGCGTATTTTTCGAGTAGCGACACTAACAAGGCCCAAATTCCCCTTTGTCAGGCACGAGCCTCAACAAGGTACATTAGTCGGACAGATAACTCTCTTGACGGGGAAGGCTACACACTTCCCCCAGGGACTCGACATGCCCTCCATGCAGGGACACGTCATCAGGCAACTACCCACTTCTAAAAGAGTTGTTCAGCCCACCTTCCAAAGATCACGGGGCAGTTGATCTAGGGCGAAGACCACGTTGTAGCACCCCAAAATTTGCCTCATCGTTTCTTAGTTTACTGGCTTTTGTTGCTCTTCATTTTTACATTTCTGCATATCAAAGTATTGGTTCTCGAGAAATGGGATCAAGTTATTTATGTGGCTCAGGGTTCCTTTTTGTTGCAGGAGTTCAAACAGTGAGCATCAAAGGCACCGACATTTATTTTTCCCAGCGATCGAGCAGTCGGTTTTATTTTTTTTAGCAGGTTATTTTCAGCTCAGGAGATGGTGTATAGGCTATCTCAAGTATTCTCACAATCATAATATCTAATGGCAAGTTTCAGAGACTTAACAGAGCTTATAACAGGTGGCAACAGGTGATTCTTGAAAAAAAAACTTAAACGGTCCAATGTTTATTGAATTGCATGCATCTTGTAATTCAT
Organism: Lathyrus sativus; assembly: GCA_963859935.3. Lineage (NCBI taxonomy): Eukaryota > Viridiplantae > Streptophyta > Magnoliopsida > Fabales > Fabaceae > Lathyrus > Lathyrus sativus. The sequence continues at coordinate 7,796,842 of CAWUDS030004439.1, forward strand.
GATTTCCTCATTAATTATATAATTTGATTCAATCCCAAATTCTTAAAAGTAAAGATAATGAATGGATGTCTTTTAAGCCTTTCACACAAAATTTAATTTCCTCTTTTTTTTCAAGTTTATGCAAACATCAAATTTTGTGTGAAAAACTCAAACTGACACCCATTTATCATCATTATTTTTGAAGAATTTTTGGCATTAAATCAAATTCTATAGGCTAAAGAGGAAATCATGAATTACAAAATATATGCAAATTGATAAACATTGTATCGTGTATTTTGTTTTACAAGAATAAATTAATTTTTTAAATCATTATCTAAAAAATTTATTTAAATGAATGCAAGCTCAATGAGGGGTTAGTGAAACAAGCAATAAAAACATCAATAAATTAATATAGATTAGGAGAACTTGATAACTAACCGTTCCTAAATGCTATGAAGAGGATAAAGTAGAACGGAGAGTAGAAAATATGTGTTCACTATGGAAATATTATATGAAAGACTCATATAATATTTCTATAGCAAACACAAGTTCGCTATTAGATTTATATTCACACAACCAGCTGCATCAGTGATAAGTAAAGAACCACAACCACTTGCTAGCTACAACATCAACAACATGGAATAACATTTATCAACAGCATACATACTTTTAATTGAAAAAAATTCGTGGAAAACAACATGAAAAAAACATGTTAACATAAACTAGCAGTACATTATAATCTAACAAAAATTAAATCAACAACATGTGAAACAAAACAAGGTCTTCAATCTTCATTCTTAGTTGAATTCGTGCAGTTCTCAAGGCCTTCATTCTCAAAGTCTTCATCTAATTCAGAATCAGTTTCCAAATTCATTAGGTCCTTCACAATAGCCTCTACCTTCCTTATCTTTTCATGGTTAAGATTCTTGAAAAGAATCTTCTTATAGCCTGTTCCACCAGACAGTTCAACAACAATAATATGTTGTTCAACCCCCTTTGAAGCCTCAATCTCATGGACAAGTTTTCTCCCACTATTCATGTCGAGAGAAGGATTTGAAAATTTGAACAAGAAGAGATATAATGTTTCAAAATAACATATAACAACATACAACAACTAAGAATCCCATAAACTCTCAAATAAGAAGAAAATCATGTTAAAAGCATGTGAAACATAACAACAACTTACACAAAAATGAGAGAATAAGGAATAATAAAATACCTTTATGTATGAAGAACAAGACGAAGGCTATTCTGTAGAATAGGAAAGCTAATGACAAAGAAGAGAAAAAAATGTGTGCTAGGATTTTTCTATGAGAGATACGGTGATACTATTAAGAAGTGAGAGTTAATTCACTTATATATGGGTAAATAATTTCACCATGGTCGTATTCAAAAACTGTGATGAAATTTAATTCTTTTCACAATGGTTGACATTAACAACCGTGATGATAGGTATTTTAATTTTAATGTGTGTGTGTGTGTGTGTGTGTGTGTCTATATATATATATATATATATATATATATATATATATATATATATATATATATATATATATATATATATATATATATATATATATATATATATATATATATATATATATATATATATATATATATATATATATATATATATATATATATATATATATATATATATATATATATATATATATATATATATATATATATATATATATATATATATATATATATATATATATATATATATATATATATATGGACAACACTCATTGTAATGAAAAAGTATAAAATTGTTGGAGTTAGGATTCGAGTCTTGTCACTCCATGAATATTTAATCACGGTTAACAAGTTTGCCCGTAATGCAATGTTTTTTTTGTAAATATAAAAAAAATAAAGGGCGTCCAAAAATGAGGTATTACCATGGTTAACTATCAAATCGATGTGATTTAGTGTTACCAAAGGTATATTTTATAGTAGTGGGGGATTATGAGGTTGAAGGAGTTTTGTGAAATCAAGATTCTCAGAGATCAGCATATGTTTTGATGAAGACAAATCACTTAAGAAGGCAAAGATGATCAACCACCAAGCATTAGGACAAAGACACAACTTTAAGGATGTTTTCCTCAGAAGGTATAATGAAAACTTCCATTAAGTATTTAAGTCCTTATTGCTCAAATCATTAAAAATTATTTACATTACTTTTCACACTAACACAAGCTTTTTAAAATGAGAATTTTTCCAAGTTTTTGTAAGTGCAATCGATTGCGCTCTTAGAACAATCGATTGCATGATCAATATTTTAACTCATTTTTGCTTCTATTTCAGTAAGCAATCGATTGCTGCTTTGATGCAATCGATTGCATGCTTAAAAATTTCTCAATTTTTCACTTCTGTTTTGAAGTACAATCGATTGGTCCAAAGGTGCAATCGATTGCTCTTTTGAAAATTTGAATTTTCAAGTATTTTTGTGAAGGTGCAATCGATTGGGCTCTTTGTGCAATCGATTGCTCATTGAACGTTTTTGAAAAATTTTTCTGAAAAATTGCATCTCTTACATCAAGTTTATGTGGAATGTTTCCTTTGAAACATGACAACTGTTCATCAATTTTTTTGGAGATTTGCATGATTTTCTCAAGAGGTGTTTATGTAATATAAAAACCTAAATCTTTCAAAATTCAAAAACACATCTCTTTCAATTCTGTTTCAAAATCTGTATCATAATTTCATCTTTCCACTTCTAAGAAAAATCACTTTTCACAAAGAATTTTCTGCATAAATTTCATATCCTTTGAAAAGAAAATTCTTGAGAAATAAGTCTTAGAAACTTGTGGAAAATCTCATTGAAAGAGAAGATCAATCTACAGCATTGATAAAACTTTGTATACATTGTTACAACTCATTATAAAATTAGATTGTATTTATTTCCCCTTGTTATTCAGTATTGTTGAAAGCAAGTGTGTGCATTAGAGAGGATTGTTCTCATTGCACTTAGTGTTTAGATCTTAAAGGTGTTTAAGAGCCTTTGATCTCCCTATAGGTTAGAAAGAAAGTTGTACACTGATCCTAACTATAGTGAAATCTCTTTCGAGTCAAAAGGGGAGTGGAGTACCCTCAGAGTGTGAGGGGAACCACTATAATTCTCTGTGTCTCTTTTACTTTCTGCCTTTACAAGCTTTCATTATATCATTCCGCTAAAAGAAAGTAACATAACTCTCTTAAAACCAAAAAATTTCAAAAGAACCTAATTCACCCCCCCCCCCCCTCTTAGGCGTAATTCTTACCCTCAAGTTTAACTTAGCCTTACTTGATAAATGATGTTGGAGGATTCTAAACGAGACGAGAAGTTTATGGTATATGGTTATGTGTGCTCGGTATGGAGAGGAAGTAGACGATTATGTTTTGGGGGTAGTGGTGGATCTGTTTTGTGTAGGAATTTGAAAAACATAAGGAAGGGTGTCAGTTTGATTGATGGAGTATAGTTGCTTGATAACATTGATTGGAGAATAGGATATGGGTATTCTTATCTATTTTGGATAGATCCTTGGCTATATGGTATGCCTTTTAAGGCGAGGTTTCGTAGGCTGTTTAATTTAGCAGAGAATAAAGGGGCTTCAGTAGAAGAAATGAATGAATTGGGGTGGGGAGAGAATGAAGAGACGTGGAAGTGGAGTATGAGGTTGTTTACCTTGGAGGATGGGTTAGTGGGAAAGTGTATTGAGCGGCGAACCTCAGTTTTTTTGTAGGTGGAATTACAAGATCGTTAGGTGTGAACTTTACATCCATCTTCTTGCTACACAGTTAGCAAAGCTTATAAATATTTGTTTGAAATTGTCGTCATCAACAATCAGGTTAATTCCAAATTTTTAAGTTTAAAGATTGTGCCGCTTAAGGTAATAATGTTTTGCTGGAGATTATTTCTGAATCGTATACCGATGAAGGGAAATATGGTTTGGCAGTAGATTCTTACTATAGATGATCATATATGTATAGTAAGTTGTGGAATGGCTGAATACAGAGATCATTTGTTGATAACATGTGATTTTTTGTGTGGACTATGGACTATTATTGTTAATTAGTTAGGATTCTCAATGGCATCTCAAGGAAAGGTTCTAGAACATTAGTTATAGTTTGGAGGTCTTGGTGGGTTCTCAAAAAATAGCAAGTTGGCTTTTAACACTATTTGGTTCTTTGTGGTGTGGATAAGAGTGCAATCGGCATATTTTTCAGAATAAAATAGAGCAATTACAAAAGTTATCTTAAAGGATAAAGTTTCATTTGTATTGGTAGTGTCATACCCCAATTTTATCCTACCTATGTAGATTGCACTCACTTGTGCGCATATGGTTATTTCATCTAGTTGCTTTCCAAGTTCTCACCAAGGTCACTTCTATTTTTTGTCTTGTTCTCTTTTATGGTCTCTGTAAATTAGACTTTGCATTATTCTTGTGCATCATATTTACTAACATGTCATCTAACCATTGGGAATACCAAACATGTGCATTTGTTTTCATTTCTTTCTTTGTGTAGATTAGGGTTTGCAATGAGGTATCAAGGAAGGATCTTTGCTTCAAGTTAAGTGTGTTGAGATTGCTTCAATGGCCATTCATTAATGGTAGATATTCAAGTAGAGTTTGACCTAATCCTGGTCAAAGAAAAGAGGATTGTTTCATTCTCAAGTTATCTTTGTCATGGATCATTTTAAGGACAAATGTGTATCAAAGGTTAAGGTGCTTTATATTAGAAATCATTAGGTGATAAAGCATTGGTTCAATTAGGTCTTTGGTTCAATAATCAAGTGCCTTGAGTCAAACGGTCACATGTTCAAGCTGGTTTCATTTTTTGGATTCATTTCTCAAGGCATGACACTAATTCTAAGGCATATTCATTTGGGTCATAACATTATCAAAGAAGCTTCAAGTGTGCATCTTGTTTCATCATAGTCTAAGTGACAAGAAAGATATTCATTGTCTAATTTCCCTTGAAAGATTAAATCAAGTATGTTTAGCATGGAATCATGGTTACCTTATTCAATTTTTAAGGTGGTTTTTAGTGAAGAATCCAAATATGATGTCAAAGGGTTTCAAAGTTGCTTTGCTTTATTCTCGGATTCAACTCAAGCTTAAATGTTGATCTTGTCATGTGGATCCTAAAGTGAACAATATTGCATTATAATACATATTTGTTTCATGTGTAGCAAACCATGGTATTCCAAGCAAGTCTAGGGGTTAAAATAGAAAGTTCAATCCAAGGCCAAATACCCAATTGTAATTCCAAACATGTTTCAAGCCACAATTCAAGAAGGTGCAAATTTCATTAAAGCCCAAATCAATCAAGTCATAGTCTGAATTACAAGAAATTGTACAAACACAAGAAGCATTTGCAAATACCCTACAAATTCAAGGCCCAGTACAAATCCAAATTATAACTACAAGTCCATATAACCCAGGAAAATGTGAGTATAGAAAAAAAAGAAAATTCAATACAAGAGGGGTGATACATGGGAGACAGCTGCAGGAGGAAATGGGATAGCAAACTTTCACAAACAGCTTCAATAATCCTCAACTTTTCCCCATCATTCCATACGTACAACAAAGGACCGTGGTGTAATTTTCTTGACCCTTCACACACAATTCACCCCTAAAACCAACAACATCACACACAAATAAACATCATTCTGCAACAGAAAAATGACTGTGAACTTCCTTGCTCATAATCACTTTCTCCTTTCCACATTTCATACACAGAAATCAACTACTACAATTTTATTTCCAACTTTACGTACAACAACACAACAACAATTCATAACACCTTTTTCACTCTTAAACCTCCAATTTCAACTTCATTGCAAAACTCATAACCCCACCTTCTTTTCAACCAAATTTAGCTTCCTCTTTAAACCACACTCTCATACACCTTCAAACTGAAATCCATCTTCTAACCTCACCTTTTCAAACCTTCATCACTCTCTATTTCAACCATTCAATCGTAACCTCCTTAACCCTCAAACAACACACCACTCAACAATCTTACACATAAATTGCAACACATCTTACAAAACTCTCATAACAAACAGAAATAACAACAACATCACAACCTACTATAAAAACACAAACTCAGCAACATGAGAACAAAACGAACCTCACAACCTTGCAACGAAAATGCCACACAACCCCTCAACTCTACTCGCCACGACAATATCAACAACTATAACTGAAAAGTAGAAGAAGAAGAAGGGATATTGGAAGAGGGAAGTGCGAGCAGAGAGAGTGGCGGCATAGGCTCCTAATTTCCCGGTGATACTTTTGAGAAGAAGGTGTGCATCTAATTTTGGATGAAAGGCACGCATGGTCAAAAGGGTGTAGGGCTATTTTTTTAATAATATTTGAGCTCTTATGCCATAAACATTGGGCTTTAGAGCCCATGTTTTTTCTTTCTACGCACTATTATGCTTGTGCTCACATTCCCCCTCTCTATCTCTATTTTTAATTTCTTTTTTAAAATTTTTTTCATCTTTTGTTATCTTGTTTTTTTTTTCTACACTTCCATTATTTCTTTTATTTTATACTTCAATGTTTTTTGTTTAAACATGCTAGATTCATTTTTATTTCATATTTTGTTTACTTTTTGTTTTTTTTTTTCATTTTTATTAGGTGGTTAATGAAATCTTCAATATCATGGAGAAATGATCTCTAGGTTGATTAAACTTTCAACATTTCAAACATGTTGATGAATGATCATTGGATTATTCTAGACACTTTAAGGTTTTGATAAGTTACCCTAGGTTGATCATATTTTGAATCTTTTGATGATAGATGAGACCATTGTGTGACTTGAGCTTGATTTAATTTCTTCTTCATTCTTTTTTCATTGTGTGGCATGTTTTAGGAGAATGACTTTGTGTCATTTATGTAACATGTTTTTTGCACATAAATTATTATTAACCAGCCTCAAATAGGTGTGGCTTCTATATAAGTCCATTTACGATTGCTTAACATAGCGCTTAATTTGTCCTGATTCGATAAAGCAATCATTCGATCAATAACCATTAAATACTAGCTTCTAACTTCTAAATTTTACATTATCACTCTTTATTTTTCTGCAATTTACTTCGCGTCATTTACTTTCCACAATTTACTTCATTGCTCATTAATCATTATGTCATTCTCTTATTCTTTATTTTTTATCCTTCATCTTACAAAAAACACAAAAACGTGATAAAATGAAAAAGACCTCAAAACCTGTAAGACATAAATGGACTGTGGACTGTGCAGATGACTCGAGCTTGACATGGAGTTTTTGACTTAATATTTGATCATGGAAAAGGACGCTTGGATTTAGACTCTTGTTTTCATTGTCTTAGCTTATGATACTTTGCACACACACGACTTTCTCTTGAGCTACCTTACAACGGGACCCTTTATTTCTCGCATTAACTTCCCTTGTATTTTTCATTATCCCTCTCCTCATTTTGGTGTACTTTCTTTACTTTCCCGCTTTTCTTTGGTTGTGGTTTTTCTTGCTAGATTACCATAGTAACTAGGACCAACCTCACCTTTTCCTCAAACCACTGATTCAATATCAAGTGATATTTTCTCTTAACCCTTGTAAGTTGATTGCCTTGTGCATCGCCATCAATCAAATCCAAAGTATTCTTGATTGATACATTAAGCCATATCGAACTTGTAAGTCAATTGCTTCATGCATAAACATCAACCTTCCCTTTTGATCTCAAACCATTTTCATAATCGTCTCGCAATAAAACCCTTGATCCAACGTCTAGCGGAATTTTATGGAATAAATTCAAAAACACAATAAAAGGCTATTAGAATTGCACGCCACGAGCCTTAAGTGGTGGAGAAGGAGTGAGAATGAAGCTTTCCTATACTCACTCTGAGTATTTTTGGACACAAGACGCTTAACTTGGTAGTCTAAAGTATTCACCCATACCCAATCTTTAGTGCAATCCTAATAAAAAAACAATCTCTTTTCAAAACCCTAAAACCAACTTCAATGCATCAACTTGTCTTTTCTCGCCTCCGTGCGATTGAAACCTATCAAGACTTAATAATCCGTCCCCCGCGCGATCAAAGACTTTTTGCAAAAAAAAACATTGTTTAGTTCCTTCTAATGCGCATATAAAAAAAGCCAATGTTTATTCCTTAGAACGCGATCTAAACACTAGTTCATTAAAAAAAACAAAAACCAACCAATCGTAGTCCTTCAAATTACGAATGTTTTGATTCTTCACTTCACAATGAAGATGCGTAGGCATGAGGACCCCAATCCTTGGCAAGCACCCTAATAAAAAAACCTCTCTTTTCCATTTTTGAGGTTTCCTTTCTTTTCTCGTTTCAATCTTTTATCCTTCGAAAAAAGAAAATAAACATGAGTTAAGATTCAATCGCAAATCAAACTAAGATGTTCTCATTGAGTACAACGGACGTGAGAGGTGATAATACCTTCCCCTTACGCAATCGACTTTCAAACCTAGAATTTGGTTGCGACGACCACTTTCTTATTCTAAAGGTTTTATCGAAATTTTCCTATTCCTTAATTGCGATAAACAAAGTTTGGTGGCGACTCCGTACGAACAAATTTTTTCCATGTCCATCGTGAATTATCGTATTTTTTGAGGTACGACAGGTAGTTAAACTCTAAGAATATTTATTTCGATTATAATTACTAGTTGTGCATGTTAAATCATTTATCTTGTTTATCTTCTATTGTGTAGTTCACTTTTTGTTTTTGTTAATTTTTTCGATTGTGTTCTTAGATTCATTCTTGTCATTTTCGATACATCTTGTATTGAAATTATTTGTTTTGGTTATTAATACATATCTCATAATCTTCACCATTTATTTTAAAATCTAATGATTCTGATTCATTCTCACGTTCTTAAATAAAAATGATATTCTCACACGATATATATATATATATATATATATATATATATATATATATATATATATATATATATATATATATATATATATATATATATATATATATATATATATATATATATATATATATATATATATATATATATATATATATATATATATATATATATATATATATATATATATATATATATATATATATATATATATATATATATATATATATATATCTGTGTGTGTGTGAACAAATTTTTTCCGCGTCCGTCGCGAATTATCGTATTTTTCGAGATACGGCAGGTAGTTAAAGTCTAAATATATTTCTTTCGATTATAATTACTAGTTGTGCAGGTTAAATCATTTATCTTGTTTATCTTCTGTTGTGTAGTTCACTTTTTGCTTTTGTTAATTTTTTCGATTATGTTCTTAGATTCATTCTTGTCATTTTCGATACATCTTGTATTGAAATTATCCGTTTTGGTTATTAATACATATCTCATAATCTCCACCACTCATTTTAAAATCTAATGATTCTAATTCATTCTCACGTTCTCAAATAAAAATGACATTCTCACACGATATATATATGTATGTGTGTGTGTGTGTGTTTTTACACATATATATATATATATATATATATATATATATATATATATATATATATATATATATATATATATATATATATATATATATATATATATATATATATATATATATATATATATATATATATATATATATATATATATATATATATATATATATATATATATATATATATATATATATATATATATATATATATATATATACACACACATAAAAATTGTTAGAGGAAGATTTTCACTAGGTAGAATTGAACACTATGGGACTTTTCCTTTCTAGAGTAACACCATTTTGAGAGACACACCACACACTCACCCAAAATCTTAAGGTATTAGGCATATGAATTCTCTTAATTATAAATGCTCAAGTCACCACATTCCTATCTAATGTGGGACTATTATCCACCCTACTCACGCTTGTTAATACTTAACACTCCCCCTCAAGTATGAGTCTATCCACAATGCTTCTACAATAATCCCCCTTAAGCGGAAGCTTCAACTGTGCAACTGCACCCTTGTACCATCGTTGACACTCTTCAACGAGACACTCAACCCATGACCTGTGGGGATACTTTCGATACGAGTAAGCCAATCTCTTTCTCGAACCAAAGGCTCTGATACCACTATTAGGGGAAGAGTTTCACTAGGGATCATTGAACATTGTGGGATATTTTCTTCTCCAACGTTTACTTTCTTTCTTTATTTCTAAACTTTTCTTTGTCATTACGTGAGTTGAAACAATCTTGAGATCAAGATTGATTGATCGAAATTCTCCTTAAGTTGTGGTTGAATTTTCAACATCTGGCATCTAGAGCTTCGGTTACGATTCAAGGAAGGAAAATCGTGATGGCGATGAATCATCCAAACGGTCACTTTCTGAAAAACCTTCCAATTCTCAAAAAAGATAATTATGAGAATTGGTGCAAGCAGATTAAAGTGGTTTTTGGTTATCAAGATCTTTGGGATTTTGTGAAGGTAGGATTAGAAATACCATTGCTACCATTCAACTTTGCAACAATCACAATTCATAATCCCCATAAACACGACCACCAACATGCAGTTCTTGAATTCACGATCAAGAAAATGAGCCAGAAGCTCTATATACCAATTTGTTAGTGTCAATGCACTTGGGTGAATGAGAAGTGAGAGAGATAGAGATAACGAATAGTAACTATATTAAATCGTTAAAACTGAATTACACAATATAACATGTATATATACAAGTAGGTTACTTGTAACAAATAACTAATCAAGTAACTAACTAACTAACTAACCAAATAACTAACTAATTTGAATTATATTACAAAAGAAAGTTTGATTCAGGGTTTAACAAAGTAAGGAAAAGGAAAGATTTTTGAGTTAACTCAATCTTAATAAGGAGTTTTTGATAAATTCACTTCAAAAAGTGTTTAAAGAATGATTCATTTTAAATAGTTAAAATATTGATAATAATATTATCTTAAAATTATTTTTTAATAATACTGATTAAAATATAACTCTTATTATTTTATTTACAAGGATAAATATTTTTAATATTATTAATATCATTTACAATTTAAATAGAGAATAATATTATTTATATTTATATTTTTTAATAAATGACTTCTTTTAACATTAGAACAGAGTTTTTAAATTATTTGAGAATATAAAAGATTCAGAGTTTAATTTAATTCACCTCAATAAAAATTGATTTGTAAAATAAAAATATCAATTTATATAAATTCTTTGTAAATTTCATCTTTAATTAATATGGATTTGGATTTTTTTTTTCTAAAATATCTCTCATGCCAGAACTATTGAACATAGTGTGTAAATATAAATAATAAATAATTCTATAAACTCTAATATTATATTAAATATTTGATCTAAGTCATATTTATAAAATTAATTTTTCAAATAAAGAATGTCACTCTATATAAATTTCTTTAAACTCTATCTCTAATCAATGTGATATTTTAGATTTTTTTTAATTCATCTCTTTTGATATCATATTATATATGACATTAACATATTCATATAAGCGGAATGATAGATATACAATATAGATAGATAGTGCTAGATAGATAGAATAGGATAAAAAATAAAAACAATAACAATAATGATTGTGGCACATGTATCCAAGTCCATAATCCTTTTAATGAAAAAACCAAAACTATTAAAATTTAGATGATATAAAATGAAAAAATAATGCAAATTGAGGTTCTGATTCTACGACAAACGATAGTGTGCCATCCCAAGTTTGTTTTTCTTATTATATGTGCATTTCGGTTCAGTTTTCCATGATTATCCTTTCCCTCATATCTTATACATACTATAATCAAATCTAGCTAAAAACGTAAAAGGATTCCTTTTAAAATTATTGCTGAATATTTGAATTATTTTAAAAACATATTCCACCTTTTCATTTTGAATGTATAAAATATTTCAATTTAAAAAAAAATTAAGGTATCAAAATAAATATTTCAATTAAATCCTATTATTTTGTTTTATATACATTTATATTTAACAATCACTATAATTTTTCATAAAATATGAGTTTATTAATAAAAATTTACTCTTGCACATTTAAAATTATAGATGAAAGACCGGTGAAAAGAATGATCAGAGAATTTTGATCCATGAAACAACAAAAATAATTCCTAACAATTCCTTCCAATCATTTGACGTAAAGTGATACGAAGTGTTTTCCATCAAAAAACTTAAAGAGCCTCCTTCTCTTGATTGTAGCCCAACATAGAAGACTCATATTAAGTCTTTATTATAATCAGTGGAGACGCTAAGAAATATGTTAATCTCTTGGTATTCTATCAAATTAACAATATATGGAAATTGTAACTTAGCAACGACCGTAGGATCATACACATGTTGCTTCACTACAATTCTATTTCCGAAGGATTTTTTAAATTCTTCATCACAAGAGGAATGGAGAAGTGATAGGACTCTGACAGGTGTTGAGGATGATGTGCCTACAACATTTTTTTTCCTTTCTTCATTTTAGGAGGCATGATTTTTGGATTTGGAGGTGTGCACACAAGGTGTTTAACAAAATGTATGAGTGAAAGTGGGAGATTTTTGAGTGAAATGAGAGAAACCCACTAACCCAAATTGTGGAAATAGAATTCCAAACACACTAATTTTAAGAAATAAGATGAAAACAAGGGATTGTGGAAGAGGAAAGAAGATTAGGTTTTGGGAGATTTTAAAATGACGAGAGATGAATGGATAGTTCTTGAAAAAGAGAAAAGAGTTAATCCTAGGTTTATTTTGAAATGATGAAAAGTGTGAAAGGAGAATAGTAAATGGGTGGTAATTGATTTGTCAAAATCGTGCGGGAAGATAAATCGAAAGAGAAATTGACTCTAGGATGGCACATGAGTCGATACAAAGGATTTAAAAAGAAAAAAATTGGATGTATCGACAAAGAGCTATATATCGACTCGTCCCCTCTTAGAGTCGATACAATCTAGACAGAGATGCTTTGAAAAATCCAATCTCACACTATGTGTCAGCTCATAACTTCTTTGAATCAACTCATGACCTCTACGCATCAACTCTTAATTTTTATGTATCAACTCATAACCTCTATGTATCAACTCATAATTTCTATGTATCAGCTCATAACCTCTATGTATCAATTTATAACTTATATGCATCAACTCATACTGAGGAGAAAATAATCTTGGAAAGTGAATACATTTTCCAATCCTAAAATAAGATTAGCCAAGGCATGCATTGTGGACTTGGTAAAATTTATGCATAAATGACATTTTTCATGTAATAAGAAGATAAATAACATGCTCAACCACAAATATCATTAAAATTACTCCAAATACAAGGAATTTAATGATGTGAGATATATATATATAATGAAGAGATCAAATCAAATGTCGCTATAAGCATATAAATTGGTTAACTTATGTTTAATCAATAATTTGTTTGGAAGTGAACAAATGTGAGATACATCAAACATCAAGAATATCATACACTCTTGAATCATAAACATGAAAAAAAATTTAGTCATAGATAAGCAACATATTACGTCGAAACTTTAAAAACGAATAGATAAATTGAGAACGATATTACCTCATAGGATGAGACGGAGAATACACTTCTCAAGAAAATAAACTTTCAAACAAAAGTTAAACAAAATATAAAGAGTGCATGAAGCAACATATTTTAGGCAAGATATGACATATCAAGAATTTCCAATTCCCAACGAATATTGAAAAACGACTGAGTCGCAAGAGGTTTTATGAAAATGTCAGCAAGTTGATTTTTACTATGAAACATGCTCAAAAATGACATCGACCTTTTCAACATGATCTCATTGGAAATGGTGACGTATTGCACTAGCATTATTAAACATTATAGGAATAAGGTAAAGTTTAATATTGAAGTTAAGTAGTTGGTGTTTTAGCCCAAGAGTTTGAGCACAACAACTACCGGCTGCGATGTTTTCCGCCTCGGCAGTTGACTAAGAAATGAAGACTTGCTTCTTGCTATGCCAACTAACTGAGGAGTATGAAAATAAGTGGCAAGTTCCACTAGTACTTTTCCTATCTGATTTACAACCGAGAAAGTAGGAATCAAATAACCAACCAAAATACAATCGCTCCTCTTGGAAAACCAAATCCCATACTTATATGTACCATGAAGGTATCTAAGGATGCACTTTAAAGCTTTCAAATGTGATTCTTTAGGAGTGGATTGATATCAAGCGCACATGCATACACTAAACATTATGTCATGCATAGATGCAGTAAGATATAGAAGAGATCTGACCATATCTCTATACATTTTGACATCAACATCCTTACCATTTTCATCTCTATCCAAATTTCTGTTAGTGGGCATTAGAATGTAAGTTGGCTTTGCATCTGCCATTCCAAAGCGTTTAAGAAACTTGTGAGAGTATTTTTTTTGACACACAAATGTCCTTTATTTGAGCTGCTTGATTTGAAGTCCAATAAAGAAATGTAACTCCCCCATTGGACTCATCTTAAATTCACCTTGCATAAGCTTTGAAAAGTCTTTAACTAGTTGCATGTTAGAAAAACAAAATATTATATCGTCAACATAAATTTGAACTAGAAGAAGATGTTTTCATTGACGTTTAATGGAAAATGTTGTATCTATCTTCCCTTTAGAGTATCCTTGATCAAGTAAGAATTTACTTAGTCGCTCATACCAAGCCCTATGGCCTTGTTTGAGACCATATAAAGCTCGTTTTAGTTTATAAACCTGATTAGGATACTCATGATTTTCAAAACCGGGAGGTTGGAAAACACACACTTCCTCATTTATGTAACCATTCAGGAAAGTACTTTTTACGCCCATTTGAAATGATTTGAAGTCTTTGAGCATGCAAAATCTAGTAAAAGGCGTGTAACCTCGAGGCAGACAACCTGAGCATAAATTTCCTCATAGTCTATGCCATCCTCTTAGTTATATCCTTGAGCCACTAGTCAGGATTTATTTCGAGTTATCACTCTGTTTTCCTCTTGTTTATTTCTAAAAATCCACTAAGTGCCAATGATTTGATGATCTCGCGGAGGTGGAACAAGGTCCCACCTATCATTTCTTTTAAATTGATTTATCTCATCTTACATGGCCATTAGCCAATGGTCATCAATCAAGTCATCTTTTTAGTTTTTAGGTTCATCTTGGAAAATAAATGCAAAGTGATAACATAAATTACTTAGCTTAGAGTGTATAGTCACGCCTTTGGTGGTATTTCCAAGAATGTTAACGATTGGATGGTCCTTGGAAGACCTCCAAGCCAAAGGAAGATTATCCACTTAGTTGGACTCTCATCCTTCTCCTTTTCAAGATTTTTATTTTCCTCCTTCTCAGATTTCACCGTTTCAGGTTTATCAAATCTTTTTTCGGTGTCATTGAGTATATCTTCTGAAGATACACCTGCATCATGAAAAGAAATACCTTTTCCAACATTTCTCAGATAAGATTCATTAAAAGTGACATGTACATACTCATCAATAATAAGTATTATCTTATTGTACACTCTATAGGTTTTGCTTGACTGAGAGTATCAAAGAAAAACACCTTCGCTACCTTTTGCATCAAACTTTCCAAGGTTATCCTTACCATTATTTAAGATAAAACATTTGCATCCGAAGACATGAAGATGTGATAAATTTGGCTTTGTACCTTTTAAAAGCCCATAAGGTGTTTTGTTCAAAATAGGACAAATAAGTATCCTATTTAAAACATACCACACCGTACTAATAGCATCGGCCCAAAAATATTTTGGTAAACTACTCTCATTGACCATAGTTCTTGCCAACTCCCCTAAAATTCTATTTTTGTGCTCCATAACACCATTTTATTGTGGAGTTCTTGGAGAGGAAAATCATGTTTAATGCCATGTTTATCACAATAATCTTCAAAGATATGGTTTTCAAATTCACCTCCATGATCACTTCGAATAGCAACTATGTTTGAACTTAGTTTATTTTGGGATAACTTTGCAAAAGACGTGAAAGCTGAAAAAGTCTCATCTTTACTACACAAAATAATAGTCCGACAAAATCTAGAATAATCGTCTACAATAAAAAAACCATAGTAATTTCCACTTAAATATTTTGTCCTAGAAGGACTAAAAATATCCATATGGAGAAGCTCAAAAGGTATAGAAGTTGAAACAATATTTTTGAATTTAAAAGAGACCCTTGTTTGTTTTCCCATTTGGCATGCATCATATAGGTGGTCTTTTGAAAAGTTAATTTTTGGTAGACTGATGACTAGATCTTTTGAGACCCCTTTATTAAGTAGATCAAAGTTAACATATGTTAAGCGTCTATGCCATAACCAAGAGTCTGTAAGAACAAGATTTGGTTTTACATCTAGCCTTTGAGTTTTGATGATAACTGCACATGTTATCTAAGAGAACAATTATGTATGATATGGTTTCTTTCTAGTGTGTGACTATTGTCAATATAATTCTGACTCTGATATGAAGACGTGTGACATCATCAGACTTTGTCACCAACACTCTGAAAGAAAACATATGTGTGTACAAGATAAAGTCAAGAATAATGAATGTTTTTAATACAACAGTTCTAATGAATATTAGTTCTGGACATTATAATTGAAACTTTATGATAAAGGCTATAAGTCTCTCTAATGTGATGCGCTTCTAATGTTACAAGTTCTGAAGATTCTGAAGACGTGATTCGGGTGAACATGGTTATGAAGATTCTGAAGACACAATATCTGAAGGTCAAGTTCTGAAGAGTTTTTGAAGACAAGGTTCAGGTGAACGAAGTACTGAAGAATCTAAAGACAAGAATATGCTTAATGAATTCTGAAGAATTTGGATGTAAAAGGTAGCGAAGGTTTTGTATAGGATACTTATTTGTCCTATTTAGTTTAACAATGATTCATTCTTTAGATAGTTTTGTATTAGAAAGCAATGAGTTGTTGCTCATAACTTGCTAGAAACACTTATGTGTTCTTGTACTTCATTTGTGTAATCATCTTGTAAGAAGCATTAAGTGTACACATGTAAAATCCTTTTTCCAAAGGTGGCGTATATTCTTGTTGAAGGTAGCTCGAGAAATCGTTTGTTAAAAGATGATTGTATTCCATAGGGGACTCGTGGTAGTCAGAATTCTCAAGAAGACAATGGAGAGTATCCATTGTGGGTTGACGTTTTCCTTTAGTGGCTATGTGAAAGCCAGGATGCTTGAGAGGGTTAAGTGTGTTATTTAATAGCTTAGAGGTTATAAATATTTTGATGGTTATTGGATTAAGTCCTTGTGATAAGGCAAAATCACCTTGGTGGGTAGACTGGAGTAGCTTCGTTAATAGTGAACCGGAATAAAAATAATTGTGCTCATTTATTTTTATGTACTTGTTAATGTTATTAGTTTAATTTCGCAAAAGGGGACGAAATGTGAAACCCAATTCAAACCCCCATTTCTTGTGTTTCTCAACCTTCCATTTGTATTAGAGATATGGTTCAGTTATTGGTGTTTATCAAACACTTAACCATGTCAGATAAAGATCTGGATGAGCTTTGAGAAACATTCTGGTTAATCTCTTCCACCATCTACAGTTTCAGTCTCATACGATGATGAAAATATTGAGTACTAAAATGACAAACCAGAAAGGTTCATTCTGGATTGTGTCGCTGATTCTTAGAGCTGGTTGTTATTGATAACATAATATTCTCTTATGGCGCTTGCAATAAGATTGAAAGCAAGATGAAGAATCAGCTGGTAAAAGGATAATAGACTCATCAGATAATTAGAAGAATCTGATGAATGATATTCTTGAAATATGTTAGTTGAAAGCTACGTATCTCCTCAAGGTGATGCATAGACAAGGCTTAAGAAGAATGATCTAGAAGAGATCAACAAGAATCATCAGAAAGCAATAAATCTTGTTTGTTGAAGGTTAATTCCTTTTGAGTATGGGATGTTTTCAACAAACAGACTTGGTCGACCATTGACTTTCTCAATATTTCTCATTAGGAACTCTTTCATGTAAAGAAGAGAGAATGCTCGTGTCATGATTCTGATGCACGGAAACTTGAAGATGAAGTATGCTGAAGATGTAAGAAATCTTTTCATCAAGATTTTAAATCATGACTACAAATAAGCATTGGATATGTCTATCAGGATTCTGACTACCTGCTCTAGAAACTTCGTAGGATTCTGAAGCGATCAGAAGGAAATCTCTTTAGTTGTCAAAAGTGCATTCAAGAAAGAGCAACTTATGACTTTCTGATTATTGTCGTATGTGTGTCTATGAAGAGAATATGCTGAAGCATAAGACAAATTAAGTCATGTTAGCTTGAGAAAGGTATCTCAGTTGAACAAGCTTAAGTTTGTCAGGATGTTATCCAAAGTTTCTTTTGAAGAGCTCCTGATACATGAATGTATCCTTCTGTGTTCACTACTTTCTAAACTTATGTAATTGAGTGAAAGTACAAGCTTAAGAAGCTATCTGGTGAAAAGAAGATTTTGATGTTCTAGTTCTTCACTATCAAATACAGATGACTGAAGATAAAACAAGCTTGGAAAAGAAATGGCTTAAATCATGATATATGAGAAACCTTCATGACAAATCATTTCTAGAAAGTAGCTAGCATGTTTATTCATAATAGAATATGATTCAAATCTATTATGATGCATATTTGTTAGATCGCTCTGAATATCCAAAGGCTACTGAAGTATCTTCATCAGAAATTAAATCAATGTCAGATTTGATAAAAGGGTTGGAAGTCAAAAACTAAAGATTAGTGGAAGAATACAAACCTAGAAGTTATCTTCTCGGAATGAAGTTATTGATGAAGATCATAATGAAGAAATCAGAAGATGCTCAATCAGAAACCATCACAGTTCAATCACTCCCTAAGAAAGGAAAGACAGAAGTTGTCACTTTTTAATTAACTAATTCTGAATGAAAAGGCTTAGCCAGTAAGAACAAGATTATCATTAAAACCCTCTAAGAAATATGTCTCGGTTTAATGATCATGATGATATCTGCATCTGGTGAAGATTAGCATTTGTTCAAAGATTAAGCTCTGATGATGCAAGAGAAAATTCAACAAGTTTCTTTTGCACATAACTGTTCAGAAGTATATGCTCAAGCTAAAACACTAGTGGCTTTCTGGAGATAAACCTTATTGAAGATTAAAGATGTTTGATCTCAAGATGAAGACTAGAGTAAGAACTTGGCTCTTCTCTAATGATCTAGATGAAACAAATATCAGGAGAGATGTTTCCATCCGTCAGAATGGAAGCTCGTGAAGTCATGAAGATGATCGTGTCTTTATACAACGCTCAAAGACTCTTATGAAGATCGCAACAGAAAGAAGAGAGATGATGAAAGAAGAAATGATTCTAGTGTCCAGCGTATGGACCTAAGATACGGCATCCTATGCGGTCTCCAGCGTCACAGACTTTCATGAGGAATGATGCGATTCCCGGAAGGAGTGGCACCGTCATCTCATGAAGAGGCCTCACTTAGCTGACTTCCAATTGATCGGTCCCTAGAGTCGACAATCCTCACGTCTGGACTCCCCTATGATCCTCAGGACCTTAGAGAAGCACCTCGGAGAGAACCTCGTCTGAGCGCGGATTTCGTGGGGACACTCTGCCTGCTCAGCAGACAGGTTCGCCCACAAATCTCCACAACTATGTCTAAATGCATACTCAAGCAGCCCAGGTCCGGCTATCACTCAAAGTAACCTCCCTCCCCAGCACAACGGCAACAGATAAAAGCGATGAAAAAAATAAACACCCAAAAGACAAGCAAACAAGCGCTAGGATTGACTCTCTTAGGGGACGTTGGATCCCACATGCATAGGGACTATCGCAGTCCTTAGCAGCCAGAGGACGTTGGATCCCCAGCAGAGTCGTCAGCTGTCGCTACTCGCGAAAATCGGCGCCGGCTGACAGAAGAGTCGCCACCGTGCGTTATTTATCCCAACAGAGGGAAAGGAAACGCTCGAAGTAAACCTCGCAAAAAAACGGGAAAAGGTATGGTCATCGCAACCAAAACCTGGGTTCGGGAGTCGGTTACGCAAGGGGAAGGTATTAACACCCCTCACGTCCGTCGTACTCGACGGGATCCACGCTTGCTTGATTTGTCTAAAGGATGCAAAACAATCTATCTACGGCTGATAAATCTAAACGGAAGGGAATTGACTCGATAGAGCGTCGCACTCTATGCCTACGTATTCTCAAGAGAGAAAGTCAGAGTCAACGTAGTTCGGGACTACGGGGAAATTGGCTCGCCAAGACCTCGCGTCTTGTGCCTACGTACTTCCACACTGCATGGAAGATAGTTCAGGCTAACTACGGCTAAACAGGGGTGTTCTCACACAGCAGTGAGAAATTAATCTGGTTTTAAAGGTACGGGAACCTATGGGAAAAACTACGGTCTGGTCTCAAATGCACCCGGGCAAGAGAAAGGGATAACATCAGTCGTCAACGGGAAAGTCTCGATCGCACAGCAGCGAGAGAACAAAAGGTTAGTTGTTAGTGTGCTCGCTAGGATATCGCATCCTATGCCTACATATTCTCGTCTGGTACGAGAAATCAGAGCAGCTGTAGTTCGGCTACTTTCGGGACCACAGCTCAAATCTCATTTTATTAATATTCTGAAAAATGGTTACAATGATGGAGAACTGAAAAATAAAACCCCTAGGAAATACTATCCTATCCTATGAAGAATCAAATGGAAAATAGTCCCCCTAACAAGTGGACTTCAAGAAAACTACCTCTAAAAGTGTAAAAAGTCCCCTAACAAATGGACTTGTAAAACTACTTCTAAAAGGAAAATATACTCTATGAAAAAAATGTACTCTAAAAAATATTAAATCTACACTAATATTTTTTTCTCTTTTTCATACTTCTATTTTCTTTTTCTTTCTCAATATTCCTTTCTCTTTTCTTTTTCAAAATATTTTTTCTATAGCTCTTTCTATATTCTTTCACCTTTTTTATATTTCTTTTTTCCACTATTTTTCCCACATATCCTTTTTCTCATATTCCTTTTTTCCAATATTTTTTTCCAATATTCTCCTTCTTATTCTATAATAAAGAAAAAAAACAAAAAGAAAATATGAAAGGGGAAGGGGGGTACAAAGTCAATACAGGGGAGTATGCTAGTAAAAGTAAAAAACAGAAAACCAAATGGGCCCAGCCCAGCGAAGTAAATAAAGAAAATGAGGAAAAGGGGTGCAGGAAGTGAGCCGGGGTGTGTGTCAGCAACAGGGCCCAGCCCAACTAACAACAAAACGGAGGTAAGTGCCAAAAAACGGAGGGTGTGTACGGATGCAACAGACTGATGGGCCCAAGGCCCAATCCACATGGGGTCTCCTTCTTTCATTTCATCTTCTGAATGAAAAAAAAACCCTAATTCCTCTTCCTATCACTGTCCATGGCCGTCACCACCGCTTCCCATTCTCTCCCTCATTCAACTCGTCGTCTCCCTCAACCTTTCTGAGATCTTCTTCGTTTCACCATCCAGACGAACTTCTCATCCTCTAGTCCTGAACCCGAGCCCTCAATCAACGCAATCTTTGAAGATCTCAGATAAAATTCTAAAAAACGAAGATCCATGTTCTTGAAAACCTGATGATAGCTGGGGGATTTCTTGACACGTCCTGAAGACTTTGGTGAATATGATGAACGGAGGGAGGATCTTTGAATCTTGGATGAACGCTTATGATGGCTCTGTTGAACAAATCTTGAAGGGCGATGAACACTGATGAACGTGTTGTTGGATGCTCTTGAAGATCGATGAAGATCTTCAAGTTTCTGGAGATGGACAATGATGAAGATCACGAACCTGTTGATGAGTTATGTTGAGGAAGTCGCTGGGAAGGTTGAACAAGATTGAAGATCGTTGGAGGAAGTTTCTGGAGAGTGATGAATTGCTGGGAAAGTTGAAGGAGATCTGGAGGCTGATGATGATCGTATGAATTTCTGGAGGATTAACGAAGAACATGCGAAGTTCTTGATGAAGATCGTTGCATCTTTCTGGAAAACGTGAAGAACACCACGAACATGGATGAAGGCTTTCTGGGGAATTTGCTTGAAGATTGAGGGAAGTCGATGAACATGCACGAAGGTTCTTGAGAGTTTGTTGAAGCTCTTGATGAACACAACTCGTTGATGAGGAACTCGTACGAAGGTTCAATCGATTCTGGAAAAGTATGGTGTTTATGGATGGTTGATGATGAAGGCTTGAATGTTCATAGATGCACTCGGTATGAAGATCTGGAAAATGTGATGAACATTGTTGAAGAATCTGGGGAAAATGATGAACAAGGCGGAGGAGGAAGATGAAGATTGAAGGTTTTCTGGAAAAAACAATCTCCGGCGAAGGTGGTTACGGCGGAGGGCGGTGGTCGGAAGAAGTTGGAGGTTGGTTAGGGGTGACCGGAAACTGGAGGTTACGGTGGCCGGAGGGATTCAGGTGCGGTGGTTGCATGCCGCCGGCCATGCAACCGGTGAGACTCAGGGATTGCCAAGTGTCTGTGGTGAGCGCTGCATGCTTGCCGCGTGTTATGGGAGAGAGGTAGTGGGGTTACACGTGGGAGATTTCTGAGTGAAGTGAAAATGAGGTGGGGTCTTCATGGTTGAACGTGTGGCTGAATATATACCTGACACTTGGCATTGCAAATTTTCCTGGACAAAAATGGAGCAAAACGGACCAATATTGATTTGGGCCTCCAAAAACTAACCTGGGCCCAGAACGAAAAAAGACCAAAAAGACCCAAAAAATCTGAATTAAAAATTAAAAAGAAAATCAAACCCAATTAGAAGCTAATCAAAGACTTAATCCTAATTAACTAATTAACACTATAATTAGATGCTAAATGATACTTAAACTAATCTAATCCTAATTAAATCTAACAAACTCTAATTAAAAGATAACTAATATTAAACTCTAATTAAACTAATTAAATCCTAATTAAATCTAAAAGATGATTAAAATCTAGTTAAACTCTATATTAAACTAAAACTAATAAAACTCTAATAATTCCACTAACCTCTAAACTAATGAAAAAAAAGACTATTAATTTCTATTATCTAGATTAAAATCTATATCTAAAAATAAAAAACTCTAATGACTCCTATTTAACAATCTATTAAAATCCTATTAATTCTAATAAAATCTATATTATTTAATAAAACTATTAAATCCTATTAAAAACTCTATAAAATTCTAAAAAACGATTTAAAGCTATTAAAAATATAAAAAAAAATCTATTTAAATTCTAAAAACCTATAAAGCCTATTAAAAATATAAAAAATCTATTTAAATCTATAAAAAGGCTATTAAATCCTAAAAAATGCTAACAAAGGAAAATAACCAACATAAAAGAAAACACGAGACCAGATCGAAGCAAAACAATAAATCCCGACACCAAAAAACTCAACAATCACTGCATAAACTGAAAACATCCAGGAAGCGCGCGACTTCTCAAAATAAAATCCAAATACCCGAACCGGCCTGAGATACCCGAAAAGCGACAACAGGGCTGTAATCCCGATAAAATCACCATGATTGCCGAAATGCGCTATATGCAGTATGCAGATGCTAATGCGAAATGCGTCGAAGCATAAACCAAAAGTGGCACCGGTTGGTCAAATTTTAGGGTGCAACACTTTGTCCAACTAAGATTGATGGTTGCGTAGTATGGGTCCTCGAGAAGCTCTTCTCGTGTGGATCGATACGAAGACCTCGTTCAGAAGAGACTTTCTTGATGGAGTTGTTGTCTGGCAATGACTGACATACGTAACAAACAGTCAAGAAAGTCCATGACTCTGAAATCCTTGTCTAGAACCCAATGTCGATGTGTCTCGTAGTATGGGCCCCCGAGAAGTTCTTCTCATTTCTCATGTGGGTCGATACGAGGACCTCACCCAAAAGAGATTCATGTGATGGAGTCATCCTCCGACATATTCATGTCATGTATGATGAACAGTCATGTGAATCCATGACTTTGGGTTCCCTTTTAAACCCTAGATCACACCTTGTGAGAACCTTTTCCATAAAACAGACAGTATCGACCATATCCATACCACGGACTTATGAACCCATATGCTCGAATTCTGCATCCGTTCATACATGCATAAAAAAAATATTAAAAAAAAAAGCTCTTAGTGTCTTGTTCTTGTTGCAGATATAAGCATTTTTCAGAAGCAGTCATGATGAATGTGAATTTAGGAACAATGAAGCTAAACAAGAAAACCGACAGAAAGAGCACTTTCACTTTCAAATACAAAGATCCTTCAATCGACAGTCTAAAAGCTCTAAGTGCCAAGATCGCTCCCATCAAGCACAACAAATTTCACTCTTCTTATGGGAGAATTTTGGATCTGTTGACAGAGAGGGTGGAGTTTGAAGCCCTCACAGCCTTGGCTCAGTACTATGACACGTCTTTCCGTTGTTTCACCTTCGCCGATTTTCAGATAGCACCTACTTTGGAGGAATTTGAGAAGATTTTGAACCTCTACATCAAAGATCGCAATCCTTTTCCCAAGCTCGAAGAAGAGTTCACGTTGAAGAAAGTGACTTCTGCCTTAGGGATTCCTACATCAGATGTGATAGCCAATTGGGCACCCAAAGGAGCTAGGGGTTTCTCAAGGAAATTCTTGGAAGAACAAGCATGGAAGTATGCTAAGGAGGAGAAATGGGAAATATGTGGTTTAATTCTAGCACTCTTAGTCTACGGAATTGTGATGTTTCCAAATGGGGAAAATTTTGTGGACCAAGTAGCTGTGGAAATCTTCTTGACCAAGAACCCTGTGCCTTTCCTCTTAGGTGACTTCTACCACAAACTCCATACAAGACATACAAAAGGAGGTGGAATGTTTCTTTGTTGTGCTCCGCTCTTGCATAAGTGGCTAAGGACCCACATGCCCGAAAAAGGACCTTTCGCTTCCAAGGAACTCTCATGGCCTCAAAGATTCGCTTCACTCACCGCTAGCTCCATCACATGGTACAAGAGGGAATGGGAAACCAAAGATATTATCTTTTCTTGTGGAGAATTTCCCAACGTGCCTCTTGTGGGGACGCGAGGTTGCATCAATTACAACCCGGTGTTACTCAAGAGACAGTTTGGACACTCCATGGATGGCCCTCCTAAAGAAGAAGATTTGATGCCATTCCTTGTCAATACGGCCGATCCAAGTGATCCGTCTGTACGAAGAGCAAGAAGAGCATGGGTAAACATCCAAAGAAGTAATCCAGACAATGGGCGGAAGAATATCCTTGCTCGTGAACCTTATGTCAAATGGGTGAAAGAGAGAGTGAAAGAGGTTAGATTACCTTTTATCTTTGATGCATCTGTTTTCCCATCTCATCCTGAACCCGAGCCTATCTTACCCGAAGATATGGAGAAACTTAAGGCTAAGATCCAAGAACTTGAAGATGAGAACACTCAGCTTCGAATTCGACTCAACGAGACTAAGCAGAAAAGCGAAGCTTGGGAAGACAAAAGCAAAGAGTTGAAAGAAAAGTTCGAGGATAGCAAGAAAAGGGCTAGGGAAGAGAAAGGAAAGAAAAAATGGGTCGGTGGAGCTCTCAAAAACGCCAACGCCGACTTGGATCACCAAAATGAAAAATTGGACCAAGTGTGGCGAAAGGTCAGAGACTTAGAAAATGATGTGAGAATAGCCACCCAGATGAAGAAAGATGAAAGGGAAAACTTTGAAGCTCAGATTCACAAGTTGAAAGGCATTATGAAAGGCTGCGAAGATCAATTAGCTCATGAGTTATTGGAAAAGGAGAATGCGCAGCGAGACTTCATGCAAGCAGAGTACCAGTTGGGTAGAGCTATCGAAGAAATCCGAAGACTAAAGGATGGAATATATGATGAACTATATCTAGAGTTGAAGGACAGCTACCACTATTGGGAAGAAAGTTGTCGTCAGGCAGAAGCTGCGGTACTTCAGAGAGATGACGTCATCCATGATCTCCAAATTCTCTATGAGGAGTGGAAGGACAAATTCATAAACTTGGCGGGATTCTCCAACTTTGTGCTTCAGCAGATCCCTGAAAGATTGAGGGTAGCCGATCAAGTGATGACTCCTGAAAACACTCCTGTCCCTGTGTTCGACTTTGTGAAGTTTTGCAAGGAAATAATGGGAGAACTTGTTACAGATTTAGAGGCTGTTCGCAGAGCCCAAGGAGTCACATTTAGAGTCGATTTGTAATTTTCTTAAGAAGTGTATCTTTTGTATTTTGTATTTGAACTTGGCTTCGAGCCTTAATGAAATGAGTTTGTTCTATTATGTCTCTTCTGATTAATTGCGATGGAAAATGTTTATATTCTCAACAATAACTAACAAGGTTACTAAGAGCTTTGCGCATAACATTATTCATATGCATTACATACGCATCATGTCGCATTTCATAAAAACAAAACCAAAAACTTACAAAAAAAACTTGACCTCCATTCGCAGTAAACAAGCTGACTTCCCAACATCCCTACTACACTCGCGGCAAGTAAAGATTACTGATGGATCAAATTGAACAGACCCAAGCCGCCTTCAGAGACGAGATGACCCACATGAAGACTCAGATGGGCCAGTTGATGGAAGTCATCCAGGCTATGGCTAAAGGACAAGAAGAGTTGAAGCAAGCCATAGAGAGAAACGCTGCCAACACTCCAGTTCCTACTACTGTAGGCTCGACTCCCACTCCTGGCGAAGTCGTTCCAACTCCTACAAATGCAATCCCCATTCCTGGTGGCACGATCCATACTCCTGCTGGCGCAGGTGCAATCCCTATTCCTCGTAGTGGTACGACTACCCCTCAAATCCACTTTGACGATCACGAAGATTTCTACAACTCTCACAATGACTTGGCTGCAGACGGCTCTGGAGCACCAACTACTGACTTGGAAAAGAAGGTACTCGCCTTGCAAGAGACGGTCAAAGGACTACAAGGCCCAAGCACTTTTGGGTTAGAGGCTGCGGATATGTGTTTGGTACCCGGTGTTAAGATTCCACTCAAGTTCAAAGTCCCTGACTTTGAGAAATACAAAGGGACAAGCTGTCCCCGAACTCACATCCAATCTTATTGTAGGAAGATGGCTGCCTACTATGATGATGAAAAACTACTAATGCATTTCTTTCAAGATAGCCTCAGTGGAGCTTCCCTTGAATGGTACATGCAGTTAGAAGGTACGCACATCAAGACTTGGAAAGAGTTAGCCGAGGCATTTCTGAAACACTACCAATACAACTCTGATATGGCGCCCAATCGCACACAACTCCAAGGCTTGACCCAGAAATCTGGTGAAGCGTTCAAGGACTATGCTCAAAGGTGGAGGGACTTAGCTGCTAAAGTCCAACCTCCTCTTCTTGAAAGAGAATTGACCGATATGTTCATGGGGACTCTTCAAGGTCCTTTCCTAGAACGCTTGGCTGGATGCACATCTACTGTGTTCTTAGATTTAGTGATGGCTGGTGAGAGGATAGAGAATATGATAAAGATTGGAAAGATTCAAATTGCTGATGGAGCTTCTAAGAAGCCCTACCAAGGTTTTGCAAGGAAAAGGGAAGGCGAAACGAGCGCTGCTTTTATGGACAAAGGGAAGGCCAAAGCATACCAAGGCTCTTATCATCATGTGGCCGCAGTTACTCCAAATCAGCCTCTCTCCATACCCGCAAGTCAACCGGCTGCTCAAGCTCCCTATCAACAACAACGTCAAAACTATTATCAAGGTCCGCCAAGACAAAGGAGACCTGAGAAAAAATTTGATCATATTCCGACAACGTACGCTAGGTTACTTCCGCTCTTGCTTAGAGGTTCATTGGTGCAGTTGAGAGAAATGAAGGCTCCCCCAGCTGTTCTACCTCCCAGCTATGATGCAAATGCCCGTTGCGAATTCCATTCTGGAGCTCCCGGACATAACACTGAAAACTGCAAAACTTTGAAATACGTGGTACAAGATCTCATTGATTCAAAAGCCATCAATTTCACCAAGAATCCTCCCAACGTGACTAAAAATCCAATGCCGCACCATGCCACAAACATGGTTGAAGAATCTAAAAGAAAGAAGTTGGTATCAGAAGTTGATAAAATGAAGACCCCTTTTGCTGTTGTTAAAGAACAATTTTTAATGAAGAATATTGTCCCAGGTGTACCGAGGATTGCCAACACTGTTTGAAAGATCCCCAAAACTGTCATGAATTGAAGATGGGCATCCAAAATTTGTTAGATCGAGGTGTCATATTGATAGAACAGATGTCTAGTGCTGAAGAAGTGGCCACTCTTGATATTCCCTATGATCCAATGGAGTTTGCTTATGATGAAGAACTGTTGAACAATTTGTATGGTCAAAACCGTGTACCTTTGACAATTCCGTACGATGAAGATTGGTATCCTACCCAAATTCCACTACAAATCCCGTATGATGTTACACCGCTGACAATTCCATGTGACCAGCCTCGTGCGCCCTTGGAAATCCCATGTGATTATGATTGGCATTCTGTTCAGACCCCATACAATCAAGTTCGTGAACCGTTGCAAATACCATATGACCAAGTAGAGATTCCATTATCTCTACCTTCACTTGCTCCATTAGTGATATCTACACCTGCTCCTTTCCCTTTTGAGAGCACCAAGGCTGTCCCTTGGAAATATGAGCCAACTGTTTACATTAATGGGCAGAAGGTGGAAGAGGATGCTGTGAAAGTTGATAATTCTGTAGAGAACATGGTTGGGACCGGTGGAATAACCAGAAGTGGGAGAATTTTTGCGCCCGTACCACCACCAAACGGTACAAGTGAAAAGCAGCCAATGATTGAGCAGGGGCAGACTTCTACTCAGAGAAGGAGTTCCAATGAAGATGTCGAAGAATTCTTACGAATATTCGAAAAAGCGATTATAATGTGGTGGAACAGCTCAACCAAACACCTTCAAAAATTTTCATGTTGTCATTGCTAATGTGCTCTCCTGCCCATCAAGAGTCATTGATCAAGTTCTTGAAGACTGCTCATGTTCCTCAAGAAATATCCGTTGTACAATTTGAAGGAGTGGTATCGAACATTGCCTCCGCACATATTCTGAGCTTTAATGAGGGAGAGTTGCCCCCCGAGGGGAAGAACCATAATAAGGCTTTGCACATCTCCATTGAATGTGTTGATGTTGTGTTGTCGAGAGTATTGCTAGATACTGGGTCATCCTTAAATGTTTTACCAAAGAATTCATTGGCCAAGCTGACCATTGAAGGATTAATGATGAAACCGAGTTCAGTGATAGTGAAAGCTTTCGATGGGGCAAGAAGGACCGTGATAGGGGAAGTTGATCTCCCCATCAAAATAGGACCTCACACTTTCATTATCACGTTTTATGTGATGGATATCTACCCGGCGTACAGTTGCCTACTAGGTCGTCCATGGATTCATGCGGCCGGTGCTGTAACGTCCACTCTTCACCAAAGGCTAAAGTTCATGGTCAATAACCAACTTGTCATCATCGAGGGAGAGGAGGACATGCTAGTAAGCCATCTGTCTTCATTCTGTTATATTGAAGTGGGAGGGGAAGTTCATGAGGCCCCTTTTCAAGCGTTTGATGTGATAAGTGTAGAAATGATCCCTGCTAAGAAGGAGGAAAAGAAATCAGAAAGGGCAGGACCCCTCATGATTACTTGGAAGGACGCAAGGACCGTAATTGAGTCCGGTCACCCCGAAGGTTGGGGAAGAGTGTTGGAGCTACCCATCAACAAAAACAGAACTGGTTTGGGTTACCCAGGCAATCACAAAGATCAGCAGAAGACAACCATTGACGAGGGAAAAAGGTTCATTTCTCCACTTGCCTTTGTTAGTGGTGGACATATGGTGGATGATCAGGTGGCCATTATGGACGCTGAAGATGATGCATTAAAGGAAGTCTGCATGGTGTACCCAAAGGCGCCAAACCAACAAATCAACAATTGGACCATTACGGAAATACCGGAGGTCACCCTTGTTGAAGAGTAATTTTCCTTGTTCTGCTTTCAAATCCTATGCTCTGCCCAAGGCATAAGGATTATTTTGTAGGGCCCCCATGTTTTCAAATAATGTTTATCATGAATGAAATGAGCCTCTTTGCATTCAATTGTGCTCCTTGTCTTTATTTTTTTACTTTTTGCATAAATAAATGGCAATGTTTTCTCGCATTTTTCTTTTTCATCTTTTGAAAATAAAGCATAAAATCACCAATCATGCAGATCCACCCCGGATTCCATTGATAACGATACTGCTACAGTTCCATATGACTTTGATAATCCAATCTACCACGCCGACGAGGATTATGAAGAAGATTGTGAACTCCCCGAGGAGTTAGCCAGACTATTGAAGCAGGAATCAAAGATCATCCAGCCGCATCAAGAGTCATTGGAAGTTGTCAATCTGGGAACCGAAGAGGACAGGAAAGAGGTCAAGGTAGGCGCTGCCCTAGAAGAAGGTGTGAAGAGAAGACTGATCGAGCTCCTACGCGTGTATGCAGATGTGTTTTCCTGGTCATACCAAGACATGCCCGGATTGGATTCAGACATCGTGGTGCATAAATTTCCGCTCAAGGAAGATTGTCCGCCGGTAAAGCAGAAGATGAGACGAACTCGACCTGACATGGCTCTGAAGATTAAGGAGGAAGTACAAAAGAAGCTTGATGCCGGATTCTTGGCATTATCAAAATACCCTAAATGGGTCGCCAACATTGTACCTGTGCCTAAAAAAGGAGGTAAGGTGCGGATGTGCGTTGACTACAGAGACCTAAATAGAGCCAGCCCAAAAGATAATTTTCCACTGCCACACATTAATGTGTTAGTGGATAATACGGCCCAATTCTCTGTCTTCTCTTTCATGGATGGTTTCTCCGGATATAACCAAATCAAAATGGCTCCAGAGGATATGGAGAAGACTACCTTCATTACCCCTTAGGGAACCTTCTGCTATAAGGTTATGCCATTTGGTCTGAAGAATGCTGGCGCGACATATCAACGAGCAATGGTGACTCTCTTTCATGACATGATACATAAAGAGATTGAATGCTATGTAGACGATATGATCGCAAAATCCCAAACTGAAGAGGAACATCTCATCCACTTGGAAAAGTTGTTTGCTAGGCTAAGAAAGTTTAGGCTAAGGCTCAATCCGAACAAATGTACCTTTGGGGTAAGATCTGGTAAATTGCTAGGTTTTATCGTGAGCCAAAAAGGGATTGAAGTCGATCCTGACAAAGTAAAAGCTATCCAAGATATGCCAGCTCCAAGAACCGAGAAGGAGGTTCGTGGTTTCTTAGGGAGATTAGACTACATTGCCAGATTCATATCTCACCTAACAGCCACTTGTGAGCCAATATTCAAGCTGCTTCGCAAAGATCAAGCAATCGTGTGGAATAACAATTGCCAAAAAGCATTTGAGAAAATAAAGGAATATCTGCAAGAACCACCGATTTTGATGCCTCCCGTGCCAGGAAGACCTCTCATCATGTACTTGACCGTTCTGGAAGGATCCATGGGATGCGTGTTGGGGCAGCATGACGAAACAAGTAGAAAGGAGCATGCTATCTACTACCTAAGCAAACAGTTTACTGACTGTGAAACAAGATACTCAGTGTTGGAAAAGACCTGTTGTGCACTCGCATGGGCTGGCAAGCGCTTAAGGCAGTATATGCTGACCCATACCACATTGCTGATATCAAAGATGGATCCAGTCAAGTACATCTTCGAGAAGCCTGCTCTCACCGGACGAGTAGCCCGTTGGCAAATAGTACTGACAGAATATGACATCCAATATGTCTCGCAAAAAGCTATCAAAGGGAGTGTGTTATCTGACTACCTTGCCCACCAACCTGTGGAAGATTACCAGCCCTTGCATTTTGACTTCCCTGACGAAGACATCATGTTTGTCAGAGACTACGAAATACCAGGCCCAGACGAAGGACCCGAACCAGGATCGCGATGGACGCTCGTGTTCGATGGTGCCGCAAATGCTCAAGGCAATGGGATAGGGGCAATCCTCACCTCTCCTACCGGTTTCCACATTCCATTCACCGCAAGATTATGTTTCGAATGCACCAACAATATGGCAGAATATGAAACATGTATCTTCGAGATTGAAGCCGCAATTGACCATAGAATCAAGATTTTAGAAGTGTATGGAGACTCAGCTCTAGTCATCAGCCAAGTCAGAGGCGATTGGGAAGCACGTGACAGCAAATTAGTGCCATATCGGGATCATGTCTTGAAGTTACTCCCATACTTTGATGAGATTACTTTCAATCACATTCCTAGAGAAAGCAATCAATTGGCAGATGCTCTTGCCACGATGTCATCTATGTTCAAGGTTAAATGGAAAAATGAGGCACCCTCTATCCGTATTGAATGTCTTGATGAGCCTGCTCACTGCCTGGAAGCAGAGTTAGCAACCGATGATCAACCTTGGTTCTATGATATCAAAAGATATCTAGAAAAGCAAGAGTATCCAGAAAATGTTTCCATCATAGACAAGAAGTATTTAAGAAGGCTTTCGTCCGAATTCTTCTTAAGTGGATATGTGCTTTACAAGCGAAACTATGACTCGGTCTTGCTCAGATGCGTGGATAGACACGAAGCTGACCGGATCATAAACGAAATCCATGAAGGTTCTTTCGGTACATATTCCAGTGGACACACGATGGTTAAGAAGATTTTGAGAGCTGGTTATTACTGGTTGACGATGGAAACTGATTGCTATCGTCACGTGCAAACATGTCACAAATGCCAAATCAATGCAGATAGGATACATGTGCCGCCAGTTCCTCTGAATGTCTTGACGTCGCCTTGGCCTTTCGCCATGTGGGGTATAGATGTGATCGGACGCATCGAGCCAACTGCTTCAAATGGACATCGTTTCATCTTAGTGGCCATTGACTACTTTACTAAATGGGTGGAAGCCGCATCTTATGCCAATGTCACCAAACAAGTGGTCACTCGCTTCATCAAAAAGGAAATCATTTGTCGTTATGGGGTCCCAAATAAAATCATTACTGACAATGGTTCAAACCTCAATAACAAGATGATGAAGGAATTGTGTGAAAGTTTCAAGATCGAGCACCACAATTCGTCACCATATCGCCCGAAGATGAACGGCGCCGTTGAAGCAGCGAACAAAAACATTAAGAAGATTGTTCAGAAAATGGTGAAAACATATAAAGATTGACATGAAATGCTACCATTTGCTTTACATGGCTATCGCACTTCAGTGCGCACTTCAACTGGGGCAACTCCATTTTCTCTTGTGTATGGCATGGATGCGGTACTCCCTGTCGAGGTAGAAATTGTAACACCCCAATTTTTAGTAATTATTTATTAATTAAATTAATTGATTAATTATGTGATTTTAGGCCTAATTGAATTAACTAATTTATGTGATTTATTTGATATAATTGAATTAGTTGATTTATTGAATTTATATAAATTATTTGATTTATAATTGATTTAATTTTATTATTTAACTTATATGATATATTCTAATTTGTAGAATTATATAGAATTGTTAGATTAATTGATTGGGCCTATTTGGGGGGTGTGAATAGATATGAGTTACTAAGCCCATTAAAAAAAAAATTATTAGGTTAATGAATTTTGAGAATTTTATAAAACAAGAGAAAGGAGATAGAAGAGAATAGAAAGGTTAGTAAGAAAAAGAGGAAAAAAGAGGCAACAAGAATAGAGTGGGAAGAAGAAGAAGAAGAATCGAGAGAGCTCAAGAACACCAAGAAAATCAAGGTAAGGGTGGGTTTTTGCATGTTTATTGAGATTGTTTGATAATAGTTAGTGGGTAGAAATATGGTTAGGTTAAAATCCCAAATTATCTATGAAATTGGAAATGTTAGGTTTTGATAATAATCTTTGAAAATGTGATAAATAATTGTGTTTGGAATTGATATGTTGGTATTTTATAGAGACTCATTCAATATTAGAGTAACTCATTTGAATTTGGAATATATATATTTTTCTACTACTGTAGCGCAATATTGATAGCTTGATAATGTTCATCACATTAATTTATTTTAATGATAGTGAAACCAAACAGAACATGTCATGTAGGAAAACAATTATGAATTGTGATTTCTTTCCTGCTATATCCTGTAGCGAATAAAACTTGGAAGGAATTAATGTGATTTTCACTTCCTCAGGTTGTAGTACTTTTCACTATATATCTAATGATATTTCAAAATAAGACATATTAATATTTATGGTAGTAGTTTAATGTGGGGATAGTAGAATCATATTAACCAATCCTTTTAAACTAAAAGAAAACCTTGCCTTGTAACATACTATATAATGAAGCTACCGAAAAGAAAAATTATGATATTGTAGCCTAAATACTACCAGCCTACTGTAGCACCAAACAAGATTAATAAAAATTGAATTTTAATATAGTGATACCTATATGGAGTACCTACTGTAGCAGGATAGAAATTGTTAGAATTAAAATGAGATTTTTCTTTATACTGTAGCACAATCCTTCTTGTATGTACCAAATATAATGAAGTGATACATTTCATGAGACTGTAGCATGAGAAAACAAGAGTTAATATGTGAATCTTTTTTTCAAGTCACTGTAGCGCAAGGGAATAGGTAGAATTAAAGTGACATTTTCTCTATATTCTCATGACATGTAGTGCAAGGAAAATATGTTGGAAATGAAAACGTGATTTTTTTTCAATTTTATGTTACCGTAGCTAAAGAAGTGTTGGCACTTTACTAAAAACTAAAACTCTCTTTAATTTTAGAACTTTATTAATTAATGAAACTTTATTCAAATATTAATTATTTATTTAGATATTGACTCATTTATTGAATATTGAATTATTTATTGAATATCGATTTTTGATTATTAATGATGGACTAATTATTCGATATTTAATTAGTGATGTGTGAATTGAGGTTGGAGTGTGTTGATGTTTGTGTATGTGCAAATGTGTGGTAATTCAAGCGTGATGAATTATTGAAGATATGCATGAATATTAAGATTAGGGAATGATCTTAATTGTATATGATTGTTGAATTTGCATACGCATCATTGGTGTCAAGAGGCAATGTTTGTTAGTTCCGTGGGAGCTAGTGACTTGTCCCAAACCTAGAGCGGGGTTTGAAAGCTTAGGGAATGGGCTTTTTGTGTGTTATTGGTCTAGGGAACGGACCCAGTTTAAATGTAAAAACCGAAAAATAATAACAAGTGTTGGTACCACATGGCATGAGTTGCATTGAGTCTTGCATTGAGTTTTGCATTGAGTCTCATTATGTATATTTATGTGCTATGAGATTATGTGTGATATGTAGAACTGATAAATTGGTGAATTATGGAGTTGTGTGTATATACTTGTGAATAGTATGGTTACTTGAATAATATTGTGTTGATGAAACTTTTGAAGTGTGAGAATAATAGTGATTATGTTTGTATGCCTTAAATTATATATTATCTTATAATTTCAATAATTATGCGAATTCTCACCCTTCTGTTGGAATGATGTTTTATACGACATCGCTCAGGTACTGAGGAGTAGAGTTGCTTCTAGCACGAGGTAGCCGTTGGAGTAGCTTGAGTTGTGTCTTTAATTATTTAGGGTCGAGTCATGCTCTGATTATGTAACACCGGGGGAATATTTTGATTTCATATTTGGAGAGATATTTTCTGTACTCTACTTTATTCTGTTTTTGTTATTTTGAATTATATGAAGAATTGGCTTTTAAGCCTAATTATTAAAAATGAGATGAGCATGAGACTTTTATTATGTCTATCATGATTAAAGCAAATCCGCAGCTACATGTTAATGTGAAGGTGTATGAAAAGCAGGAAGTTATTTTTATATTATTGAGCATGACAGGTGTTGTGTGATGTTTTGAAAATTTATGTGACACCCTTTTGTGAAATGCATGATAATTACTCTGATCTATTTATATTTATTCTGCGGGGTTAGAAGGGTGTTACATTAGTGGTATCAGAGCAAAGTCGGTCAGTTGACCAAGTTGTTAGTGTGTTTAATCCCTTTTGTATTTGATATGTGTGTGTAGCATTATCGATATTGTTTGTTCTAACGAAGATTTGTTGTTGGAATCAAGAACAATGGTTGCAGGTAGGAATGATGAAGCGATTGCTGAAGCTTTGGCGATGTTGGCTGGAGCAATTGGGCAGAATCCGCAAGTCAATGCGAATGCTGGAAACAACAATGATGATGAGTTTCATGCCTTGGGGAAGTTTCAGAGGAACAATCCACCAATCTTCAAGGGAACGCATGATCCTGACAAAGCACAAGTATGGCTGAAGGCAATTGAGAAGATATTTCGATTCATGAATTGTTCAGATGCGCAGAAGGTGCAGTTTGGCACTCATATGCTTGAAGAGGAAGCTGAGGACTGGTGGGGTAACACTCGTCAAAGGTTTGAAGAAGATGAGGTTGAGGTTACTTGGGATGTTTTCAGAGAGGTGTTTTTGGAGAAGTATTTTTCAGAAGATGTGCGTGGAAAGAAGGAAATTGAATTCCTTGAGCTGAAGCAGGGTAACTCAACTGTGGCCGAGTATGCAGCAAGATTTGAGGAGTTAATTAAGTTTTGTCCTCATTACAACACTACTAATGCTGAGAGATCCAAGTGCCTTAAGTTTGTGAATGGTTTGAGGCCTGAAATCAAACAAGCTATTGGTTATCAGGAGATTAGGCGATTTTCCGAGTTGGTGAACAAAAGTAGAATCTATGATGAAGATAGTAGAGCTCGGTCTAGTCACTACAAGAGTTTAAATGATAAGAGGGGAAAAGGTCAATTCAGAGGGAAGTCGTATGTGACTCCTACTGATAAAGGGAAACAGAAAGCTGGTAATGGAAGGAAGCCGAGTGGGGGAGGAGCTCCTACTCCAGTGAAGTGTTTTAGATGTGGTGTTGAAGGACATCGTGCTCCTGAGTGCACAAGTGTCGAGCAAAAGTGTTTCAAGTGTGGCAAGCCAGGCCACAAGGCTTTGGAGTGCAGAAGCGGTGCGAATGTGACTTGCTACAATTGTGGTGAGCAAGGGCACATTAGTACCAAGTGTGACAAACCAAAGAAGGCTCAAGCAAAAGGGAAAGTATTTGCTCTATCAGGATCTGAGACTACTAGTGAAGATCGGTTGATTTGAGGTACATGCTTTATTAATGGTATACCTTTAGTTGCTATAATTGACACTGGAGCTACACATTCTTTTATTTCTTTGAATTATGTTAAGAGATTAAATCTCGAGTTGTCTGTTATGAGTGGGGGTATGGTTATTGATACTCCTGCTACGGATTCAGTAACTACCCCATATGTGTGTTTGAATTGCCCGTTGAGTATTTTTGGTAAAGACTTTGGAGTTGATTTAGTGTGTATTTACTTAGATCAACTTGATGTTATTCTTGGGATGAATTGGTTAGAATTCAATCGTGTCTATATTAATTGTTTTGACAAAACGGTTATTTTTCCTGAAACTGATGATGAAGGAGACTTATTTATGACTGCAAAGCAAGTGAAGGAATCAGTGCAAGATGGTGCGAAGGTATTCATGTTGATGGCAACTTTGAATATTGGCGAAAGTGAAGTAATTGATGCTTTACCAATTGTCCGTGATTTTCCGGAAGTTTTTCCTGAGGAGATAAGAGATTTACCGCCGGAACGAGAAGTGGAGTTTTCGATTGACTTAGTTCCTGGAACTAGTCCGATGTCGATGGCTCCATATCGTATGTCCGCATCGGAATTGAAAGAGTTAAAGAGTCAACTTGAGGACCTACTTGAGAAGAGGTTTATTCGTCCGAGTGTGTCACCATGGGGTGCACCAGTTTTGTTGGTTAAGAAGAAAGAAGGTACTATGAGGCTTTGTGTGGATTATAGACAATTGAACAAGGTGACTATCAAGAATAAGTATCCACTTCCAAGGATTGATGATTTGATGGATCAGTTGATTGGTGCAAGTGTGTTCAGTAAGATAGATTTGAGATCTGGGTATCATCAGATTCGTGTGAAGGCTGAAGATATTCAAAAGACTGCTTTTAGAACAAGGTATGGACATTATGAGTATTCTGTGATGCCATTTGGTGTGACTAATGCACCAGGTGTATTTATGGAGTACATGAACAGGATCTTCCATCCTTATTTGGACAAGTTTGTGGTTGTGTTCATTGATGATATTTTGATATACTCGAAGAGTGAAGAGGATCATGCTGAGCATCTGAGAATTGTGTTGTCTGTGTTGAAAGAGAAGCAGTTGTATGCTAAACTTTCTAAGTGCGAGTTTTGGTTGAAGGAGGTGAGTTTCCTTGGCCATGTGATTTCGAGTAGAGGTATTGCAGTTGATCCATCGAAGGTAGAAGCTGTATCACAATGGGAAGCTCCAAAATCAATTTTTGAGATTAGAAGTTTTCTTGGGTTGGCAGGTTATTATCAGAAATTCATTGAAGGATTTGCCAAGTTATCTTTGCCGTTGACACAGTTGACTAGTAAAGGCCAAGCTTTTGTTTGGGATGCAAAGTGTGAAGAAAGTTTTCAAGAACTTAAGAGAAGATTGACGACATCTCCTGTTTTGATTTTGCCGAATTCAGAAGAACCATTTGTTGTGTATTGTGATGCTTCCTTGATGGGTTTGGGAGGTGTGTTGATGCAACATCAGCAAGTTGTAGCTTATGCTTCAAGGCAACTTAAAGTGCATGAGAGGAATTATCCGACGCATGACTTAGAGTTGGCTGTTGTTGTATTTGTGTTGAAGCTTTGGAGGCATTATTTGTTTGGTTCGAGATTTGAGGTATTTAGTGATCATAAGAGTTTGAAGTATCTCTTTGATCAGAAAGAATTGAATGCAAGGCAGAGGAGATGGTTGGAACTTCTTAAGGATTATGATTTTGGTTTGAATTACCATCCGGGTAAAGCAAACGTGGTAGCCGATGCATTGAGTAGGAAATCTTTGCATATGTCGATGATGATGATAAAAGAGTTGGAAATGATTGAACAATTTCGAGATATGAGTTTGGTTTGTGAAGAGACATCTTATGGTGTTAAGTTGGGCATGTTGAAACTTACTAGTGGCATTCTTGACGAGATACGAGAAGGTCAAAAATCTGATTTGAGTTTAGTTGATCGTTTGACTTTGACCAACCAAGGCCAAGGTGGTGATTTTCGGATTGACGAGAATGGTATTATGAGGTGTCGGGATAGAGTTTGTGTTCCGGATTTGGATGGATTGAAAAAGAGTATTCTTGAGGAAGGACATCGTAGCGGATTGAGTATTCATCCGGGTGATACTAAGATGTATCAAGATTTGAGGAAGATATTTTGGTGGCCTTGTATGAAGAAGGACATTGCCGAATTTGTGTATTCTTGTTTGACTTGCCAGAAGTCGAAGATTGAGCATCAGAAATCGTCGGGTTTGATGCAACCGTTGTTTATTCCTGAGTGGAAATGGGATAGCATTTCTATGGATTTTGTGTCTGGATTACTGAGGACGCCGGGTAAATTTGAAGCTATTTGGGTGATCGTGGATAGATTGACTAAATCTGCTCACTTTATTCTTATGCGAATGGATTATCCGTTAGAGCAATTGGAAAAGCTATACATCGAGAGGATTGTCATTTTGCACGGTATTCCATCCAGTATTGTGTCGGATCGGGATCCGAGGTTCACTTCGAGATTTTGGGAGAGTTTGCAAAGTGCTTTGGGTACGAAGTTGCGTTTGAGCTCAGCTTATCATCCTCAGACAGACGGTCAGACCGAAAGGACTATTCAATCACTCGAGGATCTGTTGAGGGCTTGTGTATTGGAGAAAGGAGGAGCTTGGGATAGCTACTTACCTTTGATTGAGTTTACTTACAACAACAGTTTTCATTCGAGTATCGGAATGGCACCATTTGAGGCATTGTATGGTAGGCGGTGTAGGACGCCAATGTGTTGGTATGAGTCCGGAGAGAGTTCGGTAGTTGGACCCGAGATAGTTCAGCAGACTACAGATAAGATTAAGATGATT
The DNA here is from genome assembly GCA_963859935.3 of Lathyrus sativus. Taxonomy (NCBI): domain Eukaryota; kingdom Viridiplantae; phylum Streptophyta; class Magnoliopsida; order Fabales; family Fabaceae; genus Lathyrus; species Lathyrus sativus. Next base: position 7,836,799 of record CAWUDS030004439.1, read on the forward strand.
CAAGAGAAGATGAGAATTTCTCAAAGTCGTCAGAAGAGTTATCATGACAAGAGGAGGAAGACACTTGAATTTCAAGAGGGAGATCATGTGTTTCTTCGAGTCACTCCGATGACTGGTGTTGGTAGGGCATTGAAGTCGCGTAAGTTGACGCCGCGTTTCATTGGTCCTTATCAGATTTTGCAGAGGATAGGAGAAGTGGCCTATCGTGTGGCTTTACCGCCATAGCTTGCTAATCTTCATGATGTGTTCCATGTATCTCAGTTGAGGAGATACATTGCGGATCCGTCTCATGTAGTCCAAGTAGATGATGTGCAGGTGAGAGATAACCTAACTGTGGAGGCATCACCTATACGGATAGAGGATCGGAAGCTGAAGCAACTTCGAGGCAAAGAGATTACTTTGGTGAAGGTCGCTTGGGGAGGACCGGCTGGTGGAAACGTGACTTGGGAGCTTGAGAGTCAGATGCGTGAGTCTTACCCCGAGTTATTCGTTTGAGGTAATTTTCGAGGGCGAAAATCTTTTAAGTGGGGGAGGGTTGTAACACCCCAATTTTTAGTAATTATTTATTAATTAAATTAATTGATTAATTATGTGATTTTAGGCCTAATTGAATTAACTAATTTATGTGATTTATTTGATATAATTGAATTAGTTGATTTATTGAATTTATATAAATTATTTGATTTATAATTGATTTAATTTTATTATTTAACTTATATGATATATTCTAATTTGTAGAATTATATAGAATTGTTAGATTAATTGATTGGGCCTATTTGGGGGGTGTGAATAGATATGAGTTACTAAGCCCATTAAAAAAAAATTATTAGGTTAATGAATTTTGAGAATTTTATAAAACAAGAGAAAGGAGATAGAAGAGAATAGAAAGGTTAGTAAGAAAAAGAGGAAAAAAGAGGCAACAAGAATAGAGTGGGAAGAAGAAGAAGAAGAATCGAGAGAGCTCAAGAACACCAAGAAAATCAAGGTAAGGGTGGGTTTTTGCATGTTTATTGAGATTGTTTGATAATAGTTAGTGGGTAGAAATATTGTTAGGTTAAAATCCCAAATTATCTATGAAATTGGAAATGTTAGGTTTTGATAATAATCTTTGAAAATGTGATAAATAATTGTGTTTGGAATTGATATGTTGGTATTTTATAGAGACTCATTCAATATTAGAGTAACTCATTTGAATTTGGAATATATATATTTTTCTACTACTGTAGCGCAATATTGATAGCTTGATAATGTTCATCACATTAATTTATTTTAATGATAGTGAAACCAAACAGAACATGTCATGTAGGAAAACAATTATGAATTGTGATTTCTTTCCTGCTATATCCTGTAGCGAATAAAACTTGGAAGGAATTAATGTGATTTTCACTTCCTCAGGTTGTAGTACTTTTCACTATATATCTAATGATATTTCAAAATAAGACATATTAATATTTATGGTAGTAGTTTAATGTGGGGATAGTAGAATCATATTAACCAATCCTTTTAAACTAAAAGAAAACCTTGCCTTGTAACATACTATATAATGAAGCTACCGAAAAGAAAAATTATGATATTGTAGCCTAAATACTACCAGCCTACTGTAGCACCAAACAAGATTAATAAAAATTGAATTTTAATATAGTGATACCTATATGGAGTACCTACTGTAGCAGGATAGAAATTGTTAGAATTAAAATGAGATTTTTCTTTATACTGTAGCACAATCCTTCTTGTATGTACCAAATATAATGAAGTGATACATTTCATGAGACTGTAGCATGAGAAAACAAGAGTTAATATGTGAATCTTTTTTTCAAGTCACTGTAGCGCAAGGGAATAGGTAGAATTAAAGTGACATTTTCTCTATATTCTCATGACATGTAGTGCAAGGAAAATATGTTGGAAATGAAAACGTGATTTTTTTTCAATTTTATGTTACCGTAGCTAAAGAAGTGTTGGCACTTTACTAAAAACTAAAACTCTCTTTAATTTTAGAACTTTATTAATTAATGAAACTTTATTCAAATACTAATTATTTATTTAGATATTGACTCATTTATTGAATATTGAATTATTTATTGAATATCGATTTTTGATTATTAATGATGGACTAATTATTCGATATTTAATTAGTGATGTGTGAATTGAGGTTGGAGTGTGTTGATGTTTGTGTATGTGCAAATGTGTGGTAATTCAAGCGTGATGAATTATTGAAGATATGCATGAATATTAAGATTAGGGAATGATCTTAATTGTATATGATTGTTGAATTTGCATACGCATCATTGGTGTCAAGAGGCAATGTTTGTTAGTTCCGTGGGAGCTAGTGACTTGTCCCAAACCTAGAGCGGGGTTTGAAAGCTTAGGGAATGGGCTTTTTGTGTGTTATTGGTCTAGGGAACGGACCCAGTTTAAATGTAAAAACCGAAAAATAATAACAAGTGTTGGTACCACATGGCATGAGTTGCATTGAGTCTTGCATTGAGTTTTGCATTGAGTCTCATTATGTATATTTATGTGCTATGAGATTATGTGTGATATGTAGAACTGATAAATTGGTGAATTATGGAGTTGTGTGTATATACTTGTGAATAGTATGGTTACTTGAATAATATTGTGTTGATGAAACTTTTGAAGTGTGAGAATAATAGTGATTATGTTTGTATGCCTTAAATTATATATTATCTTATAATTTCAATAATTATGCGAATTCTCACCCTTCTGTTGGAATGATGTTTTATACGACATCGCTCAGGTACTGAGGAGTAGAGTTGCTTCTAGCACGAGGTAGCCGTTGGAGTAGCTTGAGTTGTGTCTTTAATTATTTAGGGTCGAGTCATGCTCTGATTATGTAACACCGGGGGAATATTTTGATTTCATATTTGGAGAGATATTTTCTGTACTCTACTTTATTCTGTTTTTGTTATTTTGAATTATATGAAGAATTGGCTTTTAAGCCTAATTATTAAAAATGAGATGAGCATGAGACTTTTATTATGTCTATCATGATTAAAGCAAATCCGCAGCTACATGTTAATGTGAAGGTGTATGAAAAGCAGGAAGTTATTTTTATATTATTGAGCATGACAGGTGTTGTGTGATGTTTTGAAAATTTATGTGACACCCTTTTGTGAAATGCATGATAATTACTCTGATCTATTTATATTTATTCTGCGGGGTTAGAAGGGTGTTACATTAGTGGTATCAGAGCAAAGTCGGTCAGTTGACCAAGTTGTTAGTGTGTTTAATCCCTTTTGTATTTGATATGTGTGTGTAGCATTATCGATATTGTTTGTTCTAACAAAGATTTGTTGTTGGAATCAAGAACAATGGTTGCAGGTAGGAATGATGAAGCGATTGCTGAAGCTTTGGCGATGTTGGCTGGAGCAATTGGGCAGAATCCGCAAGTCAATGCGAATGCTGGAAACAACAATGATGATGAGTTTCATGCCTTGGGGAAGTTTCAGAGGAACAATCCACCAATCTTCAAGGGAACGCATGATCCTGACAAAGCACAAGTATGGCTGAAGGCAATTGAGAAGATATTTCGATTCATGAATTGTTCAGATGCGCAGAAGGTGCAGTTTGGCACTCATATGCTTGAAGAGGAAGCTGAGGACTGGTGGGGTAACACTCGTCAAAGGTTTGAAGAAGATGAGGTTGAGGTTACTTGGGATGTTTTCAGAGAGGCGTTTTTGGAGAAGTATTTTTCAGAAGATGTGCGTGGAAAGAAGGAAATTGAATTCCTTGAGCTGAAGCAGGGTAACTCAACTGTGGCCGAGTATGCAGCAAGATTTGAGGAGTTAATTAAGTTTTGTCCTCATTACAACACTACTAATGCTGAGAGATCCAAGTGCCTTAAGTTTGTGAATGGTTTGAGGCCTGAAATCAAACAAGCTATTGGTTATCAGGAGATTAGGCGATTTTCCGAGTTGGTGAACAAAAGTAGAATCTATGATGAAGATAGCAGAGCTCGGTCTAGTCACTACAAGAGTTTAAATGATAAGAGGGGAAAAGGTCAATTCAGAGGGAAGTCGTATGTGACTCCTACTGATAAAGGGAAACAGAAAGCTGGTAATGGAAGGAAGCCGAGTGGGGGAGGAGCTCCTACTCCAGTGAAGTGTTTTAGATGTGGTGTTGAAGGACATCGTGCTCCTGAGTGCACAAGTGTCGAGCAAAAGTGTTTCAAGTGTGGCAAGCCAGGCCACAAGGCTTTGGAGTGCAGAAGCGGTGCGAATGTGACTTGCTACAATTGTGGTGAGCAAGGGCACATTAGTACCAAGTGTGACAAACCAAAGAAGGCTCAAGCAAAAGGGAAAGTATTTGCTCTATCAGGATCTGAGACTACTAGTGAAGATCGGTTGATTTGAGGTACATGCTTTATTAATGGTATACCTTTAGTTGCTATAATTGACACTGGAGCTACACATTCTTTTATTTCTTTGAATTGTGTTAAGAGATTAAATCTCGAGTTGTCTGTTATGAGTGGGGGTATGGTTATTGATACTCCTGCTACGGATTCAGTAACTACCCCATATGTGTGTTTGAATTGCCCGTTGAGTATTTTTGGTAAAGACTTTGGAGTTGATTTAGTGTGTATTTACTTAGATCAACTTGATGTTATTCTTGGGATGAATTGGTTAGAATTCAATCGTGTCTATATTAATTGTTTTGACAAAACGGTTATTTTTCCTGAAACTGATGATGAAGGAGACTTATTTATGACTGCAAAGCAAGTGAAGGAATCAGTGCAAGATGGTGCGAAGGTATTCATGTTGATGGCAACTTTGAATATTGGCGAAAGTGAAGTAATTGATGCTTTACCAATTGTCCGTGATTTTCCGGAAGTTTTTCCTGAGGAGATAAGAGATTTACCGCCGGAACGAGAAGTGGAGTTTTCGATTGACTTAGTTCCTGGAACTAGTCCGATGTCGATGGCTCCATATCATATGTCCGCATCGGAATTGAAAGAGTTAAAGAGTCAACTTGAGGACCTACTTGAGAAGAGGTTTATTCGTCCGAGTGTGTCACCATGGGGTGCACCAGTTTTGTTGGTTAAGAAGAAAGAAGGTACTATGAGGCTTTGTGTGGATTATAGACAATTGAACAAGGTGACTATCAAGAATAAGTATCCACTTCCAAGGATTGATGATTTGATGGATCAGTTGATTGGTGCAAGTGTGTTCAGTAAGATAGATTTGAGATCTGGGTATCATCAGATTCGTGTGAAGGCTGAAGATATTCAAAAGACTGCTTTTAGAACAAGGTATGGACATTATGAGTATTCTGTGATGCCATTTGGTGTGACTAATGCACCAGGTGTATTTATGGAGTACATGAACAGGATCTTCCATCCTTATTTGGACAAGTTTGTGGTTGTGTTCATTGATGATATTTTGATATACTCGAAGAGTGAAGAGGATCATGCTGAGCATCTGAGAATTGTGTTGTCTGTGTTGAAAGAGAAGCAGTTGTATGCTAAACTTTCTAAGTGCGAGTTTTGGTTGAAGGAGGTGAGTTTCCTTGGCCATGTGATTTCGAGTAGAGGTATTGCAGTTGATCCATCGAAGGTAGAAGCTGTATCACAATGGGAAGCTCCAAAATCAGTTTTTGAGATTAGAAGTTTTCTTGGGTTGGCAGGTTATTATCAGAAATTCATTGAAGGATTTGCCAAGTTATCTTTGCCGTTGACACAGTTGACTAGTAAAGGCCAAGCTTTTGTTTGGGATGCAAAGTGTGAAGAAAGTTTTCAAGAACTTAAGAGAAGATTGACGACATCTCCTGTTTTGATTTTGCCGAATTCAGAAGAACCATTTGTTGTGTATTGTGATGCTTCCTTGATGGGTTTGGGAGGTGTGTTGATGCAACATCAGCAAGTTGTAGCTTATGCTTCAAGGCAACTTAAAGTGCATGAGAGGAATTATCCGACGCATGACTTAGAGTTGGCTGCTGTTGTATTTGTGTTGAAGCTTTGGAGGCATTATTTGTTTGGTTCGAGATTTGAGGTATTTAGTGATCATAAGAGTTTGAAGTATCTCTTTGATCAGAAAGAATTGAATGCAAGGCAGAGGAGATGGTTGGAACTTCTTAAGGATTATGATTTTGGTTTGAATTACCATCCGGGTAAAGCAAACGTGGTAGCCGATGCATTGAGTAGGAAATCTTTGCATATGTCGATGATGATGATAAAAGAGTTGGAAATGATTGAACAATTTCGAGATATGAGTTTGGTTTGTGAAGAGACATCTTATGGTGTTAAGTTGGGCATGTTGAAACTTACTAGTGGCATTCTTGACGAGATACGAGAAGGTCAAAAATCTGATTTGAGTTTAGTTGATCGTTTGACTTTGACCAACCAAGGCCAAGGTGGTGATTTTCGGATTGACGAGAATGGTATTATGAGGTGTCGGGATAGAGTTTGTGTTCCGGATTTGGATGGATTGAAAAAGAGTATTCTTGAGGAAGGACATCGTAGCGGATTGAGTATTCATCCGGGTGATACTAAGATGTATCAAGATTTGAGGAAGATATTTTGGTGGCCTTGTATGAAGAAGGACATTGCCGAATTTGTGTATTCTTGTTTGACTTGCCAGAAGTCGAAGATTGAGCATCAGAAATCGTCGGGTTTGATGCAACCGTTGTTTATTCCTGAGTGGAAATGGGATAGCATTTCTATGGATTTTGTGTCTGGATTACTGAGGACGCCGGGTAAATTTGAAGCTATTTGGGTGATCGTGGATAGATTGACTAAATCTGCTCACTTTATTCTTATGCGAATGGATTATCCGTTAGAGCAATTGGAAAAGCTATACATCGAGAGGATTGTCAGTTTGCACGGTATTCCATCCAGTATTGTGTCGGATCGGGATCCGAGGTTCACTTCGAGATTTTGGGAGAGTTTGCAAAGTGCTTTGGGTACGAAGTTGCGTTTGAGCTCAGCTTATCATCCTCAGACAGACGGTCAGACCGAAAGGACTATTCAATCACTCGAGGATCTGTTGAGGGCTTGTGTATTGGAGAAAGGAGGAGCTTGGGATAGCTACTTACCTTTGATTGAGTTTACTTACAACAACAGTTTTCATTCGAGTATCGGAATGGCACCATTTGAGGCATTGTATGGTAGGCGGTGTAGGACGCCAATGTGTTGGTATGAGTCCGGAGAGAGTTCGGTAGTTGGACCCGAGATAGTTCAGCAGACTACAGATAAGATTAAGATGATTCAAGAGAAGATGAGAATTTCTCAAAGTCGTCAGAAGAGTTATCATGACAAGAGGAGGAAGACACTTGAATTTCAAGAGGGAGATCATGTGTTTCTTCGAGTCACTCCGATGACTGGTGTTGGTAGGGCATTGAAGTCGCGTAAGTTAACGCCGCGTTTCATTGGTCCTTATCAGATTTTGCAGAGGATAGGAGAAGTGGCCTATCGTGTGGCTTTACCGCCATAGCTTGCTAATCTTCATGATGTGTTCCATGTATCTCAGTTGAGGAGATACATTGCGGATCCGTCTCATGTAGTCCAAGTAGATGATGTGCAGGTGAGAGATAACCTAACTGTGGAGGCATCACCTATACGGATAGAGGATCGGAAGCTGAAGCAACTTCGAGGCAAAGAGATTACTTTGGTGAAGGTCGCTTGGGGAGGACCGGCTGGTGGAAACGTGACTTGGGAGCTTGAGAGTCAGATGCGTGAGTCTTACCCCGAGTTATTCGTTTGAGGTAATTTTCGAGGGCGAAAATCTTTTAAGTGGGGGAGGGTTGTAACACCCCAATTTTTAGTAATTATTTATTAATTAAATTAATTGATTAATTATGTGATTTTAGGCCTAATTGAATTAACTAATTTATGTGATTTATTTGATATAATTGAATTAGTTGATTTATTGAATTTATATAAATTATTTGATTTATAATTGATTTAATTTTATTATTTAACTTATATGATATATTCTAAATTGTAGAATTATATAGAATTGTTAGATTAATTGATTGGGCCTATTTGGGGGGTGTGAATAGATATGAGTTACTAAGCCCATTAAAAAAAAATTATTAGGTTAATGAATTTTGAGAATTTATAAAACAAGAGAAAGGAGATAGAAGAGAATAGAAAGGTTAGTAAGAAAAAGAGGAAAAAAGAGGCAACAAGAATAGAGTGGGAAGAAGAAGAAGAAGAATCGAGAGAGCTCAAGAACACCAAGAAAATCAAGGTAAGGGTGGGTTTTTGCATGTTTATTGAGATTGTTTGATAATAGTTAGGGTCGAGTCATGCTCTGATTATGTAACACCGGGGGAATATTTTGATTTCATATTTGGAGAGATATTTTTTGTACTCTACTTTATTCTGTTTTTGTTATTTTGAATTATATGAAGAATTGGCTTTTAAGCCTAAGTATTAAAAATGAGATGAGCATGAGACTTTTATTATGTCTATCATGATTAAAGCAAATCCGCTGCTACATGTTAATGTGAAGGTGTATGAAAAGCAGGAAGTTATTTTTATATTATTGAGCATGACAGGTGTTGTGTGATGTTTTGAAAATTTATGTGACACCCTTTTGTGAAATGCATGATAATTACTCTGATCTATTTATATTTATTCTGCGGGGTTAGAAGGGTGTTACAGAAATCTCTTCCCTGAGAATTCTGACTGATGACAAGCTTGACGAAGCCGAATGGGTGCAGGCGAGATTTGATCAACTTAATCTCATTGATGAAAAACGCATGGCAGCCATCTGCCATGGCCAACTTTACCAAAAACGGTTGAAAAGGGCGTTTGACAAGAAAGTTCGTCCTCGAGACTTCGAAGTGGGAGACCTGGTATTGAGAAAGATTCTGCCAATCCACACAGACCCAAGGGGAAAATGGACACCTAATTATGAGGGTCCATATGTTGTAAAGAAGGTTTTCTCCGGAGGGTCCTTGATATTATCCAACATGGACGGTGAAGATCTGTCATCCCCTGTAAATGCGGACGCAGTCAAAAAATACTACGCTTGAGAGTAGACCTGGTGGACAACAAAAAGAAAAGTCCAGGCAAAAATTAGGGTTAAAAATAAAAAATAATAATAATACCCGATAAGTTGAAAACCCTTAGGGGCAACTTAGGCAAAAAATGGGTATCCCGGTAGACTGAAAACCCGAAAGGGCGGTCTAGGCAAAAGTTAGGGACCTAAAAAAGAAAAGACTGAGGTCTGCGAAAAGTCTGTGAGCTCATCATCCGAATCAAGAGAATCACATGGGAAAGATCAATTCATCCAACTTCCTCAGAGGCAACGTACGAGAAGCTTCAAGGCCATAGGTTCTTGTCAGCTTACCTTTCGTAAGTATCCTGTCTACCTTTTGTAGAAGGAACATTTTCTCCTAACCTTTTGTTCAGGAATATTTTCTGCTTTTCGCAGAAGAAAATACGATCATCCTCTCCTAAGAGAGTTTCCTATCTACCTTTTGTAGAAGGAACTTTTCTCCTAACCTTTTGTTCAGGAATCCTCTCTAACTTTTTTTGAAGGAACTTTTCTCCTAACCTTTTGTTCAGGAATCCTCTCTAACTTTTGTAGAAGGAATATTTTCTCCTAACCTTTTGTTCTGGAGTCCTTTCTGCCGTGACAGAAGGAAATACGATCGTACTCTCCCAAGGGAGTCTTCTCTACCTTTTGTAGAAGGAATACTTGTCTTCAAACCTTTTGTTTTGGAGTCCTCTTTACCTTTTGTAGAAGGAAGCATTTTCTCCAAACCTTTTGTTCAGGAGTCCTCCTTGCCTTTTGTAAGAGAAAAAACCATCTCTTGAGTCCTCTCTATCTTTTGTAGAAGGAATATCTCATTGTTATCTCTTGAGTCCTCTCTATCTTTTGTAGAAGGAATATCTCACAATCCATTTCTTGAGTCCTCTCTATCTTTTATAGAAGGAATATCTCTTGGCCAATTATGTTTCCATGTTACGAGGTGCCTCCTCTTCCGGCTGGCAAAGCACTCATGTTCATTCAGCATTGCATCTCAAGCATATCATCATATCCCTCATACCCCTTCTCCAATAACAAGAAACCTTTTTCAAGTTATCTCGTTGACTATTTACTTTCACCCCATACCTCTCCAGTCGAAAATCCCGGGTATTCTAGTATTTAATTCTCTTCTACCATGAATGTTCGAGCACCTTTACCCTCCAGACATTCAGGTCCAAGAGGATTAAATAGGGGCAGCTATCACACCCTCATTTTCGCCTTTAGCCTTTATACCCTACATTCGCCATACCATACATCATTTTATTGCATATCGAGCATGTGGGTACGGATTGGGTCGATTTGTCATTTTTCATTTCAAGTGAGATAACTTGTCTATCTTAGACTACATAGAATAAAAAGTCCATTATCTAAGGTTTGATCTAAATTGGAAAGTCTACTCATGTGGATTTCTTCAAGAAGAAGTTACTTGACAAAATATTAGGATATTCAAGATATATTCCTAATGACCATGAAATGCAAGGCATAATTCAAGATTGCTTCATCCAATTTTATTTTAAATTCTTGATCAAGTGGAGTTCAAATTTGCAAAGCATGAGTCAAGATTACAAGTCCATAATTCAAGACTTCATCCATTTCAAGCTTAGTGGTTCTAAGGAAATTCATCATGAATTCAAGATTAAAGGCAAGAATATTACAAAGAGAAGTTTTATGACATTACAAGAATGTAATTTGTTGCAAGATTTCCAACTCTAAGTAATAGAAATTAATTTATTTCTAATACTTCATTCAAGTCTCTAGTCAAATTCATGTTATGGTAATACCACACCAAGTCTACATTATGTTTACAAACATCCAAGAAACATGCAAGGATTAAATCAAGATTGAAATGTTTTAAGACCAAGAATATGCATGTTTAATCAAGGCAAAATAGTCCCATGCAAGAGGTGACAAATTTCTTCATGTCACAAGACCAAGGGAATAACATGTGACAATGCTTCTACATATCAAAATTTTCAAAATGCTGTCAAGAGTTGGTGGCATTGACCAAGAGGAGCTGTCCAAACACAAACCAACAAAATGGGTGCAAGGCATAAGGTGCTGCAGAAAAACAACATAGGCAAAGTGCAACAGCAAAAATGCGCATAGCTCTTGCATGGAAATGGAAAGAAAGAGAGTGGCATGAGAAAAGGTGGTAAGAGACACCACTCCATGAAAAATCTGATATGTGGGGAGAAGTGAAAACTCTAGAGGAGCTGAGATAAGAGGAGGGGGCTGTAAACAAAAGGGGATCACTCTTCATTCATTGAAGATCCATTTTCTACACACCTTGGCAAAACCAGAAAAGAGAGAGAGCAAACAAAACCCCAAAAAACCAGAAAAATAGGAAGCTTTGCAAACCAGAAAAAGAGAGTGATATAGAACCAAGAGGATCATAGAGAAACAAAACCTTCACAACATAGAGTGAAGAGGAGTGAGGTACATTCAGCCAAGACCAAGGAGGACTTGCAAGAAGGATAGAAAGCTCTTGGGTATCCATTTCCTCCAACCTTTCTCTCTTTACTTTTTTGCTATTTACATTCATTTTGTTTACTCTTTTATGTGTTGTTGTATTGTATGTATCATGTAAGGTTCCAAAGGGACCAAGAAACCATTCTCAAGAAACCACAAAAATGAAAGAAAAACATAGAAAAAGTTAGGTTTTTTCACTCTGGTAGCCTGACACGGGCCGTGTCACACAACACGGCCACCCGTGTTGCGCCTCTGTCACGCTCCAAAACTCACATTGCAGGTACCCTATGACACGGGCCGTGTCATACAACACGGCCACCCGTGTTACACCACTATTTTGCTACTTTTTTTTTGTTATTTTTACCTCCAAAAAAATTTTTCTCAAGGAGTTCGCACGTCGAACTCCTTGATGGCACGTTTTTATTGCATGTCTCGATTTTTTTTTGCCGACTAATCCTATATGTTTGTATGTTTTTCGTATGTGAATGTTGTTGTTGTCCTTGGTGACTTTTGATTCCAAAAACCATTTTCAAAAATAAACTCTCGATTTTATCGAGCCATTTTCAACCCTTGTAAGTCGGCCGCCTTGTGCGTCCGCCATCGACCTTGTTCGTATCACCTCAAATACTTTTACAAACAATAAACCTTGATCCAACGTCAAGTGGTTCTCTTTTCTCATAAAAAATCCAAAACACAATAACATAAACAATTAGAATTATGCACCACGAACTTTAAAGTGGTAGAAAAGGAATGAGAATGGAGTCCTCCTACACTCGTTCCGAATGTTTTGGATACAAGGCGCTCGACTTGGTTATTTGAAATATTCGTTTCTATCCAAAGTCTTCTGTGTATAATCCTAATCAAGAACAATTTCTCTTAAGAAACTTAAAAATAACATCAACTCATCAAACCTATTTTTGCCTTAGGGCATCAATTCAAAAACCCTTTTTCAAGGTATAAAATCAACCAACAAACAACTATTTCATAAGCCTCCGAACTACGGAGCTCTGATTCTTCACTTCTTTTAAGTGAGGATACGTAGGCACAAGGGCCACAATCCTTGGCGAGCATTAAAATAAATAAATCAACCCCTCTTTTCTGTAAGCAAGTAAACTTTTAGAATAAAACACCCATTCACGCGAAATAACCTAGGAGGTTCCCATCGAGTACGATGGATGCGAGGGGGTGCTAATACCTTCCCCTCGCATAACCGACTCCCGAACCCTAAGACTTGGTTGCGATGACCATGCCCCTTTCCCAAAGGTTTTATCGCTATTTCCCTTTCCCTCCGTGGGATAAATAAAATCCGGTGGCGACTCTGTGTCATTTTTCGCGTAGCGACAAGTTGAACACGTGATGATTCTGAATAAGCATCTACATCAGAAGTTGGGAATCTACAGAAGTATTGAGTAATGTATTTCTAACTCTTACTATTTATTCTTAAATGGTTTAGAAATCTATATTTATATTCTAGAGAAATACATTTTAAGAGACTATATTCAGAAGGAATTTATTTTCTAAAATATATGAGGATAACCTTATTTTAGGATTTATATCTACTTCAAATAGTTCCTTATTGAAAGTAGACTTGTTTTCATTTCTTATGTGTGAACTCAATTCAACATCAAGAATGAAAAGAGCTATCTCAAAATGAAACTTCCTGGAATAGAAAAAATAAGTTTCTATTGCTTAGTAATATTTGCTCTACTACCGAGATATGAGACTTTTGACTAATGAAGTCTTCTTATTTCGTAAGTAGTCAAGGATAGAACACACGACTGTTGGTAAATGCGTTTAACCTTTAGAAACTAAAGAGTATGATGCATTTATTAGTCATGATGATACGAAGAGTTGATACGTTAAAAATAAATTTTTCTTACTTGTATTACACCTAGTATTTGATGGGACACCTCAGGTAATGAGAATATCTTGGATACAGGTTATGAAATCATTCACTTTACCTCTTGCCAGAATTTCTGCGCTCATTCCTTTTTTAGTGTCTCCACTGTTTTCCCTTGA
>CAWUDS030004439.1:7850779-7942975 GCA_963859935.3 Lathyrus sativus
GAAAAATCACTGTTGTGATAAAAGCTTTTTAGAAGCATTAAAACTCTTGTATTTATTTACATTTGTAAAGGATATTCCTTAAGAGGATTCAGTTGGAATCAGTAGCTCTTGAGAAGACTAAGAACTGTTGTTCTTAGGTGATACTATTGTAATCAGTTTGATTTAATAGTGGATTAAATCCTTGTTGAGAAAGGCAAATCACTCTAGGAAGGGTGGACTGGAGTAGTTGTTAAATGAACCAGGATAAAAATAATTGTGTGATTATTTTCAAGTCTTAATTTTCCATACTTATTCAACCCCCCTTCTAAGTATTATCTCACCTTCAGTTGGCATCAGAGCTCCGGTTCTGAGTGTGCTATGACTTAACAGTGTCAGTAAAGATCCAGAGAGATATACCTTGATATATATTTATTTGTTATCATGGCTGATAATTCAATGTCAAATATTAACAATAAATATGAAGAGAGGGATAGGATCAACACCAAACCCCCAATGTTTGATGGAGAGAAATTTGACTACTGGAAAGACAGAATTGAGAGTTTTTTCCTAGGATATGATGTTGATCTATGGGATCTTGTCATAGATGGTTATGTACATCCCACAGATGGGGATGGCAAAAAGATTGACAGAAAATCTATGACAGATTCTCAGAAGAAAGACTTCAGAAATCACCATAAAGCCAGAACCATATTATTGAATGCTATTTCACATACAGAGTATGAGAAAATCACAAACAGGGAGACAACTTTTGATATGTTTGAATCCCTAAAAATGACACATGAGGGAAATTCTCAAGTTAAGGAGACAAAAGCTCTGGCTCTGATCCAGAAGTATGAGGCTTTCAAAATGGAAGACTCTGAATCTGTTGAAGCCATGTTCTCCAGATTCCAGATACTCACTGCTGGGCTGAAAGTTCTGGACAAGGGATATTCTACGTCAGATCATGTAAAGAAAATCATCAGAAGTCTGCCTATCAGATGGAGACCAATGGTGACTGCCCTGAAGATGGGCAAAGATCTGACAAGATCTCTCTAGAAGAACTCATCAGCTCACTGAGGAGCCATGAGATTGAGCTTGAGGAAGATGAACCTTAGAAGAAAGATAAAGGTAAATCTGTAGCATTAAAATCTAACAAAACTGCTAAAGCTTTGCAGGTCATTCAAGAAAGCTCTGAAGAATCTTCTTCTGAAGAAGAAGATGAGTTATCCATGCTGTCCAGAAGGATTAACAAACTCTGGAAGCACAAGGGAAAGAAGTTCAACAACTTCAGAAGATTTGACAACAGAAAGGAATCTTCTAGTCACAGAAGATCTACCAAGAAAGAAGTTGTGTGCTATGAGTGCAAAGAACCTGGGCACTACAAAAATGACTGCCCCAAACTTCTGAAAGAAAAACCTAAGAAGAAGTTCAACAAAAAGAAGAAGGTTCTGATGGCAACATGGGATGACTCAGATGAGTGTGAATCATCTTCTGAATCAGAAGAAGAATGTGCAAACGTTGCACTGATGGCCAGGACAGAGGATCAAGAGGAAGGTACCTCAGGATATGAATCAGAATCTGAATCTGATGATGATGCAGAAGAGGTAATGGCTAAACTTACCAAAGAAGAACTCATTAAAGTTTTAACAGAAGTTCTTAAAAGTTATAACAAACATCAAACTCAAATACAAGAAAGCTGAAAAGCAATCTTGAATCTGAGATTGATCTTCTGAAAACAGAACTTGTTGAGCAGAAAGAAATAAATTTAAAAATCAAAAATGACTTTGATAGAACTCAACAAGAATCTGAATCTGAGACTAAGTCATGTGAAAATATTTTAGAAAAATATGACTCTAGTTTTCAGAGATTTCTCACTAAGAGCATAGACAGAAGCAAGATGGCTTCCATGATCTATGGTGTTAGTGGAAACAACAGAAGAGGCATTGGATATGAGTCTTCATCTGGAAGCAATCCAAAACCTGTTGACAAACTTTTCATCAGGAAGACACCTCTGTATTCTCAATTCAAATTTGGTCACTTGAATGATATTAAACACACAAGCTCTGAGAAGAGTACTTATGTGTTTAAACCTAAGGCAAGTCAGAATAAACATTATGTTGCAAAACAGAAGTTTAGACAAACCTACAAACCAACTAACCCCAAAGGACCCAAGAAGATCTAGGTACCTAAAAACAAAATAATTCCTGTTGCAGATGTTCTTAGCAGCAAGGTCAGGACACCAATCATGGTACCTGGACTCTGGATGCTCACGACACATGACAGGAGAAAAGTCTATGTTCCAAAGCCTGGAACTTAGATCTGGAGGTGACGTAAAGTTTGGAGGGAACCAGAAGGGCAAGATCATTGGATCTGGCACTATTGGAAATGGTAAACTTCCCTCTATTACTAATGTTTTACTTGTTGAAGGGTTAAAGCATAACTTATTGTCCATAAGTCAATTAAGTGACAATGGTTATGACATTACCTTTAATCAAAAATGTTGTAAAGCTATTAGTCAGAAGGATGGCTCTATCCTATTTAGTGGTAAGAGGAAAAACAATATTTATAAAATAAATCTTTCAGAACTTAAAGTTCAAAATGTTAAATGCCTCTTGTCTGTTAATGAAGAGCAATGGGTCTGGTACAAAAGATTGGGCCATATTAATATGAGACGTATATCTCAGATTAATAAACTTAATCTTGTCAGAGGACTCCTAATCTGAAGTTCACTTCAGATGCTCTTTGTGAAGCATGCCAGAAAGGGAAGTTTTCAAAAACATCTTTAAAATCAAAAAATGTTGTTTCTACCTCTAAACCATTAGAACTACTTCATATTGATCTGTTTGGACTAGTGAAAACTGCATCCATCAGAGGCAAGAAGTATGGATTGGTCATTGTTGATGACTTTAGCAGATGGACATGAGTAAAGTTCTTAAAACACAAGGATGAGTCACATTCTGTGTTCTTTGACTTCTGCAAGCAAGTCCAGAATGAAAAGAATTTCAAAATTATAAAAGTCAGAAGTGAACATGGTGGTGAATTTGAAAATAAATATTTTGAAAAATATTTTTCTGAAAATGGCATTGCTCATGATTTTTCCTGTCCTAGAACTCCACAACAGAATGGGGTTGTAGAGAGGAAAAACAGAACTTTGCAAGAAATGCCCAGAACCATGATCAATGAGACAAATCTGGCAAAACATTTTTGGGCAGAAGCAATCAATACAACATGCTACATTCAGAACAGTGTCTGTTAGACCTCTTCTGAAGAAGACTCCTTATGAATTGTGGAAGAACAAAAAGCCCAACATTTCTTATTTTCATCCTTTTGGATGTATCTGTTATATGTTAAACACTAAGGAAAATCTGGGCAAGTTTGATTCCAACGCACAAAGGCTACAGAGTATACAACACTGAGACACAGATTGTGGAAGAATCTATTCATGTCAGATTTGATGATAAGCTTGGCTCTGAAAAGCCAAAGCAGGTTGATAACTCTGCAGATAGGGAAGTAGTCGTTATTGACTCTGAAGTTCCAGAAGCAAACAAACTTCAAATGAAGGAACCAGAAGCAACTCCAGATGCTACTCCCTTAACTTCTCAGATGAATAATCTAAAAATTTCTGAAGAGTCAACTATCAGAGGATCATCATCCAGAATTAAAGCATCTCATCCAGAGGATGTCATTATTGGAAAGAAGGATGATCCCATCAGAACAAGATCATTTCTAAGATCATCTGAGGCATCACTATTTGGACTAGTGTCAGAAATTGAACCATCTTCTGTAGAGGAAGCTCTGCAAGACAATGATTGGATTATTGCCATGCAAGAAGAGCTTAACCAATTCAGCAGAAATGATGTATGGGATCTAGTTCAAAGACCTCAAGGATTTAATATTATTGGTACAAAATGGGTCTTCAGAAATAAACTAAATGAGAAAGGAGAAGTTGAGAGGAATAAGGCAAGGCTGGTTGCTCAAGGATACAGTCAGCAAGAATGTATTGATTACATTGAGACATATGCTCCAGTGGCAAGGTTAGAATCTATACGCCTTCTTATTTCCTTTGCTGCACAGAATAACATCACTCTGTATCAGTTGGATGTTAAAAGTGCCTTTCTTAATGGTATTATAGAAGAAGAAGTCTATGTTCACCAACCTCCTGGTTTTGAAAATGAAAAATTTCCAGATCATGTTTTCAAATTAAAGAAATCTCTATATGGATTAAAACAAGCTCCCAGAGCTTGGTATGAGAGATTGAGTAATTTTCTTCTGGAGAAGAATTTCATCAGAGGCAAAGTGGATACAACTCTATTCTGTAAAACTATAAAGAAAGATCTTCTAATTTGCCAAATTTATGTAGATGATATTATTTTTGGATCAACAAATATTATGCTTGGAAAGGAGTTTGCTACATGTATGCAGGCAGAATTTGAAATGAGCATGATGGGAGAACTCAGATTCTTTTTAGGAATCCAAGTTAATCAAACTTCAGAATGCACCTACATACATCAGACAAAGTATGTTAAAGAACTTCTGAAGAAATTCAACATGTCTGACAGCAAGCTGGCAAAGACTCCAATGCATCCTACTAGCTCACTGGGCAAAGAAGAGGTAAGTAAGAAAGTAGACCAGAAGCTCTACAGAGGTATGATTGGCTCTCTTCTTTATTTCACTGCCTCTAGACCTGACATATTGTTCAGTGTTTGTCTGTGTGCTAGATTCCAATCAGATCCTAGAGAATCACACTTGACAGCTGTCAAGAGGATTCTAAGGTATCTGAAAGGTACTTCTAATGTGGGTTTGTGTTACAGAAAATCTGATGATTTCAAATTAGTTGGATTCTGTGATGCTGACTATGCTGGAGACAGAGTGGAAAGAAAAAGTACTTCTGAAAGTTGTCAATTTCTAGGAAGAAATCTAATCTCCTGGTACAGCAAGAAGCAACCCACAATTGCACTTTCAACCACAGAAGCTGAATACATTGCTGCTGCTTGATGTAGCACGCAGATGCTCTGGATGAAAAGTCAACTAGAAGATTATCAAATTTTTGAGAGTAACATCTCTATCTTCTGTGATAATACTTCTGCTATATGTTTGTCCAAGAATCCCATTTTACATTCTAAGGCAAAACATATAGAAATTAAGCATCATTTCATCAGAGACTATATTCAGAAGGGAATCATAAATTTAGCCTTTGTTGATACAGATCATCAATGGGCAGATATTTTTACAAAACCTCTTGTTGAAGATAGATTCAATTTTATTCTGAAAAATATTGGTATGGATTTTTGTCCAGAATGATATTTATCAGAAGCAAATTGTTCCAGATGCAAAAATGCTTAATTCATCTGAAGTATTTCTTCTGTTCATTTATTCTATTCTGATTATTATTTCTGATGTGAAACTCTGAACTAACCATCTTTAGAAGATCTGAACGTTGGCTAACGTTTCATTTCTTGAGAGATTTTAGAACAGCATGCAAGCAAACACGTGTCACACAAAATCTGAAGAGGTGGCGTGTACATAACTGAAGAGACGTTTGAGGTGAAATTTGAATAGTAAATATCTTGGTTTCCCCCCCCCCCCCAAATTGTCAGAAGCATTTATTATTTGAAATGATTTTATTCTCTTCATTTAATGCTTGCTCAAACGTGCGTTCTTTCTGACTTTTGTTGTGCCTAAGTGTTTAGTATAAATACTTGTTGTGTATTCACTTTCACACTTTTCACTCTCAGAAATTACATGCGTTTTCATCTCTTGTTCTCTCTGCATAAAAACTCAAAACCTAAGTGTTTTAAAAAACAATCTTCAATGGCGTCTTCTTCATCAACAACTGCACAGTTTCAATCTACAATGGCTGCTGTGACTTCAGATAACCTAGGTGTTGCTCCATATTCTCCTCCAAAGAGAACTCTTCTCACACCTGTTGATAAACTAGAAGTGCTGTGTGAATCCATGGTTGAATTTGACTCTCTGGCTGACAATGGGTTTGATTTTCGCTCCATTGTTAGAGCTCAAGGATGGGTAAAATACTTTGATAGATTGTTTGGACCAGTTTACCCTCTACTTGTGAAGGAATTCTGGATTCATGCATCTGTGTATCCCAAGTTTATTTTATCATCTGTGCTGGGAAAGGAGATTATCATCACAGAGGATCTAATAAGAAGATTGATTGGTTATGAAGAAACAGATGGTGTTTCACACTTGCCAGCTGGGCGTGTGGATATGGATGAAGTTTATGAGGAAGTTATGACTGCTGGACAAGCTTCTAACAGATTCAAAGATCTGAAGCCTGATTACAAGATCTAGGCCAAGATCTTCATGGGATGCATACATCACAGGAAGTCAACAAATTCCCCAGATTATGTCAATAATGAACAGATCTATTTTATGTACTGCCTTAGTCAGAGCAACAAGGTAGATCTTCCTTACATTTTGTTCATGCATCTGTGGAATCACATCAATGCATCTAGAGAATCTGTAAAAGAAAAAGGCTAGAAGATCAGGACTTGGATTCCTTTTGGAAGATTGCTCTCAGATCTTCTCACTGAAAATGGTTTAGTGGCTGCTCTGTATGACGCTGGTGTTACAGAGGAATTAGAGTTCATTATGGGAAAGCCTCTGAACGCTAAAAGCCTTCTGAGACTTAAGATTGTTGATGAACTCACTACTGCTCCAAAGAGGTTAAATATGTCTGATTTGAATAAGAGGGTTCCAGTATCTGACTTTCCTCTATTTTTTGCTGAAGAACCTATACATATAGTACTGATGTATATAGAGGAATGCAAAAAGGAAGGAGTGCCTGTTCCAGCCAATGTGTTTCAACTTGTCAAGCAACCACTACCAGATGCAGGAGAAGAAGAAGAAGAAGAAGAAGTTCCACTTCAGAGGAAAAGATCTCAGCCTGCAGCATAATCTGAACCTGTCCAGAAGAAGGCTAAGATTGCTGAGAAACCCAAGAATCTCTTAAAGAGAAAGGATTCTGAAGAAGCTGCCTCTGCATCTGCTAAAAGGATTAAACTCAAAAGCACTAAAACTTCTGCTATTTCTAAAAATGTTATTATTAATGATTCAACTATTAAGTCTGTTCCCAAACCACCTGTTACTCAAACAACATCTGTTGCTGCCCCTAGTTCTGTCTCACCTCAAAAACAAAACACTGCTTCTGTATCAAAACCACCTCAACCCAAAATACACATCAAACACTTCACTCCACGTCCATCACCATCAGCCTCACAACCAGCAGAACCACAACCTTCAGAACTACAACAACAACAATCTGATAAACAAAACTCTGATCAACCACAAACAGAACATCAACCAAAAACTTCTGAACATCCAGAAAACCAAACCACAAAAGATCAACCAGAAAAAGACTCTGTCATACCACCATCAAGCATTCCATCTTCTGAACCAGTTGCACCTGTTACTTCTGAACCCACAAAAGTAACTTCTGCTCCTATTTCATCTGAACCACCTTCTCAACAATCTGATATTCCTTCAAAACCTTCTCATATCCCTGAGACAGAAGTTCTTGACATCACTCCATTAAAAACAGTGTTTCAAGTTTCTTCTACCTCTTGTACACCTACAACATCCTCCAACTCATCAGAATCTGAAATTCATCCTGATTTTCTAATTAATCCATCTGACAAATACCCTGTACATGAACCTGAACCTGAATCAACCTTACCTACTAAAACTACCATTCCAGACCCTATGCCTCCACTTGCAACTTCATCTGAGATGATTGTTCCCACTTCCAATCCATCATCATCTGGTATATCTTGTGCTCAAGTGTCTTCTCTTTATCATAATTTATCTTATGGTTTCAAACTAAAAGATTTTTATGATAGAGTTGAACCTTCTGAACCCCTGAAACCTCTGAAACCAAAACTCAGACAGGCCCTTCCATCTGTAAACCTTTCATATATTCAATCTATGACCAATGAAGGATCTTTAGCAACAATATCTGCTACATCTGGTAAAGCTGTTGTTTCAGCTCTGCAACCTGCATCTGTTAACAAAGTTGCATCTGATAAACCATCAACCTCTGCTTTCATACCATATTCTAATGAATCCTTTGATATTGTTTACCCATGCACAAGACCACAACCAAATCTGCTTAATGCTTTAAACAGATGCTTACCTCAAAAACCAGAAATTCCATTCATTCCATATGTTCCCCCTCCTCTGATTTCCATCTCAAAATCACTGATACCACCAACTCCCAAACCTAAACAGATGACTCTGGAAACCTTGCTTAAACCACCACCCAGACTTAATATTGATCATTTATTTCAAACGTTTTTGCAAGAAATACAGATGTCTTTAGGTACTGTTCAGAAAAGATGCTCTGGAACTATGGATGCAAATGAAACTGACATCATCTGGAAAGGTTTTATCAATAGATTCAACACTGTAGCTTCTAATCTGAAGAACATCTGTTCTAATGATGCAAAGCTCAGAGCTGAAAGAACTCAATTCTGGATTGTCAACAAGACTGAACCTCTGCTTTGTTTGGACGCTCCTCCTCCTCCACCAGAACCAACTGCCAATACATTGACTATGACTCTGGTAGAACCCTCTTCAGGATCTCCAGAACCTATGGCAATTGACTCTGTTCAGGCTGCAGAATCTCCATCTTCTTCATCAGAGATAAAAACAGAACATCCAGATTTTAGAGACAAGATTGCTGCTCTGGAGGCTGGTCAATCTGAAATAAAATCTTGGATGGCGAAGCAAGACAAGAAATCTGAGGACATGTCAGAGTGGATGTCAAAACAAGATGAGAAGAATGAGACAATGACTAAGTGGATGTCGAAGCAAGAGCAATCTTCATCTGAGATCACAGACCTATTGAAGATGCTTTTGTCAAAACACTCTTAGATTTTTTTTTCATTCTAATGTTTGTGCATCTGTTGTTTTGCATCTGAATTTTATTGTTATATCTTCTGATATTTTCCAATGTACTATTGCTCTGTTTTGTTAAATGAATCAGTTTGTTATTCTCCATTGAATTATCTATTTATTGTTCCTTTTATTTGTCTTTATTAAAAGTTTTTACTTTTTGCTTATGACAAAAAAGGGGGAGAAAATAAAGATCTGAACTATTTAATATAATTTCACTAGAATGAATCTTCAGACATATCTATTCTTTCTAATATCTAAATTGACCATTTCAGAACATTTGATAAGAACACTCAATAAAAGAATCTCTGAGTCTCTCAGATCATTTTTTTATCAAACTCTGAATCTCATATCTGCAAGATATTCTGACCCTTAATTATTACAAAGACAAACAAGATCTGACTCTGAAGATTACTCAAGATAAAAAGGGAAGTTTCTATTCCTTTTTCATATTCAACTCAGGGGGAGATTCATCATCTCAGGGGGAGTTATAATTCTTTATGTTCAGTTAAATAAAATTTCTGATACTTTTTGTCATCATCAAAAAGGGGGAGATTGTTAGAACACAGATTGGTTCTTAATAATAACTCTTTGTTTTGATGATAACTGTTAGGAAATTTATATTTAAGAATTATATACTCTAAAATTTGTTTGAGAGTTTTACTGCAGATTGAAATAATATTAACTCTCTAGAAGCAAATCTGTTTTGAATACAAGAAGTTATTCTGACTCTGAAGCGCCAGATGCACCTTTCAGAAGAATCTGATTGCTCCTTACAGAAGATCTTGAGCGTAGTCTCCAGAAGGATCTGAAGCAAGAAGCTCCAGAACATTCTGAGTCAGAAGCATCTGAAGATAATCAGAAGCATCTGAAGCTGAAGCATCTGAAGTATAGAAGAATATTGATTGAAGAGTTTCTCAAAGCATTAGTCTACAGAAGTTTCTGAAAGTACCAATGCTGCCTAGTACTGAAGCTCTGTGTCAAAAATGCTCTGATGATCAACACGCTAGAAGCACTCATGCTGCAGAAGACTCTGATACAGCATAGTTCTGAATCTCATTAGAAGACTCTGATCCATTCAGACTCTAAAGAACTTGCTGAAACTGAAGAAGTAATTTTCAAGATTATATCCGTTGGAGCTATTCAACGTCTCTTTCCTTATTTGTGCTAGACACACTTACACAGACAAAAAGGATTTCTTTGTGCCATCTACTTCTAGGAAAGGTCAGTTGATGTGAAGACAAAAAGGCTCAGACCTTTTGGGACTCTCTTTTCAACGTTCAGCTTGCTTAATTCAGCTGCCTATAAAAAGAGAACTTCACTACATTCTTCAGTTACACACTTTGCAGAAAAGAAATCAATATATTCAAAAGCTCTCATTCTTATTCTTCATAGAATCTCATTGTACTTAAACTTAAGAGAAAAATCACTGTTGTGATAAAAGCTTTTTAGAAGCATTAAAACTCTTGTATTTATTTTACATTGATTGTAAAGGATATTCCTTAAGAGGATTCAGTTGGAATCAGTAGCTCTTGAGAAGACTAAGAACTGTTGTTCTTAGGTGATACTATTGTAATCAGTTTGATTTAATAGTGGATTAAGTCCTTGTTGAGAAAGGAAAATCACTCTAGGAAGGGTGGACTGGAGTAGTTGTTAAACGAACCAGGATAAAAATAATTGTGTGATTATTTTCAAGTCTTAATTTTCCATACTTATTCAACCCCCCCCCCCCCCCTTCTAAGTATTATCTCACCTTCACTTTACCCATGTCCATCTACTATAGTCATCAACAATGACTAATCCATACTTCTTGCCTCTGATGGATGCAGTTTTCACTGGTCCAAACAGATCAATATGAAGTAATTCTAGTGGTTTGGAAGTAGAAACAACATTTTTTGATTTAAAAGATGATTTTGAAAACTTCCCTTTTTGGCATGCTTCACAAAGAGCATCTGAGGTGAACTTCAGATTAGGAAGTCCTCTGACAAGATTAAGTTTATTAATCTGAGATATACGTCTCATATTAATATGCCCCAATCTTCTGTGCCAGACCCATTGCTCCTCATTAACAGACAAGAGGCATTTAACATTCTGAACCTTAAGTTCTGAAAGATTTATTTTATAAATGTTGTTTTTCCTCTTTCCACTAAATAGGATAGAGCCATCCTTTTGACTAATAGCTTTACAACATTTTTGATTAAAGGTTATATCATAACCATTGTCACTTAATTGACTTATGGACAATAAGCTATGCTTTAATCCTTCTACAAGTAAAACATTTGTAATAGAGGGAAGTTTACCATTTCCAATAGTGCCAGATCCAATGATCTTGCCCTTCTGATTCCCTCCAAATTTCACATCACCTCCAGATCTAAGCTCCAAACTTTGGAACATAGACCTTTCTCCTGTCATGTGTCGCGAGCATCCAGAGTCCAGGTACCATGATTGGCGTCCTGACCTTGCTGCTAAGAACATCTGAAACAGGAATTATTTTACTTTTAGGTACCCAGATCTTCTTGGGTCCTTTAGGGTTAGTTGTTCTGAAGATTTGTCTAAACTTCTGTTTTTCAACATAAGGTTTATTCTGACTAGCCTTAGATTTAAACACATGAATATTCTTTTCAGAACGCATTTGTTCAATATCATTCAAGTGACCAAATTTAAAGTGGGAATATAAAGGAGTTTTCTTGATGATAATTTTATCAACAGGTTTTGGATTTAAATCCTTTCTAGAGGAAGATTTATATCCAATTCCTTTTCTGTTATTTCTGATAACTCGATAGATCATAGAAGCCATTTTGCTTATGTCTATGCTTTTAGCAAGAAACTTCTGAAAGCTGTAATCATATTTTTCCAAAATATTTTTGCATTCATATTCAGTTTCAGAGTCAGAGTTTTGTTGAGCTAATTCAGAATAATTTTTCAATTTTAAGTTCTTTTCATTTAGCTCAGCTACTTCTGATTTGAGAATATTATTCTCAGATATAAGATTGCTTTGACGCTTCTTGTATTTGAGCTTAATATTGTTATAGCTCTTCAGAACTTCTGATAACACTTTGATAAGTTCTTCTTTACTGAGTTTAGCCATTACCTCTTCAGCGTCAGAGTCAGATTCAGAGTCAGATTCAGATCCTGAAGTTTCTTCCTCCTGATCTTCTATGTCTGCCATCAAAGCTACATTGACACATTCCTCTTCTGACTCAGATTCAGATTCAGATGTGTCTGAATCATCCCAGGTGGCCATTAGAACCTTTTTCTGCTTATCAGATTTTCTTTTAGGCTTTTCTTTCAGCACCTTTGGACATTCATTTTTGTAATGTCCAGGTTCTTTACATTCATAACAGACAACCTCCTTTTTGCCAGATCTTCTGTGTCCAGAAGACTCTTTTCTTTGGTCAGGCTTCCTGAAGTTTCTGAAATTCTTTCCTTTATGCTTCCAGAGTTTGTTTATTCTTCTAGACAGCATGGATAGTTCATCTTCATCTTCAGATGAGGATTCTTCAGAGCTTTCCTCTATTACCTGCAATGCTTTAGCAGATTTATTATATTTTAAAGCAATTGACTTACCTTTCTTTTGAGGTTCATCTTCCTCAAGTTCAATTTCATGACTCCTTAGTGAACTGATTAGTTCCTCCAAGGAGATCTTGTTCAGATCTTTAGCCATTTTCAGCGCAGTCACCATAGGTCTCCATCTGGTAGGTAAGCTTCTGATGATCTTTTTTACATGATCAGCAGTAGAGTATCCATTATCCAGAACCTTTAGTCCAACTGTAAGTATTTGAAATCTGGAGAACATAGCTTCAACAGATTCAGAGTCTTCCATCTTGAAGGCTTCATACTTCTGGATTAGAGCCAGAGCCTTTGTTTCCTTGACTTGAGAGTTTCCCTCATGAGTCATTTTTAAGGACTCAAACATGTCAAATGCAGTTTCTCTATTTGTGATCTTTTCATACTCAGTGTGAGATATTGCATTTAACAATATTGTTCTGGCCTTGTGGTGATTTCTAAATTCCTTCTTTTGGGCTTCTGTCATAGATTTTCTATCTACTTTCTTGCCATTCCCATCAATAGGATGAACATATCCATCTATGACCAAATCCCATAAATCAGCATCATATCCAAGGAAAAAACTTTCAATCCTGTCTTTCCAATAATCAAATTTCTCCCCATCAAACATAGGGGGTTTTGTGCTGATTCTGTCCCTTTCTTCATATTTGTTGTTAATGTTAGACATAGTATTATCAGCCATAGTAACAACCAAATATATATCAAAGTTTTTCTCACTGGATCTTTACTATCACTGTTAAGTGGTAGCACACACAGAACCGGAGCTCTGATGCCAACTGAAGGTGAGAAAATACTTAGAAGGGGGGGTTGAATAAGTATGAAGATAAAAACTTAGAAATAAAAACTCAAGTATTTTTATCCTGGTTCGTTGAACTCAACTACTCCAGTCCACCCTTTCTAGAGTGATTTGCCTTTCTCAATCAAGGACTTAATCCACTATTTAATCAACTGATTACAATAGTAAGCACTAAGAACAATTGTTCAAAGTCTTCTCAAGAACTATTGATCCTAACTGGATCTTCTTAAGGTTTTCTTACAATCAAATGTAATAACAAATACAAGTGTTTAAAATGCTTCTAATAAAGCTTTATCACAACTGTGATTTTTCACTTAATATTAAGAACAAAGAAATTAATTCTAGAAATAATGTGAATTGTATGAGAGCTTTGAATATTGAATTCTTTTCAGGTAAAACGTCAACTGAAGAAGATGGTCGGAGACGTGCTTTGATAGGCACATTGATCCAAGAGTATTTCACGTTGAGAAGAGTGTACCAAAAGGTCTGAGCCTTTTTGTCTTCACATCAAGTGACCTTTCCTAGAAGAAGAAAGCACAGAGAAATCCTTTTTTCCTGTGTTCTTGTGTCTAGCATAAATAAGGAAAGAGTCGTTTGGATATACCAATGGACATAATCTTTGAATTCTTCTTCATCAATTTTCAGCAAGAATCATCAGAGTCTAATTTGATCAGAGCCTTCTGATGTTGATCAGAGTTTTGCTGAATCAGAGTCTTTGCAGCAGGTGTGCTTTTAACGTGTATAAGTTCAGAGCATATTTGAGTCAGATCCTCAGTACTGACAGCTTTAGTACTCTCAGAATCTTCTGTAGTAACTATGCTTGAAAACTCTTCATACAGAATTCTTCTTTGGTTCAGATGCTTCTGACTTGCTTCAGATTCTTCTGGAGCTTCTACTTCAGATCCTTCTGGAGGCTACGCTCAGGATCTTCTGATGGCAGCGTTCAGAATCTTCTAATGGATGCATCTGACGCTTCAGATTCTAGCATATTTCTTATGTTCAGTTCTGATTTGCTTCTGGAGTGATAATTACTTTAATATCTGCAGTAAAAACTCTTAAGCAAATTTTAGAGTATATAACTCTTAATTACAAAATTTCATAATAGTTATCATCAAAACATAGAGATATTATTATGAACCAATCTGTGTTCTAACACCACCCACTTTTTCTCATGATTCCAAACATTATTTTAAGGGGATTTAAACATGAAGTTTTCTCTATTCATTCCCTAGTTTTCATTGAGCAAAAAACCCCACCATTTGGATTTGAATTCATGGAGATATAATTGTTCAAAATGGCTATGTGAATTTAATTTTAGTGCACCATCATGTAATATTTCTTGAGGTTTCCTTGCAGCATACTCTTGCAGCATCTTTACACGCATCAAACCTTGCCAAACATTGCCACAATTGAAGCAACATCCCATGTACCATTTGTAGCCTTCATGACCATGTTTTGACAAAAGTGGAAAAGGTGAAAAACATGCTTGAAGGTGAGAAAATACTTAGAAGGGGGGGTTGAATAAGTATGACAGAAAATAATCAAAGATAAAAACACAAGTATTTTTATCCTGGTTCGTTGAACTCAACTACTCCAGTCCACCCTTTTCAAGAGTGATTTGCCTTTCTCAACAAGGACTTAATCCACTATTCAAATCAACTGATTACAAATAGCAACACCTAAGAACAACTGTTCTTAGTCTTCTCAAGAGCTACTGATCTAACCTAGATCCTCTTAAGGAAAACTTCCTTTACAAATTAATGTAATACAATGTAAGAGTAAGAAATTGCTTCTAAGAAAGCTATAAACACAACTGTGTTATTTCTCTAAGTTTAGAACAATGTATGAACTATGAAGAATATGAGAGCTTGTGAGTTTTTCGCGTCAGAGAAGATTTTCAATAATCGTCACTTGAAGAATGAGCTATGATATCCTTTATATAGCCACTTGAATATTGGAGAGAATATTTTACCGTTAGAGAAGATATTTCCAATATCAAAATAGTACTGTCCTTTGTACTATTGCAGCAGAGAGACGGCGCACAAAATGTGGGTGTAGCAATTGTCTGCTGAGCTGTGATTATACCATATATGGGATGTACCAGAGGAATAATATTCTTGCAGAGAATTTTGTCTATCCCAATTAAGGAAAGATTTGCTGGCATATTCCAACGGATATATTAAAATAATCTTCTTCAAATAATTCTTCAGATAGTTCAGATCAACAATCAATATCAGAGTCTTCAGTCTTCAGAATCTTCTGGAAACTTCAGAGCCTAAGATGTTCTTCAGATGTTGATGAATCAGAGTCTGGTGCAGCTGTGTGCTTGAAGCGTAACATGCTCTTAGATCAGAGTCTTTACTCAGATCAGAGTCTTCTCTCATTCAGAGTCTCTTCACTCAGAGTCTTCTTTCATTCAGATTCTTGATAATATATGCAGCGTGTTGTATCTTCAGAATCTTGATAACTAAGCTCTTATACTTCAGATTCTTCTAATCTTCAGATGCTTTTGAGCCATTCAGAATTCATTGTTCACATCAAATTTGCTCTTTAAGATTAAAATCTTTTGTGCCTGTAGAAAACAGTTTAGAACAAATTTAGAGAGCATAATTCTTGTATACAAATTATCATTAATGTTATCATCAAAACATAGAGATATTACTGAGACACAATCTGTGCTCTTACAATCTCCCCCTTTTTGATGATGACAAAACATGAGCAATTTGTTCAATAAAAATATGAATTAAAATTACTCCCCCTGAGATTAACAATCTCCCCCTGAAATGAATACTCTAATGGAATTAGATACTTCCCTTTCTGGTTGAGTATATTTCAGATTCAGAGCCTGATTACATTTCAGATTCAGAGCCTGATTGAATCCTGGTTAACATCCTGATTGAAGCCTGGTTGACATATGTTTGACTTCTAGAGTCAAAGCTTGATGCCATATTAAAGCTTGATGCCAAAGTTTGATGTCATATTGAAGCTTGATGACAGATGAACAACTTCAGAACACCTGGTTGTTTATCTTGCCATTTCCTGTCTTGAGTTATCTTTTAGATCATAGTACTCAAGGTTAGATATCAGAGTCTGGTCTACTCAGATTTATCTATTTGATCAGGTTCTGAAAAGATATATCTCAGGAAAAACTTCAATGAAATTTGTCAGAGTCTGGTTAGATAAATTTGTCAGAGTCTGGTTAGATTCAAAGAAAGTTAGTAACATGTCTGACTTAGTTCAGATAATTGCTTATAGATTTGAACAATCAGATTCTATTTTGTTTCTCCCCCTTTTTGTCATAATCAAAAAGAATTTTTAAAAGACAGTAAAGATGCAGAAGAAACATATATCCAGATAAGCAAAAAGATCATTGTCATTAAGATAACATCCAGATTCAGATAAAACCAAACAAAAACATATCAGAAGAAAATCAAAACAAAGCAAAACATGAACAACTTGTGCAAAACATCAAGTAGGTTTAGCAGATGAGGCTTGTTGAGAAGCAATGAGTTGCAGCAGTGCTGTAATTCTTTCTGAGTTTTCATCTTGCTTAGCCATCCAAGTTTTCATTTCTTCATTTGTTTTCTTTTGATCAACCATAAAGTCCTTAAGTTCTTTGACATCCTTCTGAAGATCTGTAGATACTGAAATAGAAGATTCTGGAACAGTGGATTCTGAAACAATCTGAGTAACATCAGGTGCAGGAATTTCTGGAGGTGGAGGAGCTTCTAGAAGAAGAATAGGAGGAGGGTTTCTCTTAATCCGTTTTTGATAAGCAGCAAGCCTTACTTTTGACAATCTAAGACATTGAGTCCTGATTTTCAAAGCCTCCCTATTCAGTCTGTAAAGATATTTCTTCCAAACAGCATTAGCAGCCTCTTTGTCCATAGTAGTCATGCAAACATCCATAATGTCAGCAAAGTCTGAGACATTATCCTTATCAAAATCTCTTAACAGAGTATAAACACTTGATCCCAATTCTGCTTCATCAGGGATTCTGGGTTGGGTTGGTTGTGTTTGTGGTGTTTGTTTAGAAGGTTGAGGTTGTGAGGATGGATGTTCAGATGTTTGTGGTTCAGATGTTTGTTGGTTGATTTGTGGTTCAGAAGTTTGTTGGTTGGTTGGTTCAGATGTTGGTTGTGTGGTTTGTGGTTCAGATGTTGGTTGTGGAGTGTTTTGGATTTCAAGAGGTTGTGGAGTGAGAGTTTGAGTTGGGGAATTTTGTGGAGAAGGTGGATGTTCAGAAGTTGGAGATTTAAACAGCTGTTTCCAAACACTCTCAGAACGAGGTTGTTTGAGATCATTCAAGCATTCATTAATGAAACCAGATGATTCATCATCAGATGATGTATCAGAGTGGTTAGATTTTTCAGAAGTTGAAGATAAAATGATAGAACGGTTTAAGGGTGTGATATCTAATATCTCATTAGGATTAATGAGATTTTCAGGTTGGTCAGAGTGTTCAGGGTGATCATCCTCTGGAATGGTAGATTCTGGGATAGTGTTTTGAGGTTGTGGTGTTGTTTGTTGAGTTTGTTGAGGAATGTTTGTTTGAATGTTTGTTGGTTGTGGTGTATGAGTCTCAGATGGTCTAGATCTTTTAAATATAAGGGGTGAGTCAGATGGTGTGGGGGTAGCAGAATGATGAACAGGATTAGAATCAGTGTTAAATACCTGTTTCAGAGTATCTCTTATTTCTTCAAAAGTTGCTGCAGGAGGATTTTGTTGAACCTTCTTCAGCTTCTTTCTTTTCTTCTTCTTTTCAGCATCTGAATGCTTCCTTTTCTTCTGATGGCCTTCACTATCAGCTTTTCTCTTACGTCTTCTTTCCCTTGTCAAATCAGGAAGAACTTGGCCTTCCTTCTGCACAAGATTGGCAGGAATCTCAACACCATCTCTTATGCAACGAGCAACATACTCAGCAATAAGTTCTCTAGGTTCATCTGAGGTGAATAAAGGAAAATCCTCAACAGGAATCCTTCTTCCCCTAACTTCTTCAGAGTTAGTTTTCCTTGGTTTCTCAGATAAATCTTCAACCAGTTTCATCCTTCTCAGAGTTAAACCATTTATTTCAGAGCCAATGATAAAATTCAGATCTTCTGTCAACCCAGCCTCTTGCAGATGCGCCACAAGTTGGTTTTCTATCAGAATATCTGAAATCAGCCTTCCCATAGGGATCCATGTTCTGACTTTTCCAGTTTTATCTCTAGCTGTTTCCCTTGTTTCCTTGACGTGAGATACCAGATGATTAAACAACAGATATGGAAGATCAATCTGAATGTTTTGGTGTAAACAATACATGAAGTAAAGTTGTTCAGCATTAACATAATCAGATGAGTTTGAAGAGGGTCTGTGAAAGATGGTGTTCATGAAAATCTTAGCCCATATCTTGTAAGTGGGTTTCAAGAACTTAACCTTCTTACAAGGTTCACCAGTAGTGCAGATTTCTTGACAAACATCTTTCAGATCTTCACGCGCAGAAGACAGAGAGGTTACTCCATCAGTTGCCTTGAAACCTATAAGTTTCCTGATCAGATTTTCAGTGATAACAATCTTCTTTCCCAGCACAGAGGAGTGAATGAACTTTGGAGTAGCAAATGCATGAATCCAGAACTCCTTCACTAACTTTGGATACACAGGACCCATAAGCCTATCAAAGTAACCGTCCCAGCCTTGTGCTTTGATTGAAGGAATCAGATCAAACCCATTTTCAGCAAGATCTTCTAAATCCACGAAACTTTCACACAGCACTTCTAGTGAATCAACAGGAGTTAGGAGAGTGCGTACTGGCTCTATGACAGTGGTAGCATCTTTGGTAGTAACAGCTTTTGAAGTGGATGCCATTGTTGATGATGATGAAGAAGATGAAGATTTCTGGGTTCTTTTAGGGTTTGCGAAGAGAGAGAACAACAAGCAAAAACGCATATGTGTTTGAGAATGTGAAAAGTGTGAATGTGTTAAGAGAGTGGTTTATATAGCCAAATAAAACACGCATGGGAAACACAACAGACATACATAGGACACATACGCACGTTTGCATTAAATGAAAAGTAATCATTTTTAATTATGATATGACATTTGGGGGGAAAATCAAGATAGATTGAGATTTTCAAAGCAATACCTTAAACGTCATAATCAGTAGGTGTACTCCATCTTTTCAGATTCTGAGTGACACGTGTTTGCTTGCATGTGATTCTGTAACTCTTAAGAAATGAAACGTTTTCAACTTTCAGATCCTCTGAGATGGTCAGTACAGAGTTTCACACAAAAAATAAATCACAGATAAAATAAACAAGCAAAACAGATGAAATACTTCAGAGTGTTAAACACTTAGCATCTGAGAAGTTGACTCTGAGAAATATTACTCTGGACAAAAATCCATACAAATATTTTTCAGAATAAACTTAAACCTATCTTCAGCAAGGGGTTTTGTGAAAATATCTGCCCATTGATGATCTGTATCAACAAAGGCTAAATTTATTACACCCTTCTGAACATAGTCTCTGATGAAATGATGTTTAATCTCTATATGTTTGGCCTTAGAGTGTAAAATTGGATTTTTGGATAAACATATAGCAGAAGTATTATCACAGAAGATAGAAAGATTACTCTCATAGATTTGATAATCTTCTAGTTGACTCTTCATCCAGAGCATCTGAGTGGAACATCCAGCAGCAGCAATGTATTCTGCCTCTGTGGTTGATAGTGCAATTGTTGGTTGCTTCTTGCTGTACCACGAGATCAGATGACTTCCAAGAAACTGACAGCTTCCAGAAGTACTTTTGCGCTCAACTCTATCTCCAGCATAGTCAGCATCACAGAATCCAACTAGTGAATATTTGTCAGATCTTCTGTAACACAAACCAACATTAGCAGTACCTTTCAGATACCTTAGAATCCTCTTAACAGCAGTTAAGTGTGATTCTCTAGGATCTGATTGGAATCTAGCACATAAACAAACACTAAACAGAATGTCTGGTCTAGAAGCAGTCAAATAAAGAAGAGATCCTATCATACCTCTGTAGAGTTTCTGATCTACCTTCTTACTTACCTCTTCCTTACCTAGAGTGCTTGTAGGATGCATTGGAGTCTTTGCCATTTTGCTATCCAGCATGTTAAACTTCTTCAGAAGCTCTTTAACATACTTGGTCTGATGTATGTAGGTGCACTCTGGAGTCTGATTTACTTGGATTCCCAGAAAGAATCTCAGTTCTCCCATCATGCTCATCTCAAATTCTTCCTGCATACATTTAGCAAACTCCTTTCCAAGCATAATATTTGTTGATCCAAAAATAATATCATCTACATAAATTTGACAAATCAACAAATCTTTCTTAATGGTTTTACAAAATAGTGTGGTATCCACTTTTCCTCTGATGAAATTTTTCTTCAGAAGAAAATTACTCAGCCTCTCATACCAAGCTCTGGGAGCTTGTTTTAGTCCATAAAGAGATTTTTTTAGTTTGTAAACACGATCTGGAAAATTTTCATTTTCAAAACCAGGAGGTTGGTGGACATACACTTCCTCTTCTATAATTCCATTAAGAAAAGCACTTTTAACATCCATCTGATAAAGAGTGATGTTATGTTGTGCAGCAAATGAAATAAGCAAGCGTATAGACTCTAACCTTGCAACAGGAGCATATGTTTCTGTGTAGTCTATGCCTTCTTGTTGACTGTAGCCTTGAGCAACCAGTCTTGCTTTGTTCCTTTCAACTTCTCCTTTTTCATTAAGTTTATTTCTGAAAACCCATTTTGTTCCAATGACATTGAAACCTTTAGGTCTTGGAACCAGATCCCAGACTTCATTCCTTGTGAATTGATTCAGCTCCTCTTGCATAGCTAAAATCCATTCATTATCTTCCAGAGCCTCATCAACAGATGTTGGTTCTATAATTGACACTAAGCCACAGAAGGAAGATTCAGAAGTTCTGAGAAATGCTCTTGTCCTTATTGGATCATCTTTCTTTCCAATTATCACATCCTCTGGATGAGAAGCTTTCATTCTGGAAGAAGATCCTCTGACTGTTGGTCTTTCAGAAATATGCAGATTGTCAAGTTGGGAAGTTAGAGGAGTAGCATCTGGGTTTGCTTCAGAGTCTTTGTCTTCAGTCTTGTCTGCCTCTGAGCCTTCAGAGTCTGTGAGAATAACTTCTCTATCTGCAGAACTTTCAACTTGCTTTGGCTTTTCAGAGCCAAGCTTATCATTAAATCTAACATGAATAGATTCTTCCACAATCTGTGTTTCAGTATTGAATACTCTGTAGCCTTTAGAGCGTTCAGAATAACCAAGCATGAAACACTTCTGTGCTTTGGAATCAAACTTGTTCAGATGATCTTTAGTGTTAAGCATATAACAAATACATCCAAATGGATGAAAATAAGCAATGTTGGGCTTTCTGTTTCTCCACAATTCATAGGGAGTCTTTTCCAGAAGAGGTCTCACAGACACTCTGTTCTGAATATAACATGCTGTATTTATTGCTTCTGCCCAAAAGTATTTTGCCAGATTTGTCTCGTTGATCATGGTTCTGGCCATTTCTTGCAATGTTCTATTTTTCCTCTCTACAACTCCATTTTGTTGTGGAGTTCTAGGACAGGAGAAATCATGTGCAATTCCTTTTTCAGAAAAATATTTTTCAAAATATTTGTTTTCAAATTCGCCACCATGATCACTTCTGACTTTAATAATTTTGCATTCTTTTTCAGTCTGGACTTGATTGCAGAAGTCAATGAACACAGAATGAGACTCATCCTTGTGTTTTAGAAACTTTACCCATGTCCATCTGCTGTAGTCATCTACAATGACTAACCCATACTTCTTGCCTCTGATGGATGCAGTTTTCACTGGTCCAAACAGATCAATATGAAGTAATTCCAATGGTCTAGAAGTGGAAACAACATTTTTTGGTTTAAAATGGGATTTTGAAAATTTACCCTTTTGACATGCGCCACACAGAACATCTGAATTGAACTTCAGATTAGGGAGTCCTCTGACCAGATTGAGTTTATTAATCTGAGATATACGTCTCATATTAATATGTCCCAATCTTCTATGCCAGACCCATTGCTCATCATTCACAGATAAAAGGCATTTTACATTTTGAACTTTAAGTTCTGAAAGGTTAATTTTGTAAATGTTGTTTTTCCTC
This sequence comes from Lathyrus sativus, assembly GCA_963859935.3. NCBI lineage: Eukaryota > Viridiplantae > Streptophyta > Magnoliopsida > Fabales > Fabaceae > Lathyrus > Lathyrus sativus. Next base: position 7,873,184 of record CAWUDS030004439.1, read on the forward strand.
TTTCCACTGAACAGGATTGAACCATTCTTTTGACATACAGCTTTGCAACATTTTTGATTAAAGATGATATCATAACCATTGTCACTTAATTGACTTATGGACAATAGATTATGTTTCAATCCTTCAACTAACAGAACATTAGAAATAGAGGGTAGGTTACCATTACCTATTGTACCAGAGCCAATGATCTTGCCCTTCTGGTTCCCTCCAAATTTCACGTCCCCTCCAGATCTAAGTTCCAGGCTTTGGAACATAGACCTTTCGCCCGTCATATGTCGTGAGCATCCAGAGTCCAGGTACCATGATTGGTGTCTGGATTTTGCTGCTAAGAACATCTGCAACAGGTATTATTTGACTTTTAGGTACCCAGATCTTCTTGGGTCCTTTGGGGTTAGATGTTCTGTGGTTTTGCCTAAACTTCTGTTTTTCAACATAGTGTTTATTCTGGCTAGCCCTTGGCTTAAACACGTAAGTACTCTTTTCAGAGCTTGTATGTTTAATATCATTCAGATGACCAAACTTAAAATGAGAATACAGAGGAGTCTTCTTGATGAAGAGTTTATCAACAGACTTTGGATTGCTTCCAGAGGAGGATTCACATCCAATGCCTCTTCTGTTGTTCCCACTAACACCATAGATCATAGAAGCCATTTTGCTTCTGTCTATGCTTTTAGTGAGGAATCTTTTAAAACTGGAGTCATATTTTTCTAAAATGTTTTCACTTGACTCTGTTTCAGTATCAGATTCTTGTTGAGTTGTTTCTAAATCATTTTTGAGTTTTAAATTTATTTCTTTCTGCTCAATAAGTTCTGTTCTTAGAAGATCAATCTCAGATTCAAGATTGCTTTTCAGCTTCTTGTATTTGAGTTTAATCTTGCTGTAGCTTTCCAACATGTCAGATAAACTTTCAACAAGTTCAGCTCTGGAGAGTTCAGAAAATACCTCTTCAGAGTCAGAGTCTGATTCTGACTCAGATTCAGATGATGACGTTCCTTCATCTTGATCATTTGTGTTGGCCATCAGCGCAACATTTGCACATTCTTCCTCAGATTCAGAAGATGATTCAGATTCATCTGAGTCATCCCATGTAGCCATCAGAACCTTTTTCTTTTTATCAAACTTCCTTTTGGGTTTTTCCTTTTGAAGTTTGGGACATTCACTCTTGTAGTGTCCAGGTTCTTTACATTCATAGCAAGTGACCTCTTTCTTGCCAGATCTTCTGTGTCCAGAAGATTCTCTCTTTTGATCAGATCTTCTGAAGTTGTTGAACTTCTTCCCTTTGTGCTTCCAGAGTTTGTTGATCCTTCTGGACAGCATGGATAGTTCATCTTCTTCTTCAGAAGAAGATTCCTCAGAGCTTTCTTCATTTACCTGCAAAGCTTTAACAGATTTGTTAGATTTAAAAGCTAAGGATTTACCTTTATCTTTCTTCTGGGGTTCATCTTCCTCCAGCTCAATCTCATGACTTCTCAAAGAACTGATGAGTTCTTCTAATGAGATTTTGTTCAGATCCTTGGCCAGCTTCAATGCAGTCACCATAGGTCTCCATCTGGTAGGAAGACTTCTGATGATCTTCTTGACATGATCAGATGTTGAGTAGCCCTTGTCCAGAACTTTCAACCCAGCTGTTAGAATCTGAAATCTGGAAAACATAGTCTCAATGTTCTCAGATTCTTCCATTTTGAACGCTTCATACTTCTGTATCAGCGCCAGAGCCTTTGTTTCTTTCACCTGAGAGTTTCCCTCATGAGTCATTTTGAGAGACTCAAACATATCATGAGCAGTTTCTCTGTTGGTAATCTTCTCATACTCTGTATGAGATATTGCATTAAGAAGTATGGTTCTGGCTTTGTGATGATTCTTGAATTCTTTCTTCTGCTCCTCAGTCATTGATTTTCTATCAATCTTTTTGCCATCCTTAGTAGGATGTTCATACCCATCAATGACTAAATCCCAGAGATCAGCATCATACCCCAAGAAAAAACTTTCAAGTCTATCTTTCCAATAATCAAAATTTTCTCCATCAAACATTGGAGGTTTGGTGCTGATTCTGTCTCCTTCATATTTGTTGCTTGATGTAGGAATATCACCCATATTAGCAACCAAATAAATAACAGAGTATTTTTCTCACTGGATCTTTATCTGTCACGGTTAAGCGAATGCACACTCAGAACCGGAGCTCTGATACCAACTGAAGGTGAGAAAATACTTAGAAGGGGGGGTTGAATAAGTATGACAGAAAATAATCAAAGATAAAAACACAAGTATTTTTATCCTGGTTCGTTGAACTCAACTACTCCAGTCCACCCTTTTCAAGAGTGATTTGCCTTTCTCAACAAGGACTTAATCCACTATTCAAATCAACTGATTACAAATAGCAACACCTAAGAACAACTGTTCTTAGTCTTCTCAAGAGCTACTGATCTAACCTAGATCCTCTTAAGGAAAACTTCCTTTACAAATTAATGTAATACAATGTAAGAGTAAGAAATTGCTTCTAAGAAAGCTATAAACACAACTGTGTTATTTCTCTAAGTTTAGAACAATGTATGAACTATGAAGAATATGAGAGCTTGTGAGTTTTTCGCGTCAGAGAAGATTTTCAATAATCGTCACTTGAAGAATGAGCTATGATATCCTTTATATAGCCACTTGAATATTGGAGAGAATATTTTACCGTTAGAGAAGATATTTCCAATATCAAAATAGTACTGTCCTTTGTACTATTGCAGCAGAGAGACGGCGCACAAAATGTGGGTGTAGCAATTGTCTGCTGAGCTGTGATTATACCATATATGGGATGTACCAGAGGAATAATATTCTTGCAGAGAATTTTGTCTATCCCAATTAAGGAAAGATTTGCTGGCATATTCCAACGGATATATTAAAATAATCTTCTTCAAATAATTCTTCAGATAGTTCAGATCAACAATCAATATCAGAGTCTTCAGTCTTCAGAATCTTCTGGAAACTTCAGAGCCTAAGATGTTCTTCAGATGTTGATGAATCAGAGTCTGGTGCAGCTGTGTGCTTGAAGCGTAACATGCTCTTAGATCAGAGTCTTTACTCAGATCAGAGTCTTCTCTCATTCAGAGTCTCTTCACTCAGAGTCTTCTTTCATTCAGATTCTTGATAATATATGCAGCGTGTTGTATCTTCAGAATCTTGATAACTAAGCTCTTATACTTCAGATTCTTCTAATCTTCAGATGCTCTTGAGCCATTCAGAATTCATTGTTCACATCAAATTTGCTCTTTAAGATTAAAATCTTTTGTGCCTGTAGAAAACAGTTTAGAACAAATTTAGAGAGCATAATTCTTGTATACAAATTATCATTAATGTTATCATCAAAACATAGAGATATTACTGAGACACAATCTGTGCTCTTACAATGCTCACCAAGCTTGCCTCTTCACTCATGTACCTCCCCAACTATTTCGTGCTCTCATTTCCACTCACTACCACAACAATAATACCATCATTCAAAGTTGATTCCTAAGCAAAAAAACTGCCATACCCGAGCCAAGCTACCCCATGTGCTTTTTCTGTCCAAACAAAGAACAACAAACTCCTAGCCATTTTGCTTCGTGTCCAGGCCATTTTCCAACCCTAAACATCTCCTATAAATGCTCCTCAACTCCATACCTAGCCTCATTCTTTACCATTTTCAGATCTGCATCAAAATTTCTCTCAAACCTCTCATCTTCGAATTTCTTTTTTTTCCAAGGTTTTCTCTCATGTATTAATTGTTTCATCTTCAATCAAGTGTTTGCCATCTTCTGTACGCAAGATAACGCATCTGGGAGCATCACATTGAGGGCCTAGTTTCATCATCTTCATCACATGTCCAAGTTTGTTTTGAAAGTTTGAAGAAGAATCAGAGCAAACTGAACCTTGATCTATAATCTCCAAGTGTTAAGGAAGCTTTTTGCATCTTTTTGTGGCATTTTTTCTAGCTTCAAAGAGGCAATGGACCTTCTCTGTTAGGTACCACCATAGACCTCTTATATCTTGCTTTCACACATCATTTTAGGTCATTGTTGTTGCTAAGAACATGCTGGAAATAACATGAGTTGAAGTCCTGTCTTGATAGGCTTTGAATGTGCATTGTATGTGTGTTTGTAGTTTCTTAGGGCTTACTTGTTTTCTTCGATTCAATGCCTTAGGGTGTTCATAAATGATTTTTGATGCTAGATTTGGAATCTACGTGGATTTCTGAGTGAAGTGGGGTGTTTGTTTTCATTTCTAGAAATTTTGGTGGATCTTCGGTGGCTTGTTGGCTGGAGAAGACGACCAGAACTAGGGCTCTGGCGTCTGAAGGTGGGAGAAGAGTTGAGGTGTCCTAGGTGCCACTTTTTGAATTTGAAATGTTTGAGGCGTCTTGTTCCAATTTGTTTCCCAGGCTAACTGTGTGCCACCTCAATAAATGAGGATGAGTTGGCAGCCACGCGTGCTTTTTATTTCTGATTTCTTGAGTAATTGGATTGGGCTTGTGTTGGTTTTATATTGAAACCCCTGTCATTTTAGGCCACGCACATATCACTTGATTGCCTTTATTTTTTTTAATTGCTCATACACTCTATTCTTTCTATTTCTCACTTTATTTTATTTTCTTTGCTTTTTAATTTGATTTTATTTTAATTATTTCTTTTCATTCTAAAAATATCAACAAAAACAATTATGATCCTTTGATGTGTTAAGATATTTTTCACGATTTTTATTTTATTTTTAATTATTTTTGCTATTTTATTTTTTAATTAATTAGTGAAGTGCTTTTATTTGATTATCCTTGGCTAGGGTTTTAGTTCTTAGTGCTTTATGCTTATCTTTTTGCCTCAATATCTTGACCATGTTTTCATATATAAATTATGAATGTTTGAGTGCTATTTTGGTGCCTTGATGATTAATTCTTGAATGATTCTTAATTGGTTTTGTTTGGCCCTTGATATATGCTCGATTAGTGGCATACTTGATCTTGTTGACTTGATTTTGAGGATGCATTTATGAAATGCTTTTGGGGATCTCTTTATTACTTGATTTTGATTAATTTTCCATGATTTAGATTCCTAAACTTGTATTTGTTTGATAATTGAACTATTTTTAATTGAGGTTTCAATTTGAAGATGTGTTGAACATGAACTTGCCTAATTCTTGACCTAGTTTTAGAATTTGCTTCTTGAATATATTTTTCTTGTGATTCATGATTCTTGTATGATTCAATTGGCTTGGTTAAAATTATGATCTTCATGTTATGTGCCCATTGTATGATCATTTCTCACTTCTTTATTCACATGTTTTCTTGTATGGATGATTTGACCGTTTCTTTGAGTATGATTTGAACTTGGTCTTTCTTAAACTTGTTTGATATCTTGGATTTGAATGTCAATTGAATTAATTGAGTTTGCTTATGACCTTCATTTTATGGTGTGGTTTACTTGATCATTTGTCTTTTGAACCTTTCTTGAACATCTCCTTTCTTTTAAGAATGACTTTGATGTGTGTGCTTGCTTCTTGATGAATATTCTTGGATTCAATCCTTGTTGTTTCTCTTGTGTTTTCATGAATGGATGTTTAAGTTAATATTCATGATGATGTTTCTGCCATAATTTGGTTCCATACCCTAATCTCACATGTTTACTTCTTTTAGATGTGTCTTGTATGCTTGTTTTGTATGGCAATTGATTATATATGAATGTGCTGTATGACTTGACTCTTTGTGCTTTCTCTTTGACCATTGACATGGGTTGAACATGGTAATTATTTCAAAATCACCAAACAAATCCCCCCAAGGATATTTTTTTAAAATTGAAACAACACATGTACTTACAATTGCACGCAGTCCTTGAGAGATCGATTCTAGGGATAACCCCACTTATTACTGCATCGACAAAAATAGTACACTTGCTATTTTGCTGATCAAACCTCTTGTTAGTATTTGTGTTATGTTAAATTTTGCTTGCTAAGAGAAAAGGTGCTAAGGTAAAGACCTAAGGTATATACACTAAGTATGCTCGCCAAGACATTGCATCCCGTGCCTATGTATCCTGACTAGGATGGAATCAGAGCAACCGTAGTTCTCCTAACTAGGGATGAGGAACTCTTGATAACGATCAAGGTTCCAAAGGGGAGTAAGTATCCATAACCATGATACTTATGTAGAGTTAACCAACTCTCTAGATCTAAGTTGAAAATCCTAAATAGGGTTGACTTTAACCAAAATCAAAGACGAAAGCGAGTATCCATAACCATGATACTCAAATAGAGTTCACCAACTTTAAACCTAATTCTAAGTTACAAGACCAATTGGTTCTAACCAGACCAAAAGGAGGGAGATAAGTGTTAGTTATTAGTGGTTAGAGGTTAGAGGTTAGATGGCTCGACAAGATATCGCATCTTATGCCTATGTATCCTGACTAGGAAAGGGGAATCAGAGCTACTGTAGTTCAGCCAACTAGAGGTGAGGAAGTCTTGATAACGATCAAGGTTCCAAGGAGAAGTAAGTGTTCATAACCATTACACTTACGTATAATGCGGCGACTACAAACCTTAACTAGGTTAAACAAGCAAGACTCTCACAAGGTCTCGGGGAAAGATGGACAAGGCTATCTGTAGCACCTCAAAATTTGCCCAACCTTTTCTTCTATCTTGGCTTATGTTTCATAGCATCTCACATTAACATTTGTGTATATCATTGGTTCTAGATAGGGGATTAAGATGTTGTATTTACTACTTAAGAGAGGTTTCATGTTCAAAGTTCAAGCAAGGGTACATATTCAAGGCACCAAGTCATTATTATCATCATAGTTGGTCTCAAGGTTGCTTGAAGAGAGAGAGAGTAGGTGTTTGGTTATCTCCTCATATCTTGAAATGGATTAGAGACAAATATGGCTATATATTTAGATTAGGCATGGTTCAAGAGCTCAATGTACACCTTGAGGGTCCTCTATGGGGATCACATGATGACACAAACCATTTGCAAGAACCTTAGTCAATGGATAAGGTGTTAGGGTTTCATCCGGTCAACAAAACTCAACAGTGGAATTGAAAGAGCTCAAGGCTTGGTTCTTGACCATTGAGGCCATGAGAAGTCATCCTAAGTCATCTTAAATGTCATGTGGAATCTGGGATAAGAAGATTCAAGAGTTCAAAAGTTGCTAAATTAGGGTTTCAGATGACTTTAAGTGTAAAATACCCTCTTTTGGTATGTAACTTCAATGACAATTCTCACTATGATGCAGGTCCCATCTATTCTTTCATCAAACATGAGACTTGTTCCTTATCTTTCAAGCTTTCTTTTGAGTACAAGAACTCATCCATTGGATTCGTACATCTCAAGTTATGATTGGTACAAGTTGGTGTCCCAAAATGAAGATAATTTAGAGGCACTCAAGGTTAACTCACTTCCAAGGCATTTTTCACATGGAATCAAGTTTTTCCTCATTTTTCATCAAATATGATAGTTTCTCCTCATTGTCTTAGCTTTCCAAAAAGTACTAGAACTCATCATTATCGTATGCGGAGCTCTAGTTATGGTCTTCACAAGTCAAGGGCAATTTTGGAAACCTATTTTTAGGTCATTCATTTCAAAGACCAAATTCATGGATTTCAAGACCTCAAATCCAAATATTTGCCACATGAAAGTTGTGTCTTATGATATTAAATTCATCTTGATCTCAAATTCCATGGCCTTTGATGAGTCATGAAACATTAAGCCTTGATGAGCACGAAAATTTGAGTTTTTGGATCTAACCTGGTTTCCTTCCGTTTCAAGTCACCAAATGAAGTTGTTTTTGATCTTTTGATGCCATACCATCATCATGTCATGGTCATGCTATTCTTTACCCAAAGTTAGCAAAAATAGACCAACATGTCATGTCATTTTTCAAATTTCATGACATATGAAGTAATGGTTCAAAACCTTGTGTGAACTCATTTTCAATCATCCAAATGACCACCATTCGTTTCCTCGCCCCCACTTGATCAGAAAGAGTGAGTGGAATGAGCAACAAAACACCCAAACCCATGTGTACACTCATGAGAAGGTTTTTGGAAAAATTGTGAAAGCAAGAAAACCATTCAACATGGGCCTTCAAAAATAAGTCAGAGCCTTCATATTTAAGTGAGAAGCAAACCCTGATGAAAAAGAAGAGTTGGCAGCTGCATGAAATAATGATTTCTATCCAAAATTTCACAGAAATTCTCTCTGTTCGAGTTCCACTTCTCCCTGGGTTTCCATTCAATCTCTTGCACATTTCTCAAACACTGAAGTATAAGGAGGAGATTAGAAGCTTAAGAGTGAAGCTTGCACAAGGTTTGAAAGGCCAACAAAGTTGCTCCGTTAGGTAAATTTTCACCCTCTGAAACTTCCATTCTAGGCATGCATTTAAGCCCATTCTGGTTGCATCTGAAAACCTACTTCATATAGGCAATGTTTGGTTACTTTTTATGGTTGTTTGAGTTATTTTTAGTTTGTATGTTGGATTTTCGTGGCCTGTTTTCATGGTGATTAGGGAACCTTTTTTAGAAACTAAGGGCAAATTCATAATCTACATGAAAAATGCTTCAAAATGGTACCGAGAATTTGCATTTTTATGATGATTTTTAGACTCCACCGGTGAAGCTCACCAAGGAAGACGACCGGAGCTAGGGCTCCGGCGTCTCAGGTTGATGCTGAGGTGTTTTTGAGGTGGCACGTTGACTAGCTTGCATGGGCGTGGAATATCTGATGTAGCTGCCACGAGTTTTAATGAAACGGTGTGTTTCATTTAAACTAAGCTTTAGTTTGGTTTGGGCCTTGTTTTTTTGCTATCCACACCCCCATTTTGAGGCCCATCTGTATGTTTCAAAGGGATTCAATTCGATCCTAGCTTACTTCCACACCCCATTGTTTTCATTTTCTTTTTATTTTACTTTTCTTGCATTTTCATTTTAATTCATTTAAAAATAGTTTTGATCATCATAAAAATCACCAAAAATATGTTTATTATATTTAAATATGTTGAGATATTTTCCATATTTTTTATTTTATTTTTCAATTATTTTTAATCAATTTAATTTGTGAGGTGATTTCATGGCTTGTCCATTTGATTTAGGTTTGATCTTTGACCTTAATTGAACACCCCCTTTGACCAATTTTCCTCTCACACTTAGGTGTTTGATTGAGGTATATTTGAGGGCTGGTTTGAGGTCTTGTTAATCATTTCCTATTTGTTTTTCATTGGATTTTGTTGAACCCCCGATGCATGCTCGATAAGTTGAGTACTTTGTCTTGATTGACACAATTGGTGGTGCTTTGATGCAATTCTTGCCATGATCTTTTGCACACTGATCTTTGATAAACTTGAATTGAGTTTTCTATTTTATTGGGATTTCATTTGGACTCATTTCTATTTTTGGTTGATGCCTCAAAACTTCATTGTTTTAGCTATGTGTATGTATGCCTATCTTGACCTAGTTTTGGGATGTGATCTTGTGTGATCCCTTGAGGGCCTCTTAAGTCTTGTTAGATCTTATTAACATGTTTGAGGTGCTGCCTTGCATGATTGAATGTCTTTTATATGTGTGTCTTATCTCTCAAATCTTATATGATCATGTGTTTCCACTTGTGTTTGAAGTGAGACTTTTGCTTAGACTTTGGTCCTTCAATTTGAGTTTGACCATTCTTGACTTTGCTTGAAAACATGGATTTGAATTTGATGCACATCACTTGAGTTTGTTTCTGACCTTGAGGGTTGTAAGTTTGTTCTTGATGCTTTTGTGATGTGTGTTTCACTTTGAGAATGTTGTGAACATTTGAACGTCTTTTGAGAAGTGTTTGGTTGTTTTCTTTTGATTGATCATGAGTGGATGTATGATCTAAATGTTCATGATGTGGTTGCTGCCCCACTCTAATTCTCCCCTCATTTCTTTGTTTGTGGTTCAATTTTTATCATCATTCTTCTTAAGATGTTTGTGGCATTTGGGTTTGGTGTGATTATTTTGTTTGCCTTTGTGTTCTGGCTTCATCCTTGTTTGCTTGTGTGTGTGTGTCAATGGTGAGTGTCTCATGTTTGCATGTGTATATGCTTCTCTCATTTCCTTTCATCTTTCAAGACTTGCTTAAGTCTCTCTTTTGTTTTCATTTGTGATTGATTAGTGTTGTGGTTACTTGTGCTTCCTCACATGATCCCTTAGGATTCCTAGTCCCTCTGTTTAAGATGGGAGTAGGAGAGACATTAGGATTTCAATCCTTCGTATTTAGGTAGTACCCCTTTTCATCCCAACTTAAGTACCATCTTTGCATGACAACATTAGGGTTCCTAGTTCCCTTTAGAGTTCTTGTGTCTTATCTTCTCATTTCAAACTCTTTTAAGACATTTAATAAAGAATGACAAGTGTTGTATGCTACGAGCCTTAAGTACATGAGGAATAATAAGTGGGGAGGTCTCTTTTCACATTGTCTAGAGTGTTTTGCGTTTGCCCTTTGGGAGATATGCGAAGCATTCGCTCTTATGTTATAGTCTTTAGTGCAACATGAGTTTCAAACTAACTCAACTCATTTCTTTTAAAACTCACAAACAAAATTAAAACCTTTTCGTCCTTCGGGATTTGTTTCAAACTTCACTTTCAGAAAGAGTGTGTTACTTTTCTGTTCTATCACAAACAGGCATCGTCCCTAACTGCTGGAATGGAAACTTAACATCACTCATAAAAAATAATTAACCAACCTTGTCCCGTAGTTTCCCAAACTACGTTTGCTTTGATTTCTCATACCAGATGAGGATACGTAGGCACGAGATGGCGATGTCTTGGCGAGCAACCTCCCCCCATCACCCGTAGTTTCCCAAACTATGTCGACTCTGATTTCCCATTGCACGAGGGAATACGTAGGCATAGGGCGGCATTGTCCTATCAAGTTTGTTATTTCTCTTCACCCCATTTAGCAGTAGATTTTAGATAGATTTCACCCATAGATTTAGACAACAAGCATGGATCCTGTTGAGTACAACGGACATGAGGGGTGCTCATACCTTCCCCTTGCGTAATCGACTCCCGAACCCAAGATTTGGTTGCGATGAACTTGTCTTTCCCATTCTCTTAGGTTTTCTTCGATCGTTTCTTTTCCCTCTCTTTGGGATAAATAACGTTCGGTGGCGACTCTTCTGTTTCTTTCCGCCGGCCCTTTTTCACAGTTGCGACAGATGACGACTCTGCTGGGTATCTTGTTTCCCTATGCGAGTCAATCCTAGCGCTTGATTGCTTTTTATTTGTGGGTGTGCGTATGTGTGTATATATGTTGTATTTGTTCATTGTTACATTTACATTTTACTTTTTTGCACTTTATCATTATTATCATATTGTTGCTGTGTTGTTGGGTGGGATGTTCCATTGAGAGATAAGCCCAATACCCAGGCTTGAGTACACATCTAGAATTAGTGTGGAGAGTAGTGCGGGATTTTATGTTTTGCATGCAATAGCCCTCATGAAATATGCGTTCAAACGAGGTTTTCTTTGAAGACATCATGTCATGTACATCTCAGACAGTTGAAAGGATGTTGGATTTGAAAACTAATGACTCTAGAGACCGTTCAATGGGAAGTCAGTTGAGGCCTCCTCGTTTGACCATGATGTCAAACCAGAAATGGTGAATGTATCATCGTTTCTCGACTTGAGAGTCCGTGATACTAACAACCTGTGAGTGGGAAGGTTTTTGCAGGAAACTTGGCCTTCAACCAACCCAGTTTTCTGGTATTCTCGTTAGTGAAGACTCTTGATCTTTGATATTGTGGGTTTCTATCACTTTGGTGCTTTAGTATTCTGGTATTTTCTTGCCGAAGCAGAGTTCTGGTTCAACTCAGCCAACAACACAACATTCTTGATCCCTTGTTTGCGTATGCATTTTCATCTGCATATTAACATTTGCATGTATTTATGATTTCAGGTTCCCATTTTTCCCTTTGATTCTAGTAATCTGATCTGCTGTCAACATGGAATTTGGATTGAAAAGGACTATCACCTACAAGTTCCCGATGCCAGAGTTAGGACCCTTATTTGGTCTCATTTTTGTGGTTGATCATGGTGTTATTGATGATTTCAAAAAGGAATATGGGAAGATTCTGAGTTTTGTCTGTAAAACCTCAAGATATGAACTTAGAGCCCTCCACACTTTGTTTCAGTTTTACGAGCCTCAGTTACGTTGTTTGACTTTCCCTGGCTATGTCTTAGTTCCTACTTTGGATGATTTTACTTTTCTGATGGGAGTCCCGGTCTTAGAGGAGATGCCTTTCTTTCATTTTGAGAAGGAACCTGACCTGAAAAAGCTGGCTAACGCTCTTTATTTGAAAAAAATCTGAGTTAGATGGTAATGTGGTTTAGAGAAATGGGGTTTCTGGTTTTCCATTGACTTTCTTGGTGGACAAGGCTCAACATTTTGCTAAAGAGGGTTGTTGGGTGGTCTTCAACGCTATTCTAGCTTTATGCATATATGGCATAGTCTTGTTTCCCAACATACCAGACTTTGTTGATATGGATGCTTTTCATATATTCGCTCTCAGGAATCCTGTACCTACTCTTCTGGGAGATGTGTACCATTCAGTACATTACAAGAATGAGAAGAGAAGAGGAAATAATGTTTCTTGTTGTGCGCCACTCCTTCATAAATGGTTTATGGAGCATCTCCCTCGAGCTAAAGATTTTGTTGATACGTCAGATACTTTAAATTGGTCAGAAAGGCTCATGGGTTTGACATATGAGAATATTGTCTGGTTTAACCGAAATCTACTCGGCATGGAGATCATCTATAGCTGTTGAAACTTTCCTAATGTTCCTCTGATAGGAAGGAAAGGTGGTATCAACTACAATCCTTCTCTTGCTATTGGACAATTTGGTTACGCTTTGAAAGAACCCCCGAAGGAGGAAGAAATACAGAAATCTCTATATTTCACAAGAGCAGCTGACTGTGACACTCTAGCCAGGTTAAAGAAGGCCCGGGGAAGAATTCATCGGAGAGGAAAATTTTCTTTGGGTAAAGGCGACTGCAGAGCTTATGGACCTTATGTGGATTGGATCCAGGAGAGAGTGGAGAGATTATTTTTACCATTCCCTGTCAGAGAACCTATGTATCCTTTGGTTATTGAAGAACCTACGGCAGTTGACATTCAGAGATATAATAAGTTGTGGGCTGAAAAAGAAGAGTTACGCAAGGAGAATGAAGAGTTGAAAAAGGAGGTTGGTCAGTTAAAGAGCGAAAAGAATGAAGCAGTCTACTTGGCCAAGGTGAAGACAGAAGCTCTGAACAAGTTGGGAAAAGAGTTGACTGAAGAGATTCGTGTATGAGAACGAGTTGGTCAAGATTTGAAGAGCACCGGTAATATTCTTAGAGACAAGAAGAAAGAGTTGGATAGAGCATGTCTGGGGATATCCAAGTTCAATGATCAGTGGAACGCTGCACTAACTACCAACAAAGGAAGAGAGGATGAGCTTCGTAAGAAGATTGATAGATTGAAGACCCAACTCAGGATCAAGGATGAAAAAGCTTCATTAGAATCATCTCGCCGGTATGAAAGTGATTGTAAGTTACGAGAAACCTTGTCAACACTGGAAGTATACAAAATTAGGGCAAAATTGAAGAAACCAAGACTTAAAGATGCCTTCAGAGAAGATGCTTAGGAGGATTATGCTCAAAGTTTGAAGGATGTCATCAGCAGAAGAGATTTTCTCATACATGCGTTGGTTGCAAGGCCTGAACACCCAGATATGAAGAAGTTATTAGAGGAGTTTCGTACTCATTATAGTGGCTGATGAGAGTTATCTGATGCAGTTTTCTCTTTAGTTTTCTTCTCTTTTGTTATTATTTTGTATTGAGACCATCACCAGGCTTGTTGGATGGGATCGTATGATCATTTAATGTTGTATCTCTTGATGATATATTGTGTACATTGACTTCCATGCTCATTTTATTTATGAGAAGAGACTTGTGATTCTACCTGTTGTTCTCCTATTTGTTATTTATTCTTGGAACTAGAATCAAGGGGAAAAGACCTTCCTGAATCATATATAGATGCTTGCATTTTGCATTATCATTATCATTTTGCGTAGCAGGTGTTCTTGGGACTATTAATCTTATCTCCATGTGGTTTCTTACAGTAGTTTATAGGATAGCAGACCCGAAATTCCACAGGTACTCTACGAGGGGGAATCAACAAAGAATCATGGATCAAGTACAACAAGAGTTACAGGAATTCAGAGACAGGATGACGCAGCTTATGGACATGATGCAGGGAGTAGTCAATAGGCAGGAACAACTGAGAACTCTAGTCCAACCACTGATAGCCATGATGGATGGCAGTGGTGTCTTACATGGAGGAACTACTGCTATTCCTCCCCCGGCTGATGGTAGCATTCCACAGGCCAATGTAATCCCTACTGTTGTTAATCCTCCGGGCGGAGGTCACTAAGCAAGAGTTCATATGATTGGTGCAGAAGGTGGTGTGGGTGCTGCACATGGAGTTGAAGGCTCTCACTGGGAAGAAAACAACCAAGATGATGTATTTTCAATGAGAGATTTGGATATGGGTCCTTCTACAGAGGCTGCCAAAAGATTCAAAATGATTAAGGAGAAGATGAAGAGCCTCGAGAACTAAAACTCTTTGGGACTCGACATGTCTATTCTGGGGTTGATACCAGGGGTCAAGATTCCCCCCAAATTCAAAGTGCCATATTTCGACAAGTACAAAGGGACGACCTGTCCTAGAGTACATCTCAGGGCTTATTATCGGAAGATGTCAGCTTATTCAGATGACGAGAAATTGTTAATGCACTTTTTCAGGATAGCTTGGCAGGTTCTTCTCTAGAATGGTATATGGGTCTATAAGGGACACATATCAGAAGTTGGAGGGATTTAGGGGAAGCTTTTGTTCGTCATTATCAATATAATAGTGATCTGGGACCAAACAGAGTACAATTACAAAACTTATCGCAGAGAAATAATGAAGGATTTAAGGAATACGCCCAGAGGTGGCGGGAACTGGCAGCTAGAGTTCAACCCCTGATGGTGGAACATGAATTAATTGATATGTTCGTGGCAAACCTTCCAGGAATATACTATGAGAAGCTAATTGGGAGCATGTTCGGGAGTTTTTCTAACTTAATCATAACAGGTGAAAGGGTGGAAAATGGAATAAAATTGGGAAAGATACAGAATGGTGAAGGGTCTACATCAGGAGGAATGAGGAAGAGATATGGGAATTCAAAGGAAAGGGAAGGAGACACGAATGTTGTATCATCCTACAGGAACAGAGACCGAGCACAACATCAACAACATTACCAGCCTCAGCGTCAGCAGCAGATTGCTAGTATAGCCATTTCGGTTGTACCTCAGCAACCTGATCAGTGCATATTTATGCACATTCTCCTACATTTTTACTTAGGCATTTCTTTATTTTATTTTGTTTATTATTATATTTTATTATTTTTTCTTATTTTATTTTATTTTTGGTTTAATTTAATTTTCGTAACTATTTTTCAGCTTTAGCAGTCTGTACGGAAACGATCATAACTGGAGCTCCGGGAATCCGTTTGAGGCGTTCTAAAAATCGCCGGAAAGCTAAGAGAGAGAGCTACGACTTTCATGTTGGAGTCGAAGTCCGGAGCCCAAAATTCCAGAATTCCGTTTGAAGTTACAGCATTAGAAATTTATTTCGTATTGGGTCATGTTTTGGGCCTGGGTTATATTTTTGACCCAATTGAGTTTTGAACCAATTCCATTATTTGTAAAACTCGTGTTACTGTTCACGTTGGACAAATTTTTTTACTATTCACAAAAAAAACTTGAAGCTTTGTACGTGTCTTATGGAGAACTAATACCTCCGGGTTGATCTGCTGTAACCGTATCTCCGCTAACTTTGAGGTTAATATAATTTTCAAGTAATTTTGATTCCCTTTTCAATTTCCTCTATAATTCTGAATGCTTTATTCATTTGCTATTGTTTTCTTAATTCAATTGCATATTTTATAGAATGAATTTGGATTAATTCGATTGATATATGTTTTGTTGATCGTAACCGCGTTTGCTTAATTCGTGTTTGCGTTATCTGTTTGCTTAATTCAGATTTAGGGACATAAATCATATATTAGTTGCAATCACGCTTGTTAATTGTTACTGTAATCGAAGGGGAATGGACTCCGTTTAGGGCTTGAGAATTGTATGATCAATGATAAGTGGGAGAACGAACAGTAGATTAACTTATTTTATAATCACTTATATTTTTAATCACTTTTTCTAAATCAAAAACCAAAACCCCCCTTATTTCGTATTGTAATTGGTTATTCCGCTACAAGAATCTTTGAGAACGATATTTCGAGTCACTGTCACTATATTACCATTTCTTACAACAAACTCGTTTTTTTGATCCGCGAGCGACCGCGGATCAAATTGGCGCTGTTGCCGGGGATTCTTGTCGTTATTAATCAGTTTTAGAGTCATAGTGTTAGTTTCCTCGAGTTCAGACCTTAGTTTCTGCACGGTTTCGTCCAATTCGCGTTTTAGAGTCCAAAACGTAAAAAAATTCTGTTTTTTTGAAAATTTCGTCCGAATTAAAATTTGTTCCGGGCACTTGAAGCGAAAAAATTAGAGAAACGATTGTCCCGTACTACAAACTAGTTATGGGCGGTGTGCTTTCAAATTCCCAAATGCATCATTTTTCTATTTTTTATGAATTATTTATTGTTTTCATCGAGTCGAAAAAATTCGAAAAAATTCTCAAAATTATCTTTTTAAGCCATTAGACCAATTCTGGTGTTAGTTTATTTTTCTGGATTTATTTTGATCGATTTTCTTCTTTGTGTTTTTTTTTTTTTTACTTTTAGGGACATTGTTGGCATTTTGAGTATTGTTCCTGCATTGCTTTGCATTAGTCCTGCCAACTAGGTCATCTTGTTCTGATATTGTTGCTTTTGATCCTGAAGTAGAGAGAACTTTGCACACACGACGTAGAACAGTCCAGGCTACCACTAGTTGACCACACATATCTGAGTTTGAACTTGATATCAATATGGATGATAATAGAACTCTAAGACAATTAGCTGCACCTGATGTGAATTACAACGGTTTGTGTATTGAATATGCTGCTGATGCTGTTCCTTTTGAGTTAAAATCGGGTTTAATCCATTTGTTGCCCAAGTTTTATGGTCTTGTAGGTGAAGATCCTCACAAACATCTGAAAGAATTTCAAGTGGTGTGTTCTACGCCATTGAAGCCTGAAGGGATCACTGAAGATCATATCAAACTTCGAGCTTTTCCTTTTTCATTGCAGGGTGCAGCAAAGGATTGGATATATTCCCTCGAGCCAAATTCAATTGCAAACTGGAATGCTCTGAAAAAAGTGTTCCTTGAGAGATACTTTCCCGCATCCAGAGCTGCCTCGATAAGAAAAGAGATTTGTGGTATTAGACAGGGTAATGAGTCACTTGCAGAGTATTGGGAGAGATTCAAGCATTTGGTATCCAGCTGCCCTCAGCACCAGATCACCGAGCAACTTGTCATCCAATACTTTTATGAAGGTTTGTTACTGATGGATAGGAACATTCTTGATGCTGCCAGCGGTGGAGCTCTTGTTGATAAGACTCCAGCTGCTGCCAAGGCTCTAATTGAGAACATGTCACTAAATTCCCAACAGCTCACAACAAGAAATAATTCTGTCCAAGTAAAGGGTGTGAACGAAATTCATGTTTCCTCTCATGTGTCTCACTCCGACAAAGCCTTCGAAAATAGAATGAATGAGCTGAGGGATTTAGTGCAACAGATGATAGTCGTAGGTAAGGCTCAAGCCACCCAACAACTTCAAACACCACCAATGTTATGTGGTATTTGTACCTCTTCTAATCATCCTACGGATACATGTCCTATTTTGCAAGACGATAAGCCTACTGAATTACCTCTAGCTTATGCTGCAGCCCTTTACAACTAAAATAACAACCAGAACCGATACAACATTCCCGACCTGTCCACTAATAAGTACCACCCGAATTGGAGGAACCATCCCAACCTCCAATATGGAAACCCACAAACCAGCCAACAACCTAACCCACCTCAAGAGGTTGCTGCCCCTGCACCTTCCGGACCTTCTTTAGAGGAACTTGTTAAACAAATGGCCGTCAACAACCTTCAGTTCCAACAAAGAACCGATGCTAGCATCCAGAACTTGAACACGCAGATGGGACAACTTGCTACTCAAATGAATAACATGCAAGCCCAAGGGTCGAACTAACTTCCAGCCCAAACAATTGTCAACCCAAAGGGTCCTAATGCCAATGTGAGTGCCATCGTTTTAAGATCCGGAAAAGTTACAAAACCAGCCCCTGAAAAAAATAAAAAAATCATTGAGGTAACTTCTGAACTTCCTACTTCTATACTTCTTACTTCTGAACCGTCTGCTGATCCTCCTTCTCCTTCTGCTGTTGTGGTCAAAACTGAAAAAATTAAAGAAAAAGAGTATGTACCACCAGTCCCCTTCCCACATAGAGTTCTGAAAAATAAGAGAATTGAGGATGAAGACAAAGAAAGAGAGATATTAGATGTTTTTCGAAAAGTTGCGGTAAACATTCTATTACTTGATGTGATTAAGCAGGTTCCTAAGTATGCTAAGTTTCTGAAGGATTTGTGCACCAACAAGAGGAGAATGAAGGGAAGTGAAAGAGTCAATTTAGGAAGAAATATTTCTTCCTTTATTCAGCCCAAGCCTTCATCTGAAAAATTTACAGGCGAAGTTTCAGCCCTCCTCACTACTCCGGTCCTGCCACAAAAGTGCAAAGACCCGGGAACTTTTGCTATTCCTTGTACCATCAGGAATAGTAAATTTGATGATTGCATGCTTGATTTAGGAGCGAGCATTAATGTTATGCCTACTTCTATTTATAATAACCTTTGTCTTGGTCCTTTACAGCCTACAGGTTTAATCATTCAGTTGGAGAACAGGAGCAACACTCGCCCTGCCGGCATAATCGAAGATGTCCTTGTTCAAGTTAACGATTTGATTTTTCCTGCAAATTTTTACATTCTTGATATGGAAGGAGAAACAAAGTCCAGCAAAGCTCCCATCATTTTAGGAAGACCATTCATGAAAACGGCAAAAACGAAAATTGATGTTGATGATGGGAGCATGTCCATGGAGTTTGGTGACATCGTCGCAAAATTCAACATTTTTGATGCCATGAAACATCCATTGGAGGAGCATTCCGTTTTTCATATTAGACTGATATCTGAGCTGGTTGAGGACACTTGTTCTGAATTATTTTCACTCGATTTTCTGTCTCTTTCTGATTTTGATGATGTTTATTCATGTTCTGATTGTACTGACACTAACCTTTGTGTTGTGTGCGCTGAGATTGATGATGCCCTGCAGGCTGATATATTTCCTACAGGTGAAGCTATAACCGACGAAGCTATTTTTACAGCTGATGCTCTTGATGTTCCTGCTGCCCCGACCATCCCATCTACCGAGCAGCCCCGTCCTTAGAGCTAAAAGAGCTCCCTGAGAACCTGAAATATGCTTACTTAGAGAGCAACGAAAAAACTCCCTGTTATTATTTATTCTAACCTTGATTTCAATCAAGAAAACAAGCTTTTGCAGGTTTTGAAGAAGCACAAGAAGGCAATCGGATGGACATTAGCCGACCTTCCAGGAATTAGTCCTTCCATGTGTATGCACAAAATTTTACTTGAGGATGATGCGAAAACAGTAAGGCAGCCCCAAAGGAGGCTTAATCCCTTGATTCTTGATGTCATGAAGAAAGAGGTAACCAAACTCTTGCAAGCATGTATCATTTATCCTATCTCTGATAGTAAATGGGTAAGCCCAGTGCAGGTTGTACCTAAGAAATCCGGACTTACGGTTGTCAAAAATGAAAAGAATGAACTTGTTCCCACTAGAGTGCAGAATAGCTGGAGAGTTTATATCGATTACAGGAGACTAAACCAAGCTACTAGAAAGGATCACTTTCCTTTACTGTTCATCGACCAAATGCTTGAACGGCTAGCTGGTAAATCACATTCCTGTTTTCTTGATGGCTTTTCAGGTTACTTTCAGATTCATATTTCTTGCACCCCAAAATTTGCTCAACCTTTTCTTGCCTGATTTGTGTTTCATTGCATTTCATTTGCATAGTTACATCATTCACATAGTTCTAATCATTTGCATACCATAGCATAGCATGCCTCCAACAAGGGATCAAGGGTGTCTATCAAGAGAAGAGCCTAGCAAGAAGTGTTCTCCAAGATTGAGAAGTCATCCAGGCCATCAAGAATGATTTGAAGTCTTGAGAAATTTGAGGGCTTACATGTGGGTTTTGCTCTTATCTTGAGGAATATTGAGAATCATCAGTGGGATGTGAAACATGGATTGTGAATTTGAGGTGTGTATGGATCTCATGGAAAGCCTAGAGGGCCATATTGAAGCTGAGACAAGTCATTGATTCAAGTATGAGAGCCACAGTTGAAGTGTAGTCAACTAGGGTTTCATCTGGGTCAACCCTAATTCAATTGTGCAAATTGGAGAGCATCAAAGCCTACCTTGAGGTCATGGGATTCATGGATTGGTATGTTGATACATGTGTGGTGTTGTGCCAAGGTTAAGCAAAGAAAGATCAAGAATGTGGGAAGTTGCTAAATTAGGGTTTCAGTGCAAATCACCCTGTTTAGTGCCTAACTTCAAAGCCACATAAGTCAAAATACAAGTTTCAAATGGATCTTTGGCCAACATGAAAATTGTATACCATCTCAATACCTTTAATTTGAGTGCTATAAGTCCTCAAGGGGATTTATAGAACTCAAGTTATGGTCCTTGCAAATTACAGGTCATCAGAGGACACTGAAATTTATCTGTGAAAGTCACTTGACTTCTAAGCAACGTTTGCCCTTCAAGGAGCTTTCAAATGGATTCTTGGTGAACATGAGAGTTGTAGATCTTGATCTTATCTTTCCATAGAGTACTAGAAGTCCTTGATAGAATTTGTAGCGCTCTAGTTATGGTCTTGGCAAGCCAGGGGTATTTTGGGTATTAGTGATTATAGGTCATTTTCAAGCATGGGCCAAAATCTCCAACTTGCAAACTTCAAATGGAAAATTTTTCAACTAGAAAGTTTCTCAAAATAGGGTTTTAACCTTGACCATGCATCAAGGAGCCTTTGAATTGGCTCATAGGAGAAGTTGGTTTGAGAAATTTTGAAAAGGAAGAAAATAAGTCATTTAAAGGTCAAAAAATGGGATTCTTGGTTTTATGGTCAAACAAGTCCATGTTATATACCAAATTGATTAGAAAAGGAATTTTAAAGACAATGACATTGTTACATTTTGGATTTGATGCCAATTTCACATGGTTCCCCTTTGTACCTTAAGGTTGAAGTAACATAACCATTACACTCCATAAGATCAAAAGCAAGGCAATTACACATCCAATTCAATTCTAAATATCACAAGAGGAGAAATTCAAGCAAGATTGAAGGCTGAAACAGAGCAATGCATGATTTCCACATATGAGATTTTCAAGGGATATGAGAAATTCAAAATCTCATTGTGGTTGTTAAAGAAAGTTCTAGAGGTTTCCATCACACTCTATATATTGTTTGCAACTGATTCAAATAGTTTTTTTTAGCAAGGATTAAGCAAGGAATCATAGAGAGCAGCTGAATTTTCCCAACTGCATCTCAGAATCGGGTTTTGGAATTGAAGAGGATTCAGTGCAAATTGACCATTGTAGAAGCTTGAGGGAGTGTTCTTGAGTGATTCTGCAAAAGATTGGAGCTTGAACCGAGCATTTGCACCTTCTGTTCATCCAGTTTTTCCAGGTTTGCAACTTTCTTTTTTCAGCATGATTCATAGAAAATTGGTTAAGATTTGATGTATGGAGAGGTTAGTGATGATGCTTAGATGGATTTCAGTCCAAGAATTGAGTGATTCGTGGCACTTTAGGTTGTGATCAGAATTCTATTGAGAGGAATATCTTAAGATTCTTGAGGCTTTAGGCATGGCTGAGTGGTTAATTTTGATCCCTGAAGAGTGTAAATGACATTGATGACTTTAATTTTAAGTTTTGGAGTGATCAAGAATTGGATGAATCTCTGCAACTTGGATCGGGTTTGGCTTTAGGGTTAGAATCAATGGAAATGGAGGTCATTTTTGGACTCAGGGGATGATTTTAAGTGGGATAGGGTGTTTCAGTTTTGTGTGTGATGCGTTTTTGGGATTGTCTCGCCGGAGAAGACGGTGGCGCAAAGCTCAGGCCACCGTCTGAGTTTCTCCCTCCATTTTCAAATGTTTTGGGGACGATGAATCTCCTACCATTGATTCATGTTTTGACCTTGACTAATTCCACAAATAAATGGCCACGATTTCGTTTGGAAGTCTGAAGAGAGATTGACATCAAAACTCATCGTTTCATTTAATTGGCATTGGGTGGGCTGAATGAGTTCTTGCTATCAACACCCCAGGCTGAGGCCCAATGAGAAAATACACTGAAATGGATTGCTATTTGCCACGCCTGTTTCTCAATTTCCCTTTTATTTTCTAATTTCTTTTCATGTGGGTTTGGGCTTAGTACTCGCTTGCTACCAACACCCCCTCTTGGGCCCAGGTTTGGATTTTAACTGAAATAAATTGCTATCTGACACGCCACTTTAATATTTTTAATTGTTTTTCTTTTATTTTTACATTTTTCATATAGTTTAGGAAATAATTCACAATAATTAGGAAAATTAGTCTTTTTAATCTAGGTTTTTTTCCCCTAACTCCTTAAAGAGTCTAGAATTTAATAGGATAAAAAAATAATTGATTCATGCATTTTATATTTTAATTGCATTTTTGTATTTTTAGTTGGTTTTAATTTTGAATATGGTTGACATGTGTTCTTGCTGATTTTATTGTGGATGATTGGTGTATGATTTTGAGTTGATTATTTTTGGGCTAGTTAGCTTAGATATGCATGTACCCCTAGTAATTTTCTCATAATTTTGTGAGAGAATTTTAGGCTGGTTTGAGCATAACTTTAGGTGTTGTAGATTTAGGGTTTTAAGATAGTACCCTTAGGTGTAGGGCATAGTTTTTGGTCCAAATGAATGGATAACCCCCTGGTTTTTTGTATGGAATATTCTTAAGAGGTTTAGGAACCCTTAGAATTTTTTGTAGGATTTTACAACCATTTTTGGTATTTTAATTAGAATTAGTTTTAGGACTAACTTCTAGGTGTTTCTGATGAACTAACTTAACTAGTTTAACTCAATAGTTCCCCTTAGATTAGGGTGGTGTTGCTTTTGATCTTGGATGATCATGAAGACCAATTGAAGATGCTTGGGAGTGCTTGAAGATGCTTGGATGTGAAGATTTTCTCATCTTGTGGAGGCTTGTCAGGAGCTTAGGGTAACTAGGGTTTTAGGAAGAGCATTAAACTAGTTTTGTTTCTTTCTTCAAACATGGAGTATATTGTTCATCTCCATTCAATCCAATGACATGAAGTCCTCTTAAAGAATTCACATCTATCCCTTGGAGGGATGAATGACATGCTTTAGGAGTAGAACTTTGAGGGTACTTTTCTACTATAATGTTAAGTTCTCAGTGGCTTCCCTTGGTTGTCATTGAGTTTCTTAACACTTCAGCTTGATCTTGTTGAATGATTTCCCTTGGAGGTGCTTGTTGAAGCTTGGTAAAGATGAAGTTTGGAGCTTGTTGAAGCTTGTTGAGAATGAGGTTTGTGCTTGTTGAAGCTGTGGGCTTGTTGAAGCTAGGGTTTTGCTGCTTGTTGAGGCTGTTTACTAGTTGAAGTTTGCTTGTTGAAGCTGGGGTTTTGTAGCTTGTTGAAGTTTGGTGCTTGTTGAAGAGTGAAAGTTTATTGAAACTTGAAGATGACGGTTGTTGCTGTCAACCTTTTGCTGTTTAGTCACCTGTTGTTGTCAGAGCTGCTGCTGATGCTGTTTGCTGTAGGAGTCTGGTGTTGCTGTCTGGGCTGCCTCCTCTGCTGGGGTTTTGTTTTCTGTATTGTTTGTTGGCTTGTGCTGCTTGCCCCCTAGCTTTGAAGTGAATGTTGATTCACTTTGCCTATTGTTTTCCCAGGTTCGAGGTTGAGCCAGACTCCCTTGCCTCGCTTGTATTGCTGCATTGCATGCATTTTACTGTATTTGCTTGCTTTCTTTTCTGTTTATCCCCTAGGATCTCTGGTTTCCTTTGTGCAGGAGGGAATTATGATAGACATTAGGATTCTTATCCATGCATGACAACATTAGGGTAGTTTTTATTCCCTTTTCAACCCTAGGCTTTTTAGAGCGTCTTTCTCTTCTTATCTCAAAACAACTCAAAATACAGTAATAAGGTTGATCGATGTCGTACGTTACGAGCCTGAAGCTATTTGAGAAAGGGTTGCTAGAGAGCTTCTTTCCAGTAGTCTGGCTGCTTAGTGTGGTACCCTTTGGGTGACACACGACGTAGTCACTCTCAAATCATAGTCTCTAGTGCGTCAGAGATTGCAAACAAACTAAAAAACACTTCTTTTGTACAAGATTCAAAACAAACATCAAAGTGTCATTTTTGTCCGCTTTGACTCTTAATCAAGAAAAACCCTTTCATAAGGTAATAAAAAACAGTCAGACAAGCTTGTGTCTTCCGTAGCCCGAACTACGTTTGCTCTGATCTTTCATGCTGTATGAAAGTACGTAGGCATAGGATGCCGTGTCCTAGCGAGCAACCTTCCCCCCTTTAGTTAGGTGAACTACGTAGACTCTGACTTTCCCATTGCACGAGGGAATACATAGGCATAGAGCGACGAAGCTCTATCGAGTCTCTTTTCATTTTCTTTTCTTTTTAACCCAGACCTGTAGAGTAGATAGAATAACAATCCGTACTAGAAAACAAGCGTGGATCCCGTCGAGTACGGCAGACGTGAGGGGTGCTAATACCTTCCCCTTGCGTAATCGACTCCCGAATCCAGGATTTGGTTGCGATGACCATTCCTTTCCCGTTTTGTGTTAGGTTTACTCTGAGCGTTTCCTTTCCCTCTGTTAGGATAAATAACGCATGGTGGCGACTCTTCTGTCATAGCCGGCGCCGATTTTTGCAGTAGCGACAGTTGGCGACTCTGCTGGGGACTCCAACGGTTCCCTACGCGAGTCAATCCTAGCGCTTGTTTTCCCGTCGTGGGTTTTGTATGGATTTACTTTTCCGTATTTACTTTCAGCATAATATTATTATTGTTATGCTGGGTAGGGGGTTAGATATAGAGATAAGCCGGACCTGGGCTTGAGTGCACCTAGAATTAGTTGTGGAAAGTAGTGGGCGCGTGCATGCTTTGCATATACTAGTGTCCCACAAAATCCACGCTCGGACGAGGTTCTTCTGGTTGACTTCTTTTTCAACCCTTTGGGTTGAGGGGGTTGTTGGTTAGTTGGATTGTCGACTCCGGGGATCGATCAATTGGAAGTTGGCTAAGTGAGGCCTCTTCAGGACATGATGATGCCACACCTTCTGGGTATCGTATCATCAGTCTTGAAAGTCTGTGACACCGACGACCGCATAGGATGCCGTACCTTGAGTCAGTTGATAGGACACCTACTTGTGAGAGGGATTGGGGCATGCAGGAAACTTGACCTCCAGACTACCCGGTTTTCTCTACATTGGATCAGTATGTGTAGTTATTTTGTGGTTCTTCATCAGAGCATTGTTTTGGGTCTGTTGAGACCAGGTTGGAGCATTGTTTTGAGTCTGTTGAGACAAAGTGGAGCATTGTTATAGGTCTGTTGAGACGGGATTTGAGCAGTATTGTGGGTCTGTTGAGACAGATATTGTGGATGGATCTCTTCAGCAATATATCACTTGATCCCTGTTGCATGTTTGCATATTGCATTGTTGCATACTCATTTTTCATATCATTAACGTGTGTCTATGCTGCAGGTGCATTTCATACCCTCTGATCCTAGTTGCCCGGATTTCTGTCTGCTGCTATTATGGATACTTTGAAAAAGATTGTGGCGTACAAGTTGCCTACTCCAGATGTTTCTTCTTTGCTTGGTTTGATATCCATGGCTGATGATGATGTGAAGAGAAGATTCAGGAAGAGTTATGGGAAACTGCTTAGGTTGGTTTGCAAACCATCCACATATGAGCTGAACGGATTGTACGCGCTGATGCAGTTTTACGATCCCCTGCTGAGGTGTTTTACTTTCCCTGATTTCATTCTGGCTCCGACCATGGAGGAATATGCTGAGATTTTGGAGCTAACCATTCAGGACAGGGTACCCTTCATTCATATGGGTGCTGAGCCCAAGCTGGAGGATTTGGTTGTTGCTTTGCATTTAGATTCCTCAGAGTTGCTGTTAACCTCGTGGAATGGAGTTTCTGGTTTTTCTCTCAAGTTCTTGTTTGGGAAAGCACAAGAGTATGCCAAGAGTGGCTGTTGGATTGTGTTTAATGCTATCCTTGCTTTGTGTATCTATGGCATTGTACTGTTCCCTAATATGCATGACTTTGTTGATTTGGATGCATTCCATATATTTGCTTCAGGAAATCCTGTGCCTACACTGATCGGAGATTTCTATCACTCACTGCATTATAAGAACGAGAATAGGAGGGGCAAGAACGTCTCTTGTTGTGTGCCTTTGTTGTATATGTGGTTTGATAGTCACCTGCCCAAGAAGGGTATCTTTGCTGAGTCTGCAGCTACGGCAGAATGGTATGAGCGTCTAATGGGGCTTTCTTCAGAAGATGTTGTCTGGTTTGATAGGGACTTACTGGGGTCTGAGATTATCTACAGCTGTACAGGATATCCTAACGTTCCTCTGATTGGGAGAAAAGGGTGCGTTAACTACAATCCGTTATTGTTGATCAGGCAATTCGGTTATGCTCTAAGAAGCCCGCCAAAAGAGGAGGAAGTGCAGGAATCTCTGTACTTCATAGGTGATTTGAAGGGAGAATTT
Organism: Lathyrus sativus; assembly: GCA_963859935.3. Classification (NCBI taxonomy): domain Eukaryota; kingdom Viridiplantae; phylum Streptophyta; class Magnoliopsida; order Fabales; family Fabaceae; genus Lathyrus; species Lathyrus sativus. Next base: position 7,900,112 of record CAWUDS030004439.1, read on the forward strand.
CTATCCAAGCTTTAGCATGCTTGGAATAATATCAGCAAGAAGGGTAAGCTGGTGTTGGGTAAGAATGATTGTCAAGCCTATGCTCCGTACAAGGTTTGGATCCAAGATAGGGCAAAGCAGGCGCTGATGCCGTTTCCTGCAGTATTACCTCCTGCTCCCCTCGTGGTTGAGGAGCCAACCACTGTGCCCATTGAGAGATATGAGCAGGTTGTGAAGGAGAAAGAAGAGCTGATGATAGACAATGAGAAGTTGGAAGAAGAGCTAGTGTAACTCAGGAGCGAAAGGAATGAAGTCGTATATTCCTTCGAGCAGCAAACAAATTTGGTGAACCAGTTAGGTGCAGAACTGACTGAGCAACGAAAGAAGCGCAAACGCTTGGGGATAGATTTCAAGAGCTCTCATGACATGCTGGAGTCTAAGAAGAAAGCACTTGATATAGCCCACCAGGAGATCTCCATATTCAACAAAACTTGGAATGCTACACTGGCAAATAACAAAGAAAGAGAAGACAGACTGAAGCTGCAGATCTCTGAACTGGAAGATCAGTTGAAAGCTAGCCAGAAAAAGTTTGAAGAAGAGGTTATGCGGAGATACGCCGTTCAGAATTCGTTGAACAAAGTTGTCAAGCGTAAGAAAGAGTCTGCATCCCAGAAGCGGAAGCTAGAGGATTGCTTTGGAGAAGGTGTTTGGGAGGAATCCATTGGGGATCTCCAGCGTGTTATCAGGCAAAGAGACTCGCTCGTCGAAGGGTTTCTTTCTCAGCCGGATCATCCCAAGACTAAGATATTGTTAGAAGAGTATCAGGCATATGGTCGCACATGATTACCTTATGCACTATTGTATATGCTTTATTTGCATTGTGCTGGCCATCACCAGGATTGTTGGTTGAGGTCATGCCTTCTTGTTATTGAACACTCAGTGATGTTGTATTCTGCCTTGTTGGGCTCTTCAGCAATATATGAGATGTTTTTTCCATGAATGGATCCAAGCTTCTTATCAATATCACTCTCACTGCACTGGCACTTTGGCACTAGAATCGGGGGTCGATCTCTCTAACGCACAGACACATATTGCATCTGCATATTCATTTCGCATTGCTAGTTACTTGTTGAATCTGTGTCTTATTTCCTGCATCTCACAGGTTTTTCAGGATTGACGAACAAAGAGTCCACCGCTATTCAACCCGAAACAACTGCAACAAGATTATGGATCAAGTTCAAGTCGAGATGCAGGAAATTCGTGAGAAGCTGACTTTGTTCATGCAAGCTATGGAGAGTATGGCCAAGGGCCAAGAGAATCTTCAGACCTTGGTGTAGCCGCTGCTGACGCGGACAAATGGAAATGGCAATACTGACCACATTTCTGTTGAAACTCCTCGCCGGGAGGATGAGATACCGACAGTTGTTACTCCACCTGTTGTGACTGTCAACGGAAACACTGGTACTAGTGCAGGTGCTGGTGCGGGTAATGGCAATACTGGAAATGGTGGTGATGGGCCTGTTATTAACAACAAAGGCAACGCTGTGGATGTCGATCAAGGATTCGTTGCCAATGTTGGCTTTGGAAATAATGGGTATGGCAATGTCAATCAGGACGGGAACTTCGGGTTCAACAACCAAGGCTTTGGTAATGACGGTTACGGCTACAATCAGGGGTATGGCCACAGTAATGGTGGATTCGGTAATGTGAATAACAACGGCGCTGGGGCATTTCCCTTCAACAACGGTTTTGGACCTGCTGGGGCCAATCTAGGGTTCGGCAACCGAGGACAGGGTCCTGCGTTCAACCAACAAGGATTTGGCCGTAACATGGGTTACAATGTGTACGACAATGACTGGAATGTGGATCAACAGGACGACGCTTTTTCGGGAAGAGGTATGGGACCTGAGGGCCCCATTGACCCTGTTCAGAGGATCAGAATGCTAGAAGAGCAGATGAAAGGTGTGGTTGATCAGAACTCCGCTGGGTTAGATATGACTACTATGGGGTTGGTACCAGGGCTGAGGATGCCATTAAAATTCAAGGCTCCAACATTCGGCAAATACAAAGGGGATACTTGCCCAAAGGTCCATGTACGTTCTTATTATAGAAGGATGTCTGCATATTCCAATGATGAAAGGATGCTCATGCATTTCTTTCAGGATAGCTTATCGGGACCATCGTTGGAATGGTACATGGGGCTGGAGCCCACTCAGATTAGAAGCTGGAAGCAGTTGGCTGATGCTTTCATTATGCATTACAAATATAACAGCGATTTGGCGCCAAACAGAGTTCAGTTGCAGAGTCTGTCGCAGAAAAATGGTGAAAGTTTCAAAGAGTACGCGTAGCAGTGGCGCGATATGGAAGCTCGGGTGCACCCTCCTTTGGTTGAAATTGAGATGAATGACATGTTTGTGGGGACATTTACAGGAATGTACTATGACAAGTTACTCAATGTTTCGATGGGTGGTTTCTCCGATATGATCCTTATGGGAGAAAGGATCGAAAATGGAATTAAAATTGGAAAGATTCAGGCAGGCGAATCCACTTCAGCTGGGGGTGCGAGAAAAGCGTTCGGCAGAAGACGACAGGGTGATACAAGCGCTGTATTTGGTGGCAGAGGCCGGGGCAGAGGCAGATATCAGTACAGTCAACCTCAACAAATAGCTAGTGTTACTATTCCAATTCCTCAACAACAACAACAGCAGCACCAACAACCACAGCAGCAACAAAGGCAGAATCAGGGTCAGAGAAGGTTTCAGAATGCAAAGCCGAAGAGGGTATTTGATAAGCCTCCGTCGACATATGCAGAGCTTCTTCAGACACTGCTGGGTTTGAATTTGGTTGAGAAAAGAACATTGGAACTGCCTTCAGGACCGACACTTCCTTATGGCTATGACGCTAGTAAGCACTGCGAATTCCATTCCGGGGCGCCCGGACATGATGTAGAATCTTGTCACGCTTTTAAGCATAAATTTCAAGACTTGTTGGACAATAAAGCCATCAACTTTGGCCAGGCAGGGCCCAATATTGTACAACAGCCTATGCCTAATCATGGGGCAAACGCTATCTTGACAGAAGAAAATTTGAACTTGTTGATGGATGTTAACGAGCTGAAGACACCATTTAGTGAGGTGAAAAGCAGGTTGCTCAGAGGGGGAGTATTTCCTGGTTGTGATGAATACTGTTTAGAGTGTTGGACCCAGCCTGAGGGTTGTACCGATTTGAAGCGGGGCATTCAGGCCATGATCGACGAAGGGACCTTGCAATTTGATCGAACTGCGGTTGAGAAGCCTGTGGAGGCATTTTGTGATAAGCAGAATGATATTGCAACGGTGACGATCCCGAGGAAGACTATAACGATAACGACGCCCGCCCAACGACCAACTATTACGATTACCAAAGCAGGGTCGGTTCCCTTTGAATGTACGAAAGCTGTCCCGTGGACATACGAATTAGAAGCGTATTGCAACTGTGAAAAGATTGTGGTGAATCGCCAGCCAGCTGGGGCTGTTGATAATGTCGTTGGAACGGGGTGCATGACCCGTAGCGGAAGGATCTTTACCTCACCTGAAATAGAAGCAGAGAGATTGGCCAAAGGAAAAGCCAAGGTAAATGAAAGCGGGCCTACTCAGTCAAAAGAAAAGGATACGCCGCTCAAGGACGTAGAGGAGTTCATGAGACTGATCCGCAAAAGCGACTACAAAATTATTGAACACCTACAGTAGACGTCGTCGAAGATTTCTATCTTGTCATTGTTGTTATGTTCCGAGGCCCACCGGAACGCCTTGCTGAAGATTCTGGATATGTCATTTGTGCCTCAAGAAGTGTCGGTAAATCAGTTAGAGGGGGTAATGGCGCATGTCAATGCTGGACATAGTCTGGGTTTCACAGATTTTGATCTAACACCCACGGATCGAGAGCACAACATGGCTTTGCATATATCGGTGGAATGCCGGGGCACCGTAATGTCGCGCGTATTGGTGGATACTGGATCGTCGTTGAATGTATTTCCAAAGAAAGCCATGATGAAATTGGACATACGGGGAATTATCTGCACGCCCAGCGATTTGGTTGTGAGGGCGTTTGACGGGACGAAAAGATCAATGTTTGGGTCAATAACATTACCGCTGCAGGTGGGGCCAGAAATTTTTGATACCGAATTCTACATCATGGATATCCATCCGGCTTATAGCTGCCTTCTTGGACGCCCATGGATCCACGCTGCAGGGGCCGTAACATCCACTTTGCATTAGAAGTTGAAGTACATGGTGGGTGATAGTGTTGTTACCGTTTGCGGGGAGGAGGACATTTTGGTCAGCCACCTGTCTTCGTTCCGATATGTTGAGGTCGACGGAGAAATACACGAGACACCTTGTCAAGCCTTCGAAGGGTTGCAGAATAAAAACAAAGCTCAGGGTTCCGGAAAAATGCCAGAGGTGGTAGTGTCATCCTACAAGGAAGCTCAGGCTTTAGTGCAGACTGGTGAGACTAAAGGTTGGGGGCAGGTTTTGGAGAATCCCGTGAAGAATGACAAGTTTGGGCTAGGGTATCGACCGACGACGTCAGCGTCATCTTCAGGAGCGCCCAGGTTCAAAGGACCGGTCACGATTACGCCAAGCGGGGTGTGCTTTGAGACTATCAACGCTATTTCCGATGCTGAAGACGGAGATAGTGACTGCGATATGGACGCGTGGATCCAGCCAAGCGTGCCAGGACAAAGTCTCTGCAACTGGTCCATCTGGGAAACTGTCCCAGTGACTCTTAAACAGTAATGATTTGTTTTATCAATTGTTGAATAATCCTATGTCCTACCCGGGGCATAGTGATTTTACATTAGGGCTACTTGATTATGTGTATTACACTGTTTTAATCATGAAATAAAGGCGTTTTTCATATACAAATATTGTGATCCCTGTTCTTCTTGTTTTTACTTTAACAATAAATGGCAATGTGGTTATTTTCTTTGTTTACGTGTTGAAGCGTTTAACCATTTCCTTTGCAGGACTAATATTTCAGATTACATCTCCTACGAACCGCCTATGACTCGTTTCGACTTCGAGCATCCGGTATTTCAAGCAGAGGAAGAGATTGTTGAGGATAGCGACCTGCCAGAGGAGCTGACTCGTTTGTTGAAACAGGAAGAGAGGATCATTCTGCCTCATCAGGAGGAAATTAAGATTATCAACTTGGGGTCAGAAGAAGTTGTGAGAAATATCCGTATAGGGGCTGCGCTGCAGAGCGACATCAAGCAAAGGCTGATTGAGATACTGCGAGAGTATAGTGATATATTTGCTTGGTCGTACGAGGATATGCCTGGGTTAGATACGGACATAGTTGTGCACCGTCTGCCACTGCGAGAGGAATGTCCGCCTGTTAAACAGAAACTCAGGAGAACCAGACCAGACATGGCTGTGAAAATCAAGGAGGAAGTTCAGAAACAGTGGGATGCTGGTTTCCTAGCTGTTACAACTTATCCGTCATGGGTCGCTAATATAGTACCAGTGCCGAAGAAAGACGGTAAAGTGCGAATGTGTGTAGACTACCGTGATTTGAATAGGGCGAGCCCGAAAGATGACTTTCCACTTCCTCACATTGATGTGCTGGTTGATAACACAGCTCAGTTCTCCGTATTCTCCTTCATGGACGGCTTCTCAGGCTATAATCAGATCAAAATGGCACTAGAAGACATGGAGAAGACTACCTTCATTACTCCCTGGGGAACATTTTGCTACAAAGTGATGCCCTTCGGACTGAAGAATGTTGGGGCAACGTATCAACGTGCTATGACGACTCTCTTTCATGACATGATGCACAAAGAGATCAAGGTTTATGTTGATGATATGATTGCCAAATCCCAGACGGAGGAGGAGCATTTGGTTAATCTGCTGAAATTGTTCAAAAGGCTTAGGAAGTTCAGGTTGAGACTGAATCCTAACAAGTGCACCTTTGGGGTGAGATCGGGTAAACTGCTGGGGTTTATTGTGAGCGAAAAGGGAATAAAGGTTGATCCTGCAAAGATAAAAGCTATACAAGAAATGCCGACGCCTAAAACAGAAACAGAAGTGCGTGGATTTTTAGGGAGGTTGAATTACATCGCGCGGTTCATATCTCACTTAACTGCGACATACGAGCCGTTATTCAAGTTGTTGAAAAAGGTTCAGGTGTTGACCTGGAATGAAAATTGTCAAAAGGCGTTCGACAAGATAAAAGAATACTTGCAGGAACCTCCTGTTTTGATACCCCCAGTGGCCGGGAGACCTTTAATTATGTATTTGACGGTTCTTGAGGAAAGTATGGTTTGTGTTCTCGGTCAACACGACGAGACCGGACGTAAAGAGCATGCGATCTACTATTTGAGTAAGAAGTTTACTGACTGTGAGTCCAGATACTCAATGCTCGAGAAGACGTGTTGCGCGCTGGCCTGTGCCGCCAAACGTTTGAGGCAATACATGCTGAATCATACAACCATGCTAATTTCAAAGATGGATCCAATCAAATATGTGTTTGAGAAGCAAGCACTCTCCGGAAGAATTGCCCGATGGCAGATGGTGTTAACAGAATACGATAAATATGTCTCGCAAAAGGCTATTAAAGGTAGCGTTCTGTCAGAGTACCTGGCTGAGCAGCCGGTTGAGGATTACCAATCGATGAGGTTTGATTTTCCTGACGAGGATATCATGTACCTGAAAATGAAAGATTGTGAAGAACCGTTGCCGGACGAAGGACCTGAGTTGGGTTCCAAATGGCAGTTGATATTTGACAGAGCTGTAAATTCCTATGGTAGCGGAATAGGGGCAATTATCACTACTCCTCAGGGGTCGCACATCCCCTTTACTGCCTGATTGACCTTTCCTGTTACCAACAATGAGGCTGAATATGAGGCTTGCATCATGGGTCTGGAAGAAGCCATTGATTTGCGAATCAAGAACCTGGATGTATACGGAGACTCAGCTCTGGTGGTGAATCAGATTAAAGGAGAATGGGAGACACGTCAGCCCAATTTGATACCCTATATGAATTATGCAAGGAGATTATTGCCTTTCTTTGACAAGGTGGAATTGCATCACGTACCGCGAGCAGAAAATCAAATGGCTGACGCCCTGACGACATTGTCTTTAATGTATAAAGTTAACTTCTGGAACGAGGCTCCCCGGATTGTTATCTCTCGGCTCGATAGGCCTGCATTCATATTTGCCATTGACGAGGCTCCCGATGGTAAACCCTGGTACTTTGACATCCATAATTTCCTGAAGAACAAGGAGTGTCCGGCTGGGGCATCCAGTCGAGATCAGAAGACTCTCAGGAGATTGGCTGGTAATTTCTATTTGAATCCGGACGATGTCCTATACAAAAGAAACCACAACTTGGTGTTGCTACGTTGTGTAGATGAGAAAGAGGCGCAGTTTCTCATGGAAGAGATACATGAGGGTACATTTGGTACACATGCTGGTGGGCATGCTATGACAAGAAAACTGTCGTGGGCAGGTTATTATTGGCTGACTATGGAAACAGACTGTTTCAAATTTGCAAAGAAGTGCCATAAATGCCAGATTTATACGGACAAAATCCATGTGCCTCCAAGCCCTCTGAATGTGATGTCATCACCGTGGCCTTTCTCGATGTGGGGGATTGATATGATTGGCAAGATTGAGCCCACCGCATCCAACGGTCACCGTTTCATTTTGGTAGCCATCGATTACTTCACCAAATGGGTGGAAGCAGCATCATATGCCAATGTGACCAAACAAGTGGTAGCCAGATTTATCAAACGAGATATTATCTGCAGATATGGAATCCCCGAGTGGATTATCACCGACAACGGTTCAAATTTGAATAATAAAATGATGAAAGAGCTTTGTCAGAATTTCAAGATTGAGCATCATAACTCTTCTCCGTACCGGCCCAAGATGAATGGCGTTGTCGAAGCGGCCAATAAGAACATAAAGAAGATTGTTCAGAAGATGGTTGTGACGTATAAGGACTGACACGAGATGTTACCTTTCGCTTTGCACGGTTATCGTACGACGATACGCACATCAACCGGGGCAACCCCTTTCTCATTAGTATACAGAATGGAGCCGGTGTTACCGTTAGAGGTCGAGATTCCTTCCTTGAGGGTTTTACGTGATGTCCAACTCGACGAGGCAGAATGGATTAAAGATAGACTGAATCAGCTCAGCTTAATGGATTAGAAGAGACTGGCTTCTCTAGCATACGGTCGGTTATATCAGAGCCGGATGAAGAAAGCTTACGACAAGAAGGTGTGCCCTCGAAGCTTTCAGACAGGCGATCTTGTTTTGAAAAAGATTCTCCCACCACAAACAGATCACAGGGGCAAGTGGACTCCCAATTATGAAGGTCCCTACGTTGTCAGAAAAGTCTTCTCTGGAGGAGCCTTGTTACTATCAACCATGGATGATGAGGACTTTACGTCTCCTGTGAATTCAGATGCAGTTAAAAAATACTTTGCTTGAAAGTGACCCGCTGGGCAGTAAAAAGATAGTCCAGGCAAAAATGGGGTATCCCGGCGAACCATAAAAAATGAATAAAAGGTTCGGGCAAAAGTTAAGGATAAAATTGAAAAGATGTACACCCGCGAAGTCGAAAACATGAAAAGGGCGACTTCGGCAAAAAAGGGTATCCTGGTGAATTGAAAACCCGCAAAGGGCGGTTAACGCAAAAGTTAGGGATTGAAAAAGCAAATGACTGCGGTCCGGATTTGATACGGCATTGCTTAGTGGTTTGGGAGTACCTGGGGGCCGTCTACCCAAAAACAATCTCTTCCGAAGATCGAGTACTGGGAAAGCGCGGAGTCAAGCGAGTCATAGGAGGATCAGCTCATGGTGTTCATCTGCATTACGTTGCCGACATGTAGACAAATATTGTTTTGTATTTTCTTTATGCTTCTTGTGCATATATTTATGTGTGGTTATGCGTAACTTCCTCTTTTCAGGAGTTGCATCCAGTGTACAAAACTTTGCCTATTCAGAGGCCCGTTATCAATAAAACATGTTATTCAGTACTTGATGCTTGTTCTTTACTGTTTTGTTTGTGAAAGACGCTGATGTTTTTTGATAAACTTGCACTTACATAATCTTGCTGGCCCTTGCCAATAATTGCTAAAACTTCGAATTGACTGGAGTAATGTCACAGGTGCTAACCCGGATAGATTCTGTTGTATAGGCTTGTTTTGTCTCGTTTGTGTTTTGCAGGGTTCTTACCTTTGGAGAAAACGGTCAGGAATTGTATTCCCCAGCCAAGGTCGCTTGACGTAAGACCTGAATCTAGTTGATGTCATTCCTCAGCTAGTCGCAGCGTATCCCCAGAAAGTTGAAATGACATTTTCCCTTCCCGAAGGAGAGAATTATCTTCCCCAGGAGAGTGTCCTCATGGAAAGCCGTCCATAGGATTAACTCTAGCAAGTCAAAATCAATGCCCCTGCAGAGGTTGCGCTCCTCAGCGAATCGAAGATGTGTACGTTAATCTCCAGCATGGGAGATTCCCGCAATAGTTAACCGAGCTGTTGGTTTGAAAGGTTTATGTCCGTGAAGGATGGTTTTCTTGCTTCCCGCAGGTCGTCATGCCATTGACAGGATGTTGATCCTCAGCAGAGTGGTAACTCTAAATGTGTAAAATGTGCCCAGACAGTGTGCTTTGTCCAGAAGTGTCGCTTCTTCCCCGACTAAGTTTGTTCACTAGTAAGGTGTTTTTTCTTTCCTCCTAGTGGAAATTGATGTTCAATCTCTCCCCGGCAGAGTTTGGTTGTGTTTTTGGCGTTTATTTCGCCAGAATACTTTGTGATATTTGTTCTCCCCAGCGGGGTTGGTTTTATCCTCAGCATTCATGTTGTCGAGACATCATTATCAGAGTGGCCCCGGCGGCTTGAGCCTGCATTTGCATTTGCATGTATCGTCATATTTGCATCTACTCAAACGCGTAGCATTTCCGTGCCGTACGGAGCATTACGCCATTTTCAAACATACGCATTTTGGAACATAAATCAGGTTGGTTAACCTTTTGCTTTCAGGTGTGTTTTCTCAGCAGGAGTGTGGAGTTCTAGCTTAGACCTATTACCTGGTATTCGAGGTCTAGCCGTGAGACGTGTGATGATACGGTTCATCTTACTATTTTCCCCACAGAGTTACTTGGTTAAGTTTCTCTTTGCCCCCGAGCAGAGTTATTTGTTTAAATTTCTCTTGTTTCCCCTCCAGAGTTGCTTGTTGAAGTTTCTCTTATCCGGCCAGCGGATTATTTTCTTCAAATTTGCTGTTACGTCAGCGTCAAAAGGGTTTCATGAATCAATTTCGGAAGCTGCCGCCGGTTATCGAAACGGGGGTCCGGCAGTGGGGTTTCCAAATATCCCCCATAGAGTCCTCCTCGAAGTTGCTGTCACGTCAGTGCTAAAAGGTTTATGGGTTGGGACCAATGGAGATAACTACTGTAGAGATAGGCAGAGAAACTGTATTCAGAGTATCTTCCTGTATGGATGAACAGATGTGTTTTCCTACTGGTTGACAGAAGTATTCCCCCGGAATTCGCAAAATTTTATTGCCTATGTTGATAGGAGTTCCTAGTGTTGACGAGATATGAGTCCTAACGTGGACAGGGTTATTTCTCCGTGTTGACGGAATGTGAGTCCTAACGTGGACAGATTTGATTTCTCCGTGTTGACGGAATGTGCAGTCCTGACATGGACAAATTAATTACTCTTCGTGTTGACGAAAGGGTGTCCTGACATGGACCATTTACCCCCAGCAGATATCTTTCTTCGTATTGGCAAAATGCGAGTCCTGACGTGGACAAATTTATAGTTCCTCGTGTTGACGAGATGCGCGAGTCCTGACGCAGACAAATCAAGTTACCTTCCCTCGTGTTGACGAGATGTGAGTCCTGACGTGGACGAGTTTACCGTTCTTCGTGTTGACGGGATGTGAGTCCTGACGTGGACAAATTTATTTCTCTTCATGGTGACGGGTTGATTCCTCCGTGTTGATGGAATGTGAGTCCTGACGTGGATAATTTATTCCTAGCATGGACAATCTATTCCTAACATGGACAGTTTATTCCTAACGTGGACGATTTATTCCTAACGTGGACAATTTATTCCTATGTTGATAGGATCCCCTCGTGTTGACGAGATGCGAACAACTCATCCCCAGCGAAGTCGCAGGGATTTCTTCGTGTTGACGGAATGTAGCGTCCTAACGTGGGCAAAGTTCTATTCCTGTGTTGTTGAGATTTCTTTGTGTTGACGAGATGTGAGTCCTGACGTGGACAGATTTGTGTTTATTCGTGATTTGATGACATTTGGGTCCAGATGTGGACAAGGTTACTCCTGTGATGACAAAATCTCTATTCGTGTTGACGAATTTGTTTCTCTTCTTGTGTTGACAAGGTTAGTCCAGTTGTGGCGGAGGTTTTGCAAAAGTTGTTCGGTACCTGTGGCGTTACATAGGTGGTTGAAGGTGACATCAGAATTATTATCAGACATTGGATCACTTGTTTCCGTAACAACCAGACTCAGTTGGTGGATGTCGTTCCCCAAGCAGTGCAGTTTATTTCGGCGGTTGGCAAATTTCCGGGTTTCTTGGTATTCAACCGTCTCGTACCTCGATTGTTTGAAGGCCGTTCCCTCTTCACCCAGTCGGGTCCAAGCCGTTTGAATAGGGGCAGCTGTTGCACCCCAAAATTTGCTCAACCTTTTCTTGCCTGATTTGTGTTTCATTGCATTTCATTTGCATAGTTACATCATTCACATAGTTCTAATCATTTGCATACCATAGCATAGCATGCATCCAACAAGGAATCAAGGGTGTCTATCAAGAGAAGAGCCTAGCAAGAAGTGTTCTCCAAGATGAGAAGTCATCCAGGCCATCAAGAATGATTTGAAGTCTTGAGAAATTTGAGGGCCTACATGTGGGTTTTGCTCCTATCTTGAGGAATATTGAGAATCATCAGTGGGATGTGAAACATGGATTGTGAATTTGAGGTGTGTATGGATCTCATGGAAAGCCTAGAGGGCCATATTGAAGCTGAGACAAGTCATTGATTCAAGTATGAGAGCCACAGTTGAAGTGCAGTCAACTAGGGTTTCATCTGGGTCAACCCTAATTCAATTGTGCAAATTGGAGAGCATCAAAGCCTACCTTGAGGTCATGGGATTCATGGATTGGTATGTTGATACATGTGTGGTGTTGTGCCAAGGTTAAGCAAAGAAAGATCAAGAATGTGGGAAGTTGCTAATTTAGGGTTTTAGTGCAAATCACCCTATTTAGTGCCTAACTTCAAAGCCACATAAGTCAAAATACAAGTTTCAAATGGATCTTTGGAAAACATGAAACTTGTAGAGCATCTCAATACCTTTAATTTTAGTGCTAGAAGTCCTCAAGGGGATTTATAGAACTCAAGTTATGGTCCTTGCAAATTACAGCTCATCAGAGGACACTAAAATTTATCTGTGAAAGTCACTTGACTTCCAAGAAACTTTTGCCCTTCAAGGAGCTTTCAAATGGATTCTTGGTGAACATGAGAGTTGTAAATCTTAATCTTATCTTTCCCTATAGTACTATAAGTCCTTGATAGGATTTGTAGCACTCTAGTTATGGTCTTGGCAAGCCAGGGGTATTTTGGGTATTGGTGATTATAGGTCATTTTCAAGCATGGGCCAAAATCTCCAACTTGCAAGCTTCAAATGGAAAATTGTTCAACTAGAAAGTTTCTCGAAATAGGGTTTTAACCTTGACCATGCATCAAAGAGGCTTTGAATTGGCTCATAGGAGAAGTTGGTTTGAGAAATTTTGAAAAGGAAGAAAATAAGTCATTTAAAGGTCAAAAAATGGGATTCTTGGTTTTATGGTCAAACAAGTCCATGTTATATACCAAATTGATCAGAAAAGGAATTTTAAAGACAATGACATTGTTAGATTTTGGATTTGATTCCAATTTCACATGGTTCCCCTTGTACCTTAAGGTTGAGGTAACATAACCATTACACTCCATAAGATCAAAAGCAAGGCAATTACACATCCAATTCAATTCTAAATATCACAAGAGGAGAAATTCAAGCAAGATTGAAGGCTGAAACAGAGCAATGCATGATTTCCACATATGAGATTTTCAAGGGATATGAGAAATTCAAAATCTCATTGTGGTTGTTAGAGAAAGTTCTAGAGGTTTCCATCACACTCTATATATTGTATGCAACTGATTCAGATAGTTTTTTTAGCAAGGATTGAGCAAGGAATCATAGAGAGCAACTGAATTTTCCCAACTGCATCTCAGAATCGGGTTTTGGAATTGAAGAGGATTCAGTGCAAATTGACCATTGTAGAAGCTTGGGGGAGTGTTCTTGAGTGATTCTACAAAAGATTGGAGCTTGAACCGAGCATTTGCACCTTCTGTTCATCCAGTTTTTCCAGGTTTGCACCTTTCTTTTTTCAGCATGATTCATAGCAAATTGGTTAAGATTTGATGTATGGAGAGGTTAGTGATGATGCTTAGATGGATTTCAGTCCAAGAATTGAGTGATTCGTGGCACTTTAGGTTGTGATCAGAATTCTGTTGAGAGGAATATCTTGAGATTCTTGAGGCTTTAGGCATGGCTGAGTGGTTAATTTTGATCCCTGAAGAGTGTAGATGACATTAATGACTTTAATTTTAAGTTTTGGAGTGATCAAGAATTGGATGAATCTCTGCAACTTGGATCGGGTTTGGCTTTAGGGTTAGAATCAATGGAAATGGAGGTCATTTTTGGACTCAGGGGATGATTTTAAGTGGGATAGGGTGTTTCAGTTTTGTGTGTGATGCGTTTTTGGGATTGTCTCTCCAGAGAAGACGGTGGCGCAAAGCTCAGGCCACCGTCTGAGTTTCTCCCTCCATTTTCAAATGTTTTGGGGACGATGAATCTCCTACCATTGATTCATGTTTTGACCTTGACTAATTCCACAAATCAATGGCCACAATTTCGTTTGGAAGTCTGAAGAGAGATTGACATCAAAACTCACCGTTTCATTTAATTGGCATTGGGTGGGCTGAATGAGTTCTTGCTATCAACACCCCAGGCCGAGGCCTAATGAGAAAATACACTGAAATGGATTGTTATTTGCCACGCCTGTTTCTCAATTTCCCTTTTATTTTCTGATTTCTTTTCAGTAGGTTTAGGCTTAGTACTCGCTTTCTACCAACACCCCCTCTTGGGCCCAGGTTTGGTTTTATAACTGAAATAAATTGCTATCTGACACGCCACTTTAATATTTTTAATTGTTTTTCTTTTATTTTTACATTTTTCATATAGTTTAGGAAATAATTCACAATAATTAGGAAAATTAGTTTTTTTAATCTAGGTTTTTTTCCCCCTGACTCCCTTAAAGAGTCTAGAATTTAATAGGATAAAAAAATAATTGATTCATGCATTTTATATTTTAATTGCATTTTTGTATTTTTAATTGGTTTTAATTTTGAATATGGTTGACATGTGTTCTTGCTGATTTTATTATGGATGATTGGTGTATGATTTTGAGTTTATTCTTTTTAGGCTAGTTAGCTTAGATATGCATGTACCCCTAGTAATTTTCTCATAATTTTGTGAGAGAATTTTAGGCTAGTTTGAGCATAACTTTAGGTGTTGTAGATTTAGGGTTTTAAGATAGTACCCTTAGGTGTAGGGCATAGTTTTAGGTCCAAATGAATGGATAACCCCCTTGTTTTTTGTATGGAATATTCTTAAGAGGTTTAGGAACCCTTAGAATATTTTGTAGGATTTTACAACCATTTTTGGTATTTTAATTAGAATTAGTTTTAGGACTAACTTCTAGGTGTTTCTGATGAACTAACTTGACTAGTTTAACTCAATAGTTCCCCTTAGATTAGGGTGGTGTTGCTTTTGAGCTTGGATGATCATGAAGACCAATTGAAGATGCTTGGGAGTGCTTGAAGATGCTTGGATGTGAAGATTTTCTCATCTTGTGGAGGCTTGTCAGGAGCTTAGGGTAACTAGGGTTTTAGGAAGAGCATTAAACTAGTTTTGTTTCTTTCTTCAAACATGGAGTATATTGTCCATCTCCATTCAATCCAATGACATCAAGTCCTCTTAAAGAAGTCACATCTCTCCCTTGGATGGATGAATGGCATGCTTTAGGAGTAGAACTTTGAGGTGTACTTTTCTACTATAATGTTAAGTTCTCAGTGGCTTCCCTTGGTTGTCATTGAGTTTCTTAACACTTCAGCTTGATTTTGTTGAATGATTTCCCTTGGAGGTGCTTGTTGAAGCTTGGTAAAGATGAAGTTTGGAGCTTATTGAAGCTTGTTGAGAATGAGGTTTGTGCTTGTTGAAGCTGTGGGCTTGTTGAAGCTAGGGTTTTGCTGCTTGTTGAGGCTGTTTACTGGTTGAAGTTTGCTTGTTGAAGCTGGGGTTTTGTAGCTTGTTGAAGTTTGGTGCTTGTTGAAGAGTGAAAGTTTATTGAAACTTTAAGGTGAAGTTTGGTGCTTGTTGAAGAGTGAAAGCTTGTGTCTTCCGTAGCCCGAACTACGTTTGCTCTGATCTTTCATGTTGTATGAAAGTACGTAGGCATAGGATGTCGTGTCCTAGCGAGCAACCTCCCCCCTTTAGTTAGGCGAACTACGTAGACTCTGACTTTCCCATTGCACGAGGGAATACGTATGCATAGAGCGACGAAGCTCTATCGTGTCTCTTTTCATTTTCTTTTCTTTTTAACCCAGACCTGTAGAGTAGATAGAATAACAATCCGTACTAGAAAACAAGCGTGGATCCCGTCGAGTACGACATACGTGAGGGGTGCTAATACCTTCCCCTTGCGTAATCGACTCCCGAATCCAGGATTTGGTTGCGATGACCATTCCTTTCCCGTTTTGTGTTAGGTTTACTCTGAGTGTTTCCTTTCCCTCCGTTGGGATAAATAACGCACGGTGGCGACTCTTCTATCATAGCCGGCGCCGATTTTCGCAGTAGCGATAATATTGCACCGGAAGATCAAGAGAAGACCACTTTTACTTGTCCCTTCGGTACTTTTTCGTATAGGCGTATGCCTTTTGGTCTTTGCAATGCTCCTGGCACTTTCCAGCGTTACATGTTTAGTATTTTCTCTGATTTTATTGAAAATTGCATGGAAGTCTTTATGGACGACTTCACTGTCTATGGTTCTTCTTTTGATGCATGCTTGAGCAGTTTAAGCTTGATTTTAGAAAGATGCATTGAAACCAACCTTGTTTTAAATTATGAAAAATGTCATTTTATGGTTGAGCAGGGAATTGTTCTTGGTCATATAATTTCTGAAAAAGGAATTTCTGTTGACCCTGCTAAGATTAATGTGATTTCTACACTACCTTACCCATCTTGCATTCGCGAGATTCATTCTTTTCTTGGTCATGCAGGTTTTTACAGGCGTTTCATCAAGGATTTCAGCAAGATAGCTCTTCCACTGTCAAACTTGTTGAAGAATGACGTCACTTACCACTTCGATGACAAATGCAAACAGGCGTTTGACTTCTTGAAGAAATCATTGACCTCCGCTCCCATAATTCAGCCCCCTGACTGGACCCTCCCTTTTGAGCTTATGTGTGACGCTTCGAATTATGTTGTTGAGGTTGTCCTTGCACAAAGAGTTGACAAGGCTGCCCATGTTATCTACTATGCTTCTAGGACTTTAGATTCTGCACAGTCAAATTACACTACCACTGAAAAAAAACTTCTAGCTATTGTTTTTGCTCTTGATAAATTCAGATCTTATTTTCTAGGTTCCAAGGTTGTTGTTTTTACTGACCATGCAGCTTTAAAATATTTGTTGAAGAAGTCGGATGCTAAACCGAGATTGATTCGGTGGATGTTATTGCTCAAAGAGTTTAATGTAGAGATTAAAGACAAAATTGGAGCCGAGAACTTAGTCGCTGACCATTTGAGCAGGATAGAGAGACATGAAGATCCCTTCCCTATTCAGGATGACTTTCCTGATGAGCAGCTTTTAGTTTTGCATGGTATTACACCTTGGTTTGCTGATATTGTTAATTATCTGGTTGCTGGTGTTTTTCCTACAGGTGCGTCTAGATCACAGATTCATAAACTAAAAAGTGATGCCAAATATTATGTTTGGGATGATCCATATCTTTGGAAGTTTGGTAGTGATCAGGTGATTAGAAGATGTATTCCCGACTATGAGATTGAATCCATTTTAAATTTCTCTCATGCATCTCAAGTCCAGAGGACATTTTGGCCCTCAAAGAACTGCAAGAAAAGTGCTTGACTCAGGTTTTCTATTGGCCAACTATTTTAAAAGATGCTTAGGAGACTTACCACACTTGTAAAGAGTTCCAGATAGCAGGTACAAACATCACTCGTAAGAGTGAAAATGCCTCAGCAGCCTATGCTTTTCTGTGAGGTATTTAATGTATGGGGAATCGACTTCATGGGTCCCCTTTCCTATATTGTTTGGTTTCCTTTATATTCTACTTGTTGTTGATTATGTTTCAAAGTGGGTGGAAGCTATCCCCACTCGGACTAATGATTCTAGAGTTGTTGCAGAGTTTGTCAGGTCCAATATTTTTTGCAGGTTTGGAATACCGCGAGCTATCATCAGTGACCAAGGCACTCATTTTTGTAACCGCATCATGGAAGCTTTGCTCCGAAATTATGGAGTTGTGCACAGAGTCTCTACTGCATATCACCCACAAACTAATGGGCAAGCTGAGATCTCAAACAAGGAGATCAAACTAGTTTTAGAGAAAATGGTGCAACCAAACAGGAAGGACTGGAGCCGTCATCTAGAAGACGCACTTTGGGCTCAGAGAACAGCTTTCAAGACACCCATTGGGATGTCTCCTTATCGACTTGTTTTGGTAAGGCATGTCATCTTCCTGTTGAGATAGAACACCGTGCCTATTGGGCGGTGAAAAGTTGTAATTTGGAGATGCAACAAGCAGGTATTGAAAGAGAAAACTCTAATTACAACAGTTTGAAGAGCTTAGATTAGAGGCTTATGAAAGCTCTAGAATTTATAAAGAAAAAACTAAGCACTTCCATGATAAAATGATTTATAGGAAAGAGTTTTCTGTGGGGCACAACAGGTTTTATTGTTTAATTCCCGCCTTAAGCTTATGGTTGGGAAACTTCGATCCAAATGGAATGGCCCATTCGTTGTTACTAATGTTTTCCCTCATGGTGCAGTAGAAATTAAAAGTACAGGTACTGACAAAGTCAATAAGGTTAACGGGCAGCGTCTGAAGTTATTCTATGGAGGTTCAGTGCCTGGAGATATCGGTATAGAGGAGCTTTCTATGGAAGCGCCTAACTACACTGCAACTTGATTAGGGAGTTGTTCTTTTCCTTCTCTTTACTTTAATAATTATGTCCTTTCATTGAGGACAATGCTTGTTTTAAGTCTGGGGGAGGGAGACCTTTGTTTTATTTTGTTTTTTTTTAGTTATTATAATAAAAATATAAAAAAAATTTGCATCTTTTTGAAAGTTCTGGGCTATAGTCTAATTTGGAATTAGTTTGCAGAGACTTGGGAACAGTTCATAAGATCGATATCGTTTTAAACACCTTGAGTCTCCCAAATATGGAAGTCGAGTTAGATACTTGTTATGGTATAGTCTTGAGTTCTCGTCCTCTAATAGCTTTTAAGTAGGTTATGTAGCAGTCAGCACCATCTAGAAATCACATGATAAGTAGTTGAGTTGATGCAAATAAGTGAATGATCATGTGCTTAATAAGAAGAAGAAAAACAAGAAGAAAAAGACAAAAAGTGAAAAAGAAAAAAAGAAAAGACAAAAAAAAATGTTTAATTCTAAATTGTTGAAAAAAAGGATCATAGTCACTAACAAGCTCAGTTACCATGTGTGTGAATAGATAAAGGGCTTAATGTGATTGCACTAGAATGAAAGAGAGCAAAAAAAGAGAATGAGTAAGTTAGATTTAGGCATAACAACATGATTTGGATTGGTTTGTATAGGAGGGAGCCTTATGACCTCACAATTGTGGATTAGTGTTCCTACAATATCCTTAGTGTGTAAGATTAGTACCTATCAATGCCAAACTTAACCGGAGAAGACTTGTAGCCTGGAATGAGTAACTATTGATGTGTGTGTGTTTTCTTTGTTTTGTTTTAATTTTTCTCGGAGTGCAAAAGTTCAAGTCCGGGGGAATTTGATCAGTGCATATTTATGCACATTCTCCTACATTTTTACTTAGGCATTTCTTTATTTTATTTTGTTTATTATTATATTTTATTATGTTTTCTTATTTTTATTTTATTTTTGGTTTAATTTAATTTTCGTAACTATTTTTCAGCTTTAGCAGTCTGTACGGAAACGATCATAACTGGAGCTCCGGGAATCCGTTTGAGGCGTTCTAAAAATCGCCGGAAAGCTAGAGAGAGAGCTACGACTTTCGTGTTGGAGTCGAAGTCAGATCCAGAGCCCAAAATTCCAGAATTCCGTTTGAAGTTACAAACATTAGAAATTTATTTCGTATTGGGTCATGTTTTGGGGCCTGGGTTATATTTTTGACCCAGTTGAGTTTTGAACCAATTCCATTATTTGTAAAACTCGTGTTAACTGTTCACGTTGGCAAATTTTTTTACTATTCACGAAAAAAACTTGAAGCTTTGTACGAGTCTTATGGAGAACTAATACCTCCGGGTTGATCTGCTGTAACCGTATCTCCGCTAACTTTGAGGTTAATATAATTTTCAAGTAATTTTGATTCCCTTTTCAATTTTCCTCTATAATTCTGAATGCTTTATTCATTTTCCATTGTTTGCTTAATTCAATTGCATATTTTATAGAATGAATTTGGATTAATTCGATTGATATATGTTCTGTTGATCGTAACCGCGTTTGCTTAATTCGTGTTTGCGTTATCTGTTTGCTTAATTCAGATTTAGGGACATAAATCATATATTAGTTGCAATCATGCTTGTTAATTGTTACTGTAATCGAAGGGGAATGGAATATGTTTAGGGCTTGAGAATTGTATGATCAATGATAAGTGGGAGAACAAACAGTAGATTGACTTATTTTATAATCACTTATATTTTTAATCACTTTTTCTAAGTCAAAAACCAAAACCCCCTTATTTCGTACTGTAATTGGTTATTCCGCTACAAGAATCTTTGAGAACGATATTTCGAGTCACTATCACTATATTACCATTTCTTACAACAAACTCGTTTTCTTGATCCGCGAGCGACCGGGATCACAATAGGCAATTTGACACGCCTCGTCGCTATCCAGACAGAGGAAGGATGGCCAACAGGCAATTTGACACGCCTCCCATGCCTTACTCTCAATTGCTACAATAGCTGCTGCATTTACAACTTGTTCAAGAAAGGACTTTGGCGCTGCTTACTGGCATACCTCCATCGGACTATGACGCAAATGCTAGGTGTAATTTTCATTTCGGTGCTCTGGGTCACAACATTGATAATTGTAAAGCTTTTAAGCATAAAGTGCAAGATTTGCTTGACTCCAAAGCAATCAATTTCACGAATAAGACCCCGAATGTGAATCAAAATCCTATGCCGAATCATGGGGTGGCCAGAGCTAATGCTGTTATTGAAGGAGAAAGGTTGAACTTGATAACTAATGTTGTGGAGTTGAAGATGCCGTTGAGTTATGTGAAAAGCAGATTGCTGAAGGGTGGTGTTTTCCCCAAGTTGTTTGGAAGGCTGTGAGGGATGTGGTGTGCACCCAAAAGGATGTGTTGAGTTGAGGAATTATATTCAAAGTTTAATTAATGAAGGTAGAGTAGTAGGAGAAGAAGATGTGAAGGAAGTTGATAATGAGCAGGGTGAAATTGCAATAATTTTGATCCCATACCAAACAATCAATATTTCAGCGCCGCCGAGGCCAACACCTGTTATCATTACTACGCCAAGACTGATGCCGTATGAGAGTACTAAGGGCCATTCCTTGGAACTATAGGGCAGAGGTATTCTGCAACGGGTACAAATAGGAGTTGGTATGGAAGCCAGCTGGGGAATCATCTGTTGACAATGTTGGTGGAGCAGGAGGTTTGACTAGGAGTGGTAGAGTGTTTTCTCCGCCGGATACTAATGTGGGAAGAAAAGACAAAGGTAAGGGTAAAGCTATATAGTGGAAGAAAGTCAGCAACATGGGGGAGAAAGACTCCTTCGCCAAAGATGCTGAAGAATTCATGCGACTCATCCGCAAAAGTGATTATAAAATTGTGGATCACTTACAGCAAACACCTTCTAAGATCTCAATCTTGTCTTTGTTGTTATGCTCTGAGGCGCATAGAAATGCATTGTTGAGAATCTTGAATACGACTTATGTTCCACAAGAAATTTTTGTTAACCAACTTGAAGGAGTAGTGGCTCATGTTAACGCTGGTAACAGTTTGGGCTTCACTGATTTGGATCTAACTCCTGCTCAGATGAAATCACAACCATGGCTCTACACATATCCATAGAGTGCAGGGGGGGCTGTTCTGCCTCATGTGCTTGTTGATACAGGGTAATCACTCAATGTGTTTCCCAAGAAAGCATTGATGAAATTGGACACCTAGGGTTTGATTTGTACTCCCAGTAATTTGGTGGTGAGAGCTTTGATGGGACTAGAAGGTCAGTATTTGGTGAAGTCACACTGCTAATTCAAGTAGGCCCAGAGATATTTGACACAGTCTTCTATATCATGGATATCTAGCCCGCCTATAGCTGTTTACTTGGCCCGGCCATGGATACATTCTGCTGGGGCAGTTACCTCAACTTTTACACCAGAAACTGAAATATATGGTGGAAGGGAAGATTGTCACGGCCTGTGGAGAGTGAAGATATCATGATTAGTCAGCTGTCATCTTTCAAGTACGTAGAAATGGATGGCGAGATTCATGAGATATTGTGTCAGGCTTTTGAAGCAGTACAAGTTCAGGAAAAGCCTCCTGTTGATAACAAGAGTTCTAGAAATTTTCAATGTCATCGTTTAAAGAAGCTCGTGCTATTGTAGAATCTAGTTCTTCACAGAAGTGGGGCCAAGTTCTCAGTGTTCCTAACAAGCAAGACAGTTTGGCCTAGGGTATAACCCATCTTCTTCTCAGAGTGCTCAGAGGTACAGAGGACCTGTTAGTTCACCAGTGGTGGGGTTATTTTTTATAGGATTAATGTTGTGGGAGATGATGAAGGAGAATAGCGACTGCGACATGGAATGCTTGCATTCGTCCATGTATTCCTGGACAGAAGCTATGCAATTGGACTGTGGAGGAAATCGTTCAAGTCACTTCTAAAGAGTAATTTATCTGTTTTTGATTTTGTGTGGTCCTACGTTCTGCCCAAGACGTAGTGGCTTTCCTTTGTAGGGCCCTTTAGTTTATGTTCAAACTTTTTATCATTAATGAAAGGCGTTCTTTTTGCATTCAAATGTTTTGATCCTTGTTTTTCTTCTTTTATTTTCAACATCGAAATGGAAATGTGTTTATGTTTGTTTGCATATCATATTAAGCATAAAACATCAATCATGCAGGTTTCACATCTTAGATACCGTCGATTCAAATTCGGCTATGACTCAATATGATTTTGACAATCCTATTTTTCAAGCTGAAGAAGAGACTGATGAAGATTGTGACCTACCTGAAGAGCTGGCTAGGTTGTTGAGACAAGAGGAAAAAGTCATTATGCCTCATCAAGAGGATGTTGAAGTTGTCAATCTGGGCATTGAAGAGGACAGGAAAGAAGTCAAGGTTGGGGCTGCATTGGAAGATAACGTCAAAAGAAGATTGGTTGAAATGCTCTGTGAGTATAGAGATATCTTCGCTTGGTTGTATAAAGATATGTCAGGGTTGGATATTGACATAGTAATGCACCGTCTACCTCTTCGGGAATAATGTACGCCTGTGAAACAAAAGTTGAGAAGAACTAGGCATGATATGGCAGTCAAGATTAAGGAAGAGGTTCAGAAGCAGTTGGATGTTGGTGTTTTCTCACTGTTACAAATTATCCTCCTTGGGTCGCTAATATTGTTCCTATGCCTAAGAAAGATGGAAAGGTCAGGATGCATGTCGACTATCGAGATTTGAATAGAGCGAGCCCAAAAGATGATTTCCCGCTCCCCCACATTGATGTTTTGGTTGATAATACTTCTCAGTAATCTGTGTTTTCTTTCATGGATGGTTTCTCTGGGTATAATCAAATCAAAATGGCCTTAGAGGACATGGAGAAAACTACTTTTATCACGCCATGGGGAACCTTTTGCTACAAAGTTATGCCTTTTGAATTGAAGAATGCATGTGCTACTTATCAGCGGGCAATGGTGACTCTGTTTCATGATATGATTCATCATGAGATCGAGGTGTATGTTGATGACATGATTGCAAAGTCGCAGACAGAGGAGGGTCATTTGATTAATCTGTTTAGGTTGTTTGAGAGGTTAAGGAAATTCAGATTGTGGTTGAATCCAAATAAGTGCACTTTCGGAGTGAGATCAGGAAAGTTGTTGGGGTTCATTGTCAGTGAAAGAGGAATTGAGGTAGATCCTGCAAAAATAAAAGCAATACAAGAGATGCCTGAGCCGAGAACAGAAAAAGAAGTTCGTGGTTTTCTGGGGAGATTGAATTACATTGCGAGGTTCATATCTCACCTTACAGCCACCTGTGAACCAATATCCAAATTGTTAAGGAAAGATCAAGCGTTCGGTGTGGAATGAAAATTGTCAAAGGGAATTTGAGAAGATAAAAGAATACTTGCAGGAACCTCCGATACTGATGCCTCCAGTTGTAGGAAGGCCTTTGATTATGTACTTGATGGTTCTTGACAATTCAATGGGTTGTGTACTCGGTCAACACGACGAGATGGGAATAAAAGAGCATGATATTTACTACTTGAGTAAGAAGTTCATAGAATGTGAGTCCAGATACTCGATGCTAGAGAAGACATGTTATGCACTCGCTTGGGAAGCCAAACGCCTAAGGCAATACATGTTAAATCACACAAGGATGTTGATTTCGAAGATGGATCCGATCAAGTACGTGTTTGAAAAGTAGGTGCTTTCCAGAAGAATTGCTAGATGGCAAATGGTTATGACAGAATACGATATTCAATATGTTTCCCAAAAAGCCATTAAGGGAAGTGTTTTGTCAAAATATCTCGCAGAACAGCCAATTGAGGTTTGAGTTTCTCGACGAAGACATAATTGTTTTTAAAGATGAAGAATTGTGACGAGCCTCTGCCATACGAAGGTCCCGAGATAGGCTCTCAGTGGAAGATGGGTTTTCGACGGTGCTGTTAATTCATATGGTAATGGAATTGGGGGCAATCATTACAACTTCTTCACGGTTCACACATACCGTTCACACACCCGATTAATGTTTTGCCTGCACTAATAATGAAGCCGAATATGAAGCGTGCATCATGGGTATAGAAGAAGCCTTTGATTTGAGAATCAAGAATCTTGATTTATATGGTGATTCAGCTTTAATCGTCAATCGGATCAAAGGAGAGTGGGAAAACCCGTTAACCCAATCTGGTGCCTTATATGAACTATGCAAGAAGATTTCTTGCCTTTCTTTGACAGGGTAAAATTTCATCATGTGCCGAGGGGCTGAGAATCAGATGGCAGACGCGTTTGGCAACATTCTCATCAATGTATAAAGTGAATTACTGGAATGAAGCTCCAATGATCACTATCATGCGCCCTCGATAGGCCAGCTTTCATATTTGCAGTAAAAGAATTGTCGGATGGAAAGCCTTGGTACTTTGACATCAGAAATTTCCTCAAGAATCAAGAGTATCCGCCTGGGGCATCGAGCAGAGATAAGAAGAGTCTGAGGAGGTTGTCGGGAAACTTCTACTTGAACAAGGATGATGTGTTATACAAGAGAAATTTCGATATGGTATTACTACATTGTATGGATGAAAATGAAGCAAGTTTGTTAATGGAAAAGGTCCACGAAGTTCTTCGGTACACATGCTGGTGGGCATGCGATGTCCAGAAAATTGTTGAGAGCAGGGGTATTACTGGATGACTATGGAGTCCGACTATTTTAAGTATGCTAGGAAGTGCCATAAATGTCAAATTTATGCTGACAAGATGCATGTGCCGCCAAACCCTCTGACTGTTTTGACATCTCCTTGGCCCTTCGCAATGTGGGGCATCAACATGATTGGCAAGATTGAACTGACAGCCTCCAATGGGACCCCGCTTATATCTTGGCAGCAATCGACTATTTTACCAAGTGGGGTGGGAAGCAACTTCATTTGCCAATGTGACCAGACAAGTAGTTGCTCGATTTATCAAGAAGGACATCATTTGTTGATATGGAGTGCTAGAACGAATCATTACAGACAATGGTTTGAATTTGAACAATAAGATGATGAAAGAATTGTGCCATAGTTTCAAGATTGAACACCATAACTCTTCTCCATACCGTCCAAAAATGAATGGTGTTATTGAGGCAGTTAATAAGAATATCAAGAATGTTGTTCAGAAAATGGTGGTGACTTACAAAGATTGGCACGAGATGTTGCCCTTCGCTTTACATGGTTATCGTACTTCAGTGCGTACATCGTCTGGGGCAACTCCTTTCTCGTTGGTGTAATGGTATGGAAGCTGTCCTACATTAGAAGTCGAGATTCCTTCCCTGAGGGTATGGTTGATGTGAAGCTTGATGAAGCAGAATGGGGTAAAGGCTAGGTTGAATCAACTTAGTCTGATTGATGAAAAGAGATTGCCAGCCATCGCCCATGTCGGTGTATCAGAGTAGAATGAAGAAGGCATTTGAACAGAAGGTGCGCCCTCGACATTTTCAAGCAGGTGACTTAGTGCTGAAAAGGATCCTCCCTCCACAGACAGATCACAGGGGAAAATGGACTCCCAATTATGAAGGCCCATACGTAGTAAGGAAAGTTTTCTCCGGAGGAGACTTATTACTATCAACTATGGATGGTGAAGATTTACGTGCCTTATGAACGCAGATGTAGTCAAAAAATACTTTGCTTAAAAGAGACCCGTTGGACATAAAAAAAAAAGTCCAGGCAAAAATGGGGCATCCCCGGCGGACCGTAAAAAAGAATAGGTTCGAGCAAAAGTTAGGGATAAAAGAAAAAGAATAAACTCGCGAAGTTGAAAACATAAAAAGGCGACTTTGGCAAAAAAAAATGGGTATCCCGGTGGATCGAAAACCTGCAAGGGCGATTCGGTAAAAAGTTAGGGATTTAAAAGCAAATGGCTACGATCTGCGTCCGACCCCTGAGCATAGTTATATTTCTTGGAGGACCCGAGGTTAATCAGTGAGTCTCTTCAGAAAGCGAAATATTGGTGAAGCATCAAAGTCACGCGGGTCATAGTTGAATCGACACATGGTGGTTGTCTATCTCCACATTGGCGACATTTGTATATCTTTTTCATTTGTACTTTTGCGCAACTTTCTCTTTTCAGGAGATGCATCCGATGTAATTTGCCTATTTACAGGCCATTTTAATCAATGAAGTATTTTCCACAAAGAGCTTTTTCGTGCTTATTTTTTTTATTTTTACTGTTTTGTTTGCGAAAAGACGTCTGATATCTTTGATAAAACTGCGCATACATAAACTTTTGGGGCTTTGCTAATTATAATTAAAATAATGATTTATTCGAATGATGTCATGGACGATGACCGAAATAGCCATTGTTGCGTACTGGACACGCTGTTTGTTTGTCATTTACAGGGTTCACTCCACCGAGAATCGTCTCCAAATCAGAAGGGTTTTCCCCGCAGGTAAATTTAGGATTATTCCCCAGCAGTGGGGCAAGTTCAGTGTTGTTTCCCCACAGAGTCTATGTCATTGACTCACTTCCCTAAGCAGAGATTATTGTTGATTCCCACGACGAGTATTTCGAAAGTGGTAGACATCCGTAGCAGAATCCAGTGGTTATTGGTATTCTTCAGAGTGAGATTTTGGGACAACTTCCTGGTGGATGTTTTTCTCAATTCCCAGAAGATTGGAATTGTCCCCAAAAGAGTCTTATTCCAGAAGTCCGGTCAAGGCGTTTTCCTCAGCAGAGTTATTTGTCATTTCTTTCGGCACCTGTTATTGGTGGTGTTCCTTTGCATTTGTATTTTGAATAGCATCCTCCCAAACGCGTAGCATTTTCCATCTCGTATAGAGCATTACGCCATATTCAAATATATGCATGCGAAGCATAAGCCAGGTTGATACCTTTTATTGCCAGACATCTCTCCAGCAGGTAACGACGTAATTCATAAATCTTTGTGGTACCAGACCCCAACAAGAATCATCGGTGGATGTTCCCATCTTATCTTTTACGCCCCAAAAAAGTTTGCTTGTTTAAGTTCCTCTTTCCCCAGCGGAGTTCCCTTTGTCCAGGTTATAAATCGGTTGATTTTACTACCTGGTTATCGCGGATGCTATCCCGACTCTTGGTTGGTAGTCCGTCGTATTGTGGATGTTATCCCAATTTTTAGTTGGTAGTCTTCTTTTGTTCCCCTGCGGAGTCGTCATCCCTACTTTTGGTTGGCAATATCCTTTCTTGGTGATCCTAACTTTTGGTTACTAACTGTTGTCCCAACCTTTATTTGTTTTAGTTTCCTTCGTTCCCTGCAGAGTCGTTATCCCGACTTTTGGTTGGTAAGCCTCGTTTATGGCCAGGTTCGCATTCAGTAGACGTTTCAGCAATCCTAACTTTTGGTTAGCAGTTTTATTCCGATTTTTGTCGATGATTCCTAAATTTTGGTTAGCACTTTTGTTCTGACTTTTGGTTGATGATCCTAACTTTTGGTTAGCAATTTTGTTCCGACTTTTGATCGATGATCCTAACTCTTGGTTAGTAGTCTCTTCTTCACAACATTCGGTTATAACTCTCTGGGTGATCCTAACTTTTGGTTAGTAGCTTGTTTTTCATAATTTTCAGATACAATCCCATGGCAATCCTGACTTTTGGTTGGTAGCCCCTGTTATCATTTTGATCCGTTATTGTTTCGGTCATCCCAACTTTTGGTTGGTACCCGTTCGTTTTTAAGTCCACTTTTGGATGACAAGCTCTTTGATGTACCATCCCGCAGGTTGCAAATTTCTGGGTTCTTTTGTATTCAATCACCTTTTACCTTGAATGTCTGAAAGTGGTTGCTTTTCATCCCTTCAGGTCCAATTCGATTGAATAGGGGCAGCTGTAGCACCTCAAAATTTGCCCAGTCTTTTCTTCTATCTTGGCTTATGTTTCATAACATCTTACATTAACATTTTTGTATAGCATTGGTTCTAGACAGAGGATCAAGATGTCGTATTTACTACTTAAGAGGGGTTTCATGTTCAAAGTTCAAGCAAGGGTACAATTTCAAGGCACCAAGTCATTATTGTCATCAGAGTTGGTCTCAAGGTTGCTTGAAGAGAGAGAGAGAGAGAGAGAGAGAGAGAGAGAGAGAGTAGGTGTTTGGTTATCTCCTTCTATCTTGAAAGGGATTAGAGACACATGTGGCTATATCTTTATATGAGGCATGGTTCAAGAGATCAATGTACACATTGAGGGTTTTCTATAGGGATCACATGATTACGCAAACCATTTGCAAGAACCTCAGTCAATAGATAAGGTGTTAGGGTTTCATTTAGTCAACAAACTATTTGAAAGAGCTCAAGGCTTGGTTCTTGATCATTGAGGCCATGAGAAGTCATCCTAAGTCATCTTAAATGTCATGTGGAAGCTGGGATAAGAAGATTCAAGAGTTCAAGAAGTTACTAAATTAGGGTTTCATATGACTTTAAGTGTAAAATCACCTCTTTTGGTATGTAACTTCAATGACAATTCTCACTATGATGCAGGTCCCATCTCATATTTCATCAAACATGAGACTTGTTCTTATCTTTAAAGATTTCTTTTGAGTATAATAACTCATCCATTAGATTCATACATCTCAATTTATGATTGGTACAAGTTGGTGTCACAAAATGAAGAGAATTAGAGGCACTCAAGGTTAACTCACTTCCAAGGCATTTTTCACATGGAATTAAGTTTTTCCTCATTCTTCATAAAAAATGAGAGTTGCTCCTCATTGTCTTAGCTTTCCAAAAAGTACTAGAACTTATCTTTATCATATGTGGATCTCTAGTTATGGTCTTCCCAAGTCAAGGGCAATTTTGGAAACCTAGTTTTAGGTCATTCACTTCAAAGACCAAATTCATGGATTTCAAGACCTCAAATCCAAATTCTTGCCACATGAAAGTTGTGCCTTATGATCTTAACTGTCATCTTGATCTCAAATTCCGTGGCCTTTGATGATTCATGAAACCATTAAGCCTTGATGAGCACGAAAACATGAGTTTTTGGACCTAACATGGTCTCCTTCCATTTCAAGTCACCAAATGAAGTTGTTTTTGATCTTTTGATGCCATACCATCATCATGTATGGTCATGCTATTCTTTACCTAAAGTGAGCAAACATAGACCAACATGTCATGTCATTTCAAATTTCATGCCATATGAAGTAGTGGTTTAAAAACCTTGTGTGAACTCATTTTCAATCATCCAAATGACCACCATTCATTTCTTCACCCCCACTTGATCAGAAAGAGTGAGTGGAATGAGCAACAAAACACCCAAACCAGTGTGTACACTCAGGAGAAGGTTTTTGGCAAAATTGTGAAAGCAAGCAAACCATTCAACACGGGCCTTCAAAAACAAGTCAGAGCTTTCATATTTAAGTGAGAAGCAAACCCTAATGAAAAAGAAGAGTTGGCAGCTACATGAAAGAGTGATTTCTATCCAAAATTTCATAGAAATTCTCTCTCTTCGAATTCCACTTCTCCCTGGGTTTCCATTCAATCTCTTGCACATTTCTCAACCACTGAAGTATAAGGAGGAGATTAGAAGCTTCAGAGTGAAGCTTGCACAAGGGTCGAAGGGCCAATGAAGTTGCTTCGTTAGGTAAATTTTCACCCTCTGAAACTTCCATTCTAGGCATGCATTTAAGCTCATTCTGGTTGCATCTGAAGACCTACTTCATGTAGGCAATGTTCGGTTACTTTTTATGGCTGTTTGAGTTATTTTCAGTTTGTATGTCGGATTTTCGTGGCTTGTTTTCATGGTTATTAGCGAACCTTTTTGAGAAACTAAGGGCAGATTCGTAATCTATATGAAAAATGCTTCAAAATGGTACCGAGAGTTGCATTTTTATGATGATTTTCAGACTCCACCGGTAAAGCTCACCGGGGAAGACGACCGGAGCTAGGGCTCCGGCGTCTGATGAGGTTGATGATGAGGTGTTTTTGAGGTGGCACGTTGACTTGCTTGTGTGGGCGTGGAATATCTGAAATGGCTGCCACGAGTTTTAATGAAACAGTGTGTTTCATGTGAACTGAGATTTAGTTTGGTTTGGGCCTTGTTTTTTTGCTATCCACGCCCCCATTTTGAGGCCCATCTGCGTGTTCCAAAGGGATTCAGTTCAATCCCAGGTTACTTGCACACCCCCTTGTTTTCATTTTCTTTTAATTTTACTTTTCTTGCATTTTCATTTTAATTCATTTAAAAATAGTTTTGATCATGATAAAAATCACCAAAAATATGTTTCTGATATTTCAATATGTTGAGATATTTTCCATATTTTTTTATTTTATTTTTCAATTATTTTTACTATTTTAAATCAATTTAATTTGTGAGGTGATTTCATGGCTTGTCCATTTGATTTAGGTTTGATCTTTGACCTTAATTGAACACCCCCTTTGACCAATTCTCCTCTCACACTTAGGTGTTTGATTGAGGTATATTTGAGGGCTAGTTTGAGGTCTTGATAATCATTTCATATTTGTTTTTCATTGGATTTTGTTGAACCCTCGATGCATGCTCCATAAGTTGAGTACTTTGTCTTGATTGACACAATTGGTGGTGCTTTGATGAAATTCTTGCCATGATCTTTTGCATATTGATCTTTGACAGACTTGAATTGAGTTTGCTATTTTATTGGGATTTTATTTGGACTCATTTATATTTTTGGTTGATACCTCAAAACTTCATTGTTTTAGCTATGTGTATGTATGCCTATCTTGACCTAGTTTTGGGATGTGATCTTGTTTGATCCCTTTAGGGCCTCTTGAGTCTTGTTAGCTCTTGTTAACATGTTTGAGGTGCTGCCTTGCATGATTGAATGTCTTTTGGATGTGTGTCTTATCTCACAAGTCTTGTATGATCATGTGTTTCCGCTTGTGTTTGAAGTGAGACTTTTGCTTGGACTTTGGTCCTTCAATTTGAGTTTGATCATTCTTGACTTTGTTTGAAAACTTGGATTTGAATTTGATGCACATCACTTGAGTTTGTTTCTGACCTTGAGGGTTGTATGTTTGTTCTTGATGCTTTTGTGATTTGTGTTTCACTTTGAGAATGTTGTGAACATTTGAACTTTTGAGAAGTGTTTGGTTGTTTTATTTTGATTGATCATGAGTGGGTGTATGATCTAAATGTTCATGATGTGGTTTCTGCCCCACTCTATTTCTCCCTTTATTTTTTTTGTTTGTGGTTCAATGTTTAGCATCATTCTTCTTAAGATGTTTGTGGCATTTGGGTTTGGTGTGATTATTTTGTTTGCCTTTGTGTTCTGACTTCCTCCTTGTTTGCTTGTGTGTGTCATTGGTGAGTGTCTCATGTTTGCATGTGTATATGCTTCTCTCATTTCCTTTCATCTTTCAAGACTTGCTTAAGTCTCTCTTTTGTTTTCATTTGTGATTGATTAGTTTTGTGGTTACTTGTGCTTGCTCACATGGTCCCTTAGGATTCTTAGTCCCTCTGTTTAAGATGGGAGTAGGAGAGACATTAGGCTTTCAATCCTTTGTATGATGACATTAGGTAGTACCCCTTTTTATCCCAACTTTAGGACCACTTTTGCATGACAACATTAGGGTTCCTAGTTCCCTTTAGAGTTCTTGTGTCTTCTCTTCTCATCTCAAACTCTTTTAAGACATTTAATAAAGAACGACAAGTGTTGTATGCTACAAGCCTTAAGTACATGAGGAATGATAAGTGGGGAGGTCTCTCTTCACATTGTCTAGAGTGTTTGGCGTATGCCTTTTGGGTGATATGTGACACATTCGCTCTTATGTCATAGTCTTTAGTGCAACATAAGTTTCAAACTAACTCAACTCACTTCTTTTAAAAATCACAAACAAAATTCAAATCTTTTCGTCCTTCGGGATTTGTTTCAAACTTCATTTTCAGAAAGAGTGCGTTACTTTTCTGTTCTATCGTAAACAAGCATCGCCCCTAACTGTTGGAATGGAAGCTTAACGTCACTCATAGAAAATAATTAACCAACCTTGTCCCGTAGTTGCCCGAACTACGTTTGCTCTGATTTCTCATACCAGATGAGGATACATAGGCACAAGACGACAATGTCTTGGAGAGCAACCTCCCCTCACCACCCATAGTTTCTCGAATTACGTTAACTCTGACATCCCCATTGCACGAGGGAATACGTAGGCATAGGGCGAAGATGTCCTATCGAGTCTGTTCTTTCTCTTCACCCCATTTAGCAGTAGCTTTTAGATAGCTCTCACCCATAGATTTAGACAACAAGCGTGGATCCCGTTGAGTACAATGGACGTGAGGGGTGCTCATACCTTCCCCTTGCGTAACCGACTCTCGAATCCAATATTTGGTTGCGATGACCTTGTCTTTCCCGTTCTCTTAAGTTTTCTTCGATCGTTTCCTTTTCCTCTCTTTGGGATAAATAACGTTCGGTGACGACTCTTCTGTTTCTTTTCGCCGGCCCTTTTCGCAGTTGCGACACTATCCTAAATGACATGACAATCAATGGGGAAATACTTTCCTTTGGGATGGGGATCAAACATCAAGAATTAATAAAAATATAGAAATGTCATGATTAATTTAAAAATAAAATAAAATAAAACCAAAATCTAATTAATTAACTAATTCACAAATTAAACTAAAAACTAATTAAACTAAGTTCTAAAAAGACTAAATAAATTAAATTCTAATTAACAAGAACAAAAACTAATTAAATAAGAACTAATTAACTAAGAACTAATTAACCATCTAAAATCTAGTTAAAAACTAAATAACTTAATTCTAAAATCTAATTAAAACAACTAACTAATTAAGTTCTAATTAAAAGATTAATTAATAAATTAAATTCTAAAAACTAATTAAAACTAAGTTCCTAATTAAAATAAAACTAATTAAAACTAATATATAAACAACTAATGATGGGTGTAGGGAGCATCAGCTTGGGCTTTTAGGCTTAAGCCCATGGATTTCGTCCAGGGGGTGCACCAGTGAAAGGAGGGTCTGAAAAGAAAAGAAGAAAAAAAACGTAGGCTTAAGGCCCAATCAAAATGACCTAATGTTCCATCCTAAAATCACAACAAGAACAGACTACACGGCATATCCATGATGAAAATGAAACATGCTCAGCAAAACCAAGTTCAAAAGAAAATTCACCCTCTAAAATTCTCACCGCGATCGAACAAAAATGCACGATGATGATCCTTATTCACAAAGAAACTTCGCCAAACTTGCACAACTTTCGAATTTCATCTGCGATATCTCTATCGATTGGTCTTTCTACACGCCATGGTTCGCTCACGGAGGTAGTTTCTGTAAATGCTCTTGATTGGCTGCATTTTATGGCAAAACTTTAGAGTGTGCATGTATGTCATACTGAATGTTAGGACATACTTAATGATGTGTGTGTGTGTAGGGTAAGTTAATTATAAGTTAACTTAGTTAAGCTGAATGTCATACAGAATGTCATAACACTGACCGTATGACATCCAGCGGGCAAGTTAGCTATAAACCAGGAAACAGAATAGGAGCTCAAGCTGGATATCAGGAGATTTTCTAGAAGCCCTAGGCGAACTAAAAGATCCCTGAATTAAGTGGCAAGCATGCAGATCGTTGAAAATAGGTTTGTTATGGTTAAAACCTAATTAATGCACCAAGGCCCAAAAAGGACTGACAACTGCTATAAAGATCAGAAGATGCAATCCTGAATAGCGGAACTTGACAGAGAAGAATATAGAGTGCAGATTGCAGAGTCCTTGTGAGTGAAGAAGGCTAGTCTTCACGTGTGAATTCTGTCTAGGAATACTTGCACTCCAAGCAATTGTCTGGTTGATGATTGCATTGGTTAGGTAGATTCTAAGCTATGTCTCACTCAAAGCTGTGAAGCAAGAGTGTGTGAGTTCCTTGATCAAAGCTGTGAAACAAGATCAAGGTGTGTATGAAGTGTCTCTTCATATTGTCTTCTGTAATTGTTTGATATCACTATTGTGTGATTGAGGGGGAGTGAGTGGGTATACTCAGGTCTAGAGTATCTCTAGGCTGAATTGTCATTGGGTAGGTTTTAAGTGAGGAGTGCAAACTGTGTTATTTGACTCTAAATTAATTATGCTATTAGTGAAGTTCCTCCCTGGCTTGGTTACCCCCAGATGTAAGTGTTGTTGACACTGAACTGGGTAAACAATTGATGTGTTATTTACTGCTTTAATTATTCCTGATTATTAGCTGTTAAGTAGCAGATGTCACAGTGGATGTTATAACCTTAGGAATAACATCCATCGTGTGCTTGCCAGAATTTACAATTGGCATCAGAGCAGGCACCCTGCCTGTTTAAATCTGGGTGGGATCTAGGGAAAATAAATTATGGTACTATGGATAAAGATATAGGCTTCACTAATAGACCTCCAATTCTGGATGGATCTAATTATGATTATTGGAAACCAAGGATGATTGCATCTTGAAATCTATAGACTACAAGGCTTAGAGAGCTGTGAATTCAGGCTGGAAACATCCTGTGAAAACTGACAAGGATGGAGTAGATGTGTTGATTCCTGAAGAGGAATGGAACAAAGAGCAAGAGGCCTTAGCTCTTGGAAACTCTAAAGCATTGAATGCTTTGTTCAATGGCATAGATAAAAACATCTTAAGGCTGGTACACCACTGTGAACTAGCAAAGGATGTTTGGGACACTCTCAGAACTACTCATGAAGGAACTTCCAAGGTCAAAATGTCAAGACTTCAAATGCTGACCTCCAAATTTGAAGGTCTAAGAATGAAGGAAGATGAGACAATTCATGAGTTTTACATGAATGTTCTTGAACTTGCAAACACCTCAGGAGCTCTGGGATAAAAGATGACTGAAGAGAAGCTTGTAAGAAAGATTCTAAGGTCACTACCTAAAAGGTTTGCCATGAAAGTAACAGCCATTGGAGAAGCCCAAGACATATGTCGCATGACTGTGGACTCATTGGTTCCCTTCAAACCTTTGAAATGGGAATGAGTGATCAGGCTGTGGAGATAAAGAACAAAAGCATAGCTCTTGTCTCAAACACGGCTAATACAGATGGTGAAAAAGAGGAGAATCTGTCTGAAGCACTTGCCTTGCTTGGAAGACAGTTCAACAAACTGGTCAAAAGGATAGATGCTAAGTCTAAGCCTTATACCAAAAGCATGCCTTCTGATAAAGAGAAGTCTGAAGATAAAGTCAGCCAAAGAAGAGGAGTACAGTGCCATGAGTGTCAGGGATATGGACATATTAGAAAGGAATGTCACACATACCTCAAAAAGAAGGGAAAAGGCCTAACCGTCACTTGGTCTGATGAAGACTCAAGAAGTGAATCAGAAGGAGAGTCTGCCAAGCATGTCACTGCTCTTAACAGTGTGTGCATCTCTGATGATGATTCAAGTGATGAAGAGTTGTCCTTTGACGAGCTTGTAGCCTCATACAAAAAGCTTCACATCAGAAGTACATAACTGATTCAGCAAGGAGAGCAACAGAAGAAAATCATCAAGGAGTTAGAAGCTGAAAAGAGAGAGCATTTAGCCACAATAAACACACTCAGAAGTGAAGTGAAGGAGTTAAAAAGTAAAAAGGATCAAATGGAAAAATCCATAAGGATGCTCAATTCTGGGACTGACACCCTAGAGGAAATCCTCCATAGTGGACAAACCTCAGGAGATAGGTATGGACTAGGATATGTTGATAAACAAAATCCTGTGCTAAAACTCAAGAGATTACAACCTGAGGTCCAGAAGCCAAAGAGGATGTCACGACCAATGTCACAACATCCAACCAACAAAAACTGGAATCAAGTCAAAAGTAGAATCCAAGGGTATAAATGTTACCATTGTGGAAAACTTGGTCATATCAAATCTGTGTGTTTCTGGCTGCATGGATTTCCTAGTCATCCTCATCAAGAACAGAGAGTTCATGTCAAAAGGCAACATCAAGCAAGAACAAAGAAGGGTGCTCCTAACAGGCAAAGACATTGGGTTGTCGCTACTACGAAAATCGAGGCTGACAATGACAGAAGAGTCGCCACCGTGCGTTATTTATCCAAGAGAGGGAAAGGAAACACTCAGAGAAAACCTAACAAAAAGAGGGATAAGATCGGTCATCGCAACCAAATCTCGGGTTCGGGAGTCGGTTACGCAAGGGGAAGGTATTAGCACCCTCACGTCCGTCGTACTCGATGGGATCCACGCTTGTTGTCTATCTAAAAGGGTGATTAAAACTATCTAACTACAGGCTTGAGGACAAAAGAAAAAGAAAATGACTCGGCAATGCAATGGCGCTTTGTGCCTATGTATCTTGTCTGAAATGAGAAGTCAGAGTCAACGTAGTTCAACTAACTACGGGTGAAAAAAGGGGGGAAGGTTGCTCGCCAAGACATCGCCATCTTTTGCCTACGTACTTTCATCTGGTATGAAAGATTAGAGCAAACGTAGTTTGGGCTACGGGGGCACATGAATTGATCTCAAACATCTTGCAAGAACTTAACAACCATTGGTGGCACATGAATTGAAAGCATAAAACAGAAACTGGCAGCAACTTGTGCTTGTCAAAACAAGATTTTCATGATAAGTTATACATACACACACAATCCATACCAAAGGAAATTGATCTCAACACAAACTATACAAGACATGATTAAAAGATTGAGCATGGATCAAACATTATGACAGTAAGTTGGTTATCAAAACAGCATGCATACACTTCAAGACAATTTGGCCTTAAACTAAACATGATGGCTGGTACAGCAATCAAAGAAACAGAAGTAGCATCAAACACCTCAAATAATTCATGCCTTGGAAGTTACCACACTATAGTAATGAATACAAACCAGTTCCAATAGAAAAACTTATTTCTAGCACGCTAAACAACATGTTCTGGTTCACAACAGATCAAGACAAGTAAGATTGGCAAAGGTTGAAAACAAAGCATGGCAGCATGGTATGTGGTTCAAATAGGATAGTCATGATAGCAACAGCTGAGGCAATGCTAGCATAGTCAACATATAATCCTAATGCTATATGCACACATCATCTTGCACACACATGTCAAAGGCTAGTCTACAAGAAAATGGTACCATGGCAGTTTCAAGACCCTAGGTAGTGGTGGCAGCAGGCATGGATTTTACAAAATGGCAAGGCTAGTACAAATCATCAATCAGTCCTAATACCCTAATGCATACAACAGTTTGCAAGCTTGACAAAGGCAACATGACAGTTTGGTTTTTCAACAGAAAACACATGGCACCAGGATGCAAGGCTCATAATTTTAATCAATGAGGCTAACAACAATTCAAAATAAATTCACACCAAAGGCTCATAATGCATCCAAACAAAACACACAAGCTTATCACAGTTGGCAATGTAAGCAAGGTATGCATATGCTATCATTGAAACAACCCTATTGCATAAACCTAAGTGATGACAACAAGTTGATGCAAAACAGAATAATGTCAACCGTCAAGCAAAACATGATTTAAAGAGTATCACAATCTTATGCTAGCAAACATAGGCCATTGGTCCTCATGAATTAAAAACAGGCCTCACACTTACATGACTCATCCCAATGATCCTTGACAAATCCAAAAAGCCTATACAGCTCACAAGCATACTCAAAACAGGCTATAGATCAAGCTTGAACACAAGAAGAAACCAAAAACAAGCTAGAAAGGAAAATGACTAATGAGTTACAAAATGCACATGATTGAAAAATGCACATGAACAAAAATGTTGCAGGACAAAAACACACATAGTTTTCAATGAAGGAAAACATCATATAAACACATATATGAGGGTTTCTAATCAACATTCCATCAAACAGATCAAAACCTAGGAAAGTTGTTGCAACAGAAGCAAATCATCCTTTTTCACAAACAGAAACAGGATCAAAATAGTCCCAAACCCTCATAACAGTTGCCAACACCCTCATATGTTCAAACATGACATGAAAATAGAACTCAAGAGAGTCTCAAAGTTCAACACATAGCAGCACAACTTATTGAAGATGATCATAAGAGCAACATACATTAATGAGCAAACAAGCCAAAATGGGACAGATTCAAACATAAACTACATTGTATTCAAAACACATTGTAACCATTAATGCACATCAAACACATTCATGACAGTTTAAAGGAGTATAGTAACTACCAACCTCTTGTAGACCTCAAAGCAAGTTTGTGCAGTATGGAAAACCTTGAAGCCTCCAAATAAGATCCAATCCAATGCCTTGATGAAGATGACAACCCTTTCTTGCACTTGAAGTAAACAAGTGAACCCTTAGGACAGAACTTGAAACAAGTGATGATGATGTTTTTTTAGGTTATAGACAGTTGGCACATCATAAACCAAGGGTGTTTGGAGGCTTACAAAGATCAAAACAGGCCTGGTATGTGTTTTGGCAGATTTTGAGTATGAAGTCAAACTTTCCTTGGTTGAAAGTTGACTTTTGGGGAAATGAGGGTTATGACTGGTTTAAGAGTTTGAACACCTCCCACGCATCATTTGTGGATTGTGTGGATGGTTTTTGGTGATTTTGATTGGGTGAAAATGGTTTTGGAGGCTGTTTTGCTCAAGACATATTTTTGAGGTATTTGGGATGGTTTTCTTCACTTGTAAGAAAATGCAAGATAGTATGAGAGAAATGGTATTCTCTTGGGTTGTAAAGTGCTATGGTGTACCTCTCAACATAGAGGATACCTCTATTTATAGGCAAGGCAAGGCTTGGGACATATTTGTCTTTTGCATTTTGGAGGGATTTTTGTAAAGTGCAAATTTGTTCAAGATTGTGGACAGCTCCAAATCCAAGCTTTTGGCCATAGTTTATGCATAAATCAAATGGCATGAGTGACAAAGAAGTGACTGAAGTATGGCTAGGAGTAGGAGAACTGCAGCTGCAAGACTTTTCTTCCATAAAGTTTCTCTTTCCTCATTTCTTCCATTAAAATAATGCCACTTGTCTCCAACTTGCAAGACTCATCACTACTCTTGATTTTCTGCATTTCTTCTCATCATAAACTCTAAATAACAGATAGAAACAAGATCCAATGGCTGAGAATAGCCCAAGTGATCAAAAGGTGAGTTTGTGAAAAAGTGAAAATGTTGAACTCAAGTGTTAAAACCTCAACTTGTTGGATTCATAACTCTCAACTCATAAGGGCTATGGAGGAGTTCTAGTACATTTTGGAAAGCCCTCATGTAGCTCTACAACTTTCATGTTTTCATGATTCTCATATTCCAAATGGAACTAGGTTAAAAATCCACTCAAAGTTGCTGAAAAACATGCCTAAAAAGTTCAATAACTTAGAATTTTTCTAAGTTATTTTTCCCTCTTGTAATGAATTTGGCCATAACTCCAAATCTATCCATTTTCTACTCATGGACGACTGTGGGACTTTTGTAGGACTTGTCAAGAGCTTTCCAATGAGCTTTGAACCAACTCAATTGGATGTGTGGTTAGGGAGTTATGGTCTTGCCCCTTTCAAAACTCTAATTTCCCGATTTTTCGATTACTCCTCCATCCTTGATCCAATGGTCATGAAAATTCATGGGTAAGTTCAATATTCCATTAGGAACATTTTCTATTCACACTTTGATGTCAAATTCCTTATGATTGTAGAGTTGACTTTTCGGTCGATCGAACGATCGATCGACGACTATCGAGTCGACTAATGATGTTCCGGGTCTTCTGAGGCCTTGAAACTTCTTGAGTAGACTTCTCTAAGCCATATGAACTTCATGGACCATGATCCCACCATGGGAGAACCATTTAAATCAAAAGTCAAACTATAGTTGACTTTTTCCCCAAATTTCTTGATTTTCAATTGACTGATCAATTGAAACTCCTATGATTAAAATTGATGATCAATATTTCATCCCCAAACACCTTAGTACATATGTAGATCCATGGAAACAATTTTTCTTGAAGAAACAAACTTTATCTTGATTAAAATTTAAACCCTAATTTCACCCTTCTTGCCTGTAGCCATCTGCACTTGGTATAAACACTTGGGTGAGCTCCACAATGACCCTTAAGGTCTCTAATGAGGTTAAATGACAACCTCCCTCCATAACCATGGACTTGTGATCCTCATATGACCTTGAAGTGGCCTCCTAAACAGGAGGTGAACCACACACACTTTTCTGCCTGTCCAAAGGGCTTTGACTTGTCTCTGATGATGATAATCACTTGACAACTTGAATACAAACCCTTGATTAGGTTTAGAAACCTTGGCACATCCCTCTTGTTGCACACACATCACTTGATCCCCTGTAAAACTGCAAAATGCTATGCAATGCAATATGCTAGAACAATGAAATGAAACATAAACCAAGTAAAGAAAAGGTTGGGCAAATTTTGGGGTACAACAGTTGCCCCTATTCAAGCGACTTGGACCCGAAGGGATGAAAAGCGAAGGGCTTTCAGACATTCAAGGTAAAAGACGGTTGAATACCAAAGAACCCGAAAATTTGCCAACCGCAGAATGACACCTCCAACATCGCCGTCAGAAGCCTATATCAAGTAGAACATTTAACTTCGCCATCAGTCAACAATCATCTAACTTCACTGTTATTCCTCAATAATAAACATCTGACCTCGCCGTCATTCATTAAAATAATTTGACCTCGCCGTCAGAATTCCAAATATTATCTGTAAAACACTTGACTTCGCCATCATTTCCCAAAACAATCTGACTTCGCCATCAATTCTACGAACCATCTGACTTCGTCGTCAAGTAACCGAACATCTGACTTCGTCATCAGAAAACAAACATCTAACTTCACCGTCAGAAGACAAATATCTAACTTCACCGTCAGAGGAAAATCATCTAACTTCATCGTCAGAAAACATCAAAATAATTTGACCTCGCCGTTAGAACTCAATATTAAATCTGTAAAACATTTGACTTCGCCGTTATTCTCGAAACTGTCTGACTTTGCTGTCAAAACTCCACATAATAATCTGATTTCGCCATCATTTCCCTAAACCACCTGACTTCGCCATCATTTCTCAAAATAATCCGACTTCACCGTCAATTCTCTAGACCATCTGACTTCGCCATTAATTCTCGACATTCAGTCGGTAAAAGCATCTGACATCTCCATCAACTCCCAAAATCACCTGACTTCGGCATCATTTCTCAAAACTACCTGACTTCGCCATCAACTCTTAAAACAACTCGACTTCGCTGTCAATCCTCAAAATAATCTGACCTCGCTGTCCACTCAAAATAATCGTCTGACTTCGCTGTCATCTCTCAAAATAATCCGACTTTGCCGTCAAAAACAAAAATCCAACATTGTCGTTGAAAAACCAAATCACTTGACATCGCCGCTAAAAATAAACCTCCAACATCGCCGTTGAAAAACCAAATCACTTCGCCGCCAGACCTTCGCTAAATAAGAGCGAGTATCATGATTCAAACGAAATTAAGATCATCCATTGATGATAATCACAAAAGAACTCCGCTGGGGAAATAACATGAGCCAGAGTCTAGCCAACACACGGGCAAAGATACTAATCATCTGCGAGATTCACCTGAAACAAAGAGATAATGACCTGGCTTTTGTTTCACAATGCATATGTTTGAGAATGGCGTAATGCTCCATACGAAATGGAAATGCTACACGTTTGGGAGGATGCTATGCACGATGCAAATGAAAAAGAACCACTTCAACAAAGTAAATGTTGAAGAGAGGAAAACAACTCCGCCGGGGGGAAACTAGGCACGTCTAGTGCCGACGGACTCATGCTGGGGAATACAAGCCTCAGATGGCCTCCGAGATAACTTCCGGGTAAAGCTGTGTAACACCCCATTCTAACCCAACGCATATTTAAAATAAATCAAAATCAGAGTGCACGAATTTTGCAGGCATGACGACCGTCATGGAGTCATGACGACCGTCACACGCACAATAACTGAGATGCAACAGAGGTGTCACATATTCAACTTACAAAAACATACATTTTACCATTTAATTGGACAACATGCATTTAGTAATGATACATAGCACATAATCTTGGATGAACATCTAATAACAACTCATATAACATCTTAATCACATAGCAACATATTCATTTGCAGCGGAACATCATGCACTTTCAACATTTATGATAATCAACGTAATACCATAAATTACAAACAAAACTCCATTAAAATTCAGCAAGTACTTCAGCTTGCATATATTCATTAAAACAACTAGTTTTCCATCGAAATTCAGCACTACCGATTCTCCGGCTTAGTGCGTACAACCAACATTCGGCGCATTAACAAAGGCACCCAATGCAATGAAAACATTTAGTAAAATGCAGCAACAAGAAGATAAATAAAACAATGACTACAATCGTTCATCCCCCCAAGAGTACTACGTATCAGAGCGACCAACGACAACTTAATCGACAAAGCTACACTTTATTCCGGATTACCTGCAAATTACCACCAACTGAGGTAACTGTCGCTACTATGAAAAT
The DNA here is from genome assembly GCA_963859935.3 of Lathyrus sativus. Lineage (NCBI taxonomy): Eukaryota > Viridiplantae > Streptophyta > Magnoliopsida > Fabales > Fabaceae > Lathyrus > Lathyrus sativus. The sequence continues at coordinate 7,942,815 of CAWUDS030004439.1, forward strand.
CGGCGCCGGCTAAACAGAAGAGTCGCCGCCGTACGTTATTTATCCCAAAGGAGGGAAAGGAAACGCTCAGAGTAAACCTTACGCAAAGACGGGAAAGGAATGGTCATCTCAACCAAATCCTGGATTCGGGAGTCGGTTACGCAAGGGTAAGGTATTAACAC
>CAWUDS030004439.1:7943475-7975419 GCA_963859935.3 Lathyrus sativus
AAGACGCTACCTTGATAGCCTTCTGAGAAACATATTGAATATCATATTCGGTTAACACCATCTGCCATCGGGCAATTCTCAACACGTATTTGATTGGATCCATCTTTGAAATGAGCAGGGTTGTATGATTCAGCATGTGTTGCCTTAAACGTTTGGCGGCCCAGGCTAGCGCGCAACACGTTTTCTCGAGCATTGAGTATCTGGACTCACAGTCAGTGAACTTTTTACTCAAGTAGTAGATTGCATGCTCTTTACGTCCTGTCTCGTCGTGTTGACCGAGAATACAACCGTACTTTCCTCAAGAACCGTCAAATACATAATCAACGGTCTCCCGGCCACTGGGGTATCAAAACAGGAGGTTCCTGCAAGTATTTTTTCATCTTATCGAACACCTTTTGACAATTTTCATTCCAGGCCACTACCTGATCTTTCTTTAACAACTTGAATAATGGCTCGCATGTTGCGGTTAGGTGAGATATGAACCGGGCGATATAGTTCAACCTCCCTAAAAACCCACGTACTTCTTTTTCTGTTTTAGGCGTCGACATTTCTTGTATTGCTTTTATTTTTGCAGGATCAACCTCTATTCCTTTTTCGCTCACAATAAACCCCAGCAGTTTACCCGATCTCACCCCGAAAGTGCACTTGTTAGGGTTCAGTCTCAGCCTGAACTTCCTAAGCCTCTTGGACAATTTCAGCAGATTAACTAAATGTTCCTCCTCCATCTGGGATTTGGCAATCATATCATCAACATAAACTTCGATCTCTCTATGCATCATGTCATGAAAGAGAGTCGTCATTGCACGCTGATATGTTGCCCCAGCATTCTTCAATCCGAAGGGCATCACTTTGTAACAAAATGTTCCCCAGGGAGTAATGAAAGTAGTCTTCTCCATGTCTTCTGGCGCCATTTTGATCTGATTATAGCCCGAGAATCCATCCATGAAGGAGAATACGGAGAATTGAGCGGTGTTATCAACCAGCACATCGATGTGAGGAAGTGGAAAATCATCTTTCGGGCTCGCTTTGTTCAAGTCACGGTAGTCTACGCACATTCGCACCTTACCGTCTTTCTTCGGTACTGGTACAATATTAGCGACCCATGAGGGATATTTTGTAACAGCTAGGAAACCAGCATCCCACTGTTTTTGAACTTCCTCCTTAATCTTCACAGCCATGTCCGGTCTAGTTCTTCGGAGCTTCTGCTTAACCGGCGGGTATTCTTCTTTTAATGGCAGACGGTGCACAACCATATCCGTATCCAACCCCGGCATGTCCTCGTACGACCAGGCAAAAATATCACTGTACTCTTTGAGCATGTCAATCAACCTTTGCTTGACGTCACTTTGCAGTGCAGCCCCTATACGGATGTTCCTTTCAACCCCTTCCGACCCCAAATTGATAATCTCAATGACTTCCTCATGAGGCAGAATGATCCTTTCTTCTTGTTTCAATAACCAGGTCAGCTCTTCTGGTACGTCGCCATCTTCCACAATCTCTTCCTCAGCCTGAAATACCGGGTGCTCGAAGTCGAAATGAGTCATAGGCGGTTCATAGATGTCATCTGAATAGTAATCCTGCAAAGGAAATGGTTAAATGCTTCAAAACGCAGACAAAGCAAATAACCACGTTGCCATTTTATTGTAAAAAATAAAAACAAGAAAAACAAGGATCACAATATTTGTATATGAAAAATGCCTTTATTCATGATTAAACAATGTACTGTACGTAACCAAATGGCCCTAAGCAAAATCATTGTGCCCCAAGTAGGGCACAGGATTATTCAACAATTAAAAAAACAAATCATTACTGTTTAGTTGTCACAAGAACAGTTTCCTGGATAGACCAATTGCAGAGACTTTGTCCTGGCACGCTTGGCTTGATCCATGCGTCCATATCACAGTCGCTATCTCCTTCTTCGAATCGGAAACAGCATTGATAGTCTCGAAGCTCACTCCACTTGGCGTAATGGTTATTGGCCCTCTGAACTTGGGCGCTCCGGAAGAGGATGCTGATGACGAAGGATGATATCCAAGCCCGAACCTGTCGTTCTTCACGGGAATCTCCAACACCTGACCCCAGCCCTTGGTTTCGCCTGCCCGTACTAGAGCTTGAGCCTCTTTATACGATGACACTGCCACATCTGATATCTTGGGTACTGGAGCTTTGTCTTTAATCTTCAGCCCTTCAAATGCTTGACAGGGTGTTTCATGAATCTCTCCGTCGACTTCCACGTATCTGAATGCAGACAGATGGCTAACCAGAATATCTTCTTCTCCACAAACGGTGACGACACTATCCCCCACCATATACTTCAACTTTTGGTGCAACGTGGATGTGACTGCCCCGGCGGTATGGATCCATGGTCTTCCAAGAAGACAACTATACGCTGGCTGGATGTCCATTATATAGAATTCAGTTTCAAATACTTCAGGCCCCACCTGCAATGGTAATGTTATCGATCCGAACACTGACCTCCTCGTTCATCAAACGCCCTCACCACTAAGTCACTGGGCGTGCAGAGAATCCCCCTGACATCCAACTTCATCATGGCTTTCTTTGAAGCACATTCGAGGAAGACCCAGTATCCATTAAAACATGGGACATGACCGTGCCCCGGCATTCTACTGATACATGCAGTGCCATATTATGCTCTCTCCCCCTCGGGGTCAAATCAAAATCTGTAAATCCCAAACTATGCCCTGCATTAACATGCGCCATCACCCCTTCTAACTGATTCACAGAAACATCGTGGGGGTACGAACGACGTGTCCAGGATCTTCAGCAAAGCGTTCCGATGGGCCTCGGAACATAATAGTAGTGACAAGATTGAGATCTTTGATGGCGTTTGCTGGAGGTGCTCCACGATTTTGTAATCACTTTTACGGATGAGCCTCATAAATTCTTCCACATCCTTAAGCGATGTTTCCTTTTCCTTTATCTGCGAGGGGCCACTCTCGTCTACCTTGGCCTTCCCCTTTTCGAATCTTTCTGCCTCTAACCTCAGGCGATGTGAAGATTCTCCCACTTCTGGTCATACCTTTTGTTCCAACAACATTGTCTACGACCTCAGCTGGTTGTTTATTTACTTCAATTTTCTCACCATTACAATACACCTCCAAACCGTAAGTCCATGGCACTGCTTTGGTATTCTCGAAAGGAATCGGTCCTGCTTTAGTAATAGTGATTGTCGGCCGTCTGGCGGGCGCCGTTATTATTATTGTTTTCCTTGGAATTGTTACCGTCGTAACATCGTTCAACTCATCACACAATGCCTCCACCGGCTCTTCAACTGCGGTTCTATCAAACTGCAATGTTCCTTCGTTCATTAATGCCTGAATATCCTGTTTCAACTCATTACAACCCTCTGGCTGGATCCAACAATCCAAACAAAATTCGTCGCACCCCGGGAATACACCCCCTTTTAACAACCTGCTTTTGATCTCACCCAACGGTGTCTTCAGCTCATTGACATCCGTCACTAGATTCAAACTCTCCTCGGTCAGGATGGCGTTTGCCCCATGATTGGGCATAGGCTGTTGTACTATATTTGGACCCGCCTGTCTAAAGTTAATAGCTTTGTTGTCCAACAAGTCTTGGACTTTATGTTTAAACGCATGACAACCTTCAATATCATGTCCGGGCGCCCCGGAGTGGAAATCACAGTGCTTACCAGCATCATAACCAAATGGAGGATTGCCCGTTAACGGTGCCATGGTCCTTTTCTCGACCAACTTTAATCCTAGCAATGTTTGAAGCAGCTCGGCGTACATGGAAGGAGGCGTTTCAAATACTCTCCTTGGCTTGCCCTCTAGGATTCTGCGTTGGGAGGGGTGTTGCCTTTGTTGTTGCTGTTGTTGCGGTTGTTGTTGTTGTTGTTGTTGTTGTTGTTGTTGTGGAAAAGGGATGGTAACACTAGCGACCTGTTGATGCTGCGCGTACTGACTTCGTCCTCTGCCCCGGCCACTGCCGCCAAACACAGCACTAGAATCCCCTTGACGCCTACCACCGAATGCTTTTCTTGGTACCTCCTGTGGGGCATACTCCCCTGCTTGGAATCTTCCAACCTTAATACTGTCTTCGACCATCTCACCCATGAGAATCAAATCTGAAAAACTGCTCAACGAAACGTTGAACAACTTTTCATAATATATCCCCGTAAACGTCCCAATGAACATGCTATTCATTTCTCTCTCAGCCAACGGAGGATGTACTCTTGCCGCCATATCGCGCCATCTCTGTGCATACTTTTTAAAGCTTTCCTCTTTCTTCTGCGACAAGCCTTGCAATTGAACTCGGTTCGGTGCCAGATCACTATTATACTTATAATGCAGGACGAAAGCATCCGCCAATTGCTTCCAGGTTTTGATTTGAGCGGGCTCCAACCCCATGTACCACTCGAGTGACGGTCCTGATAGGCTGTCTTGAAAGAAGTGCATAAGCATCCTTTCGTCGTCCGAATACGCGGACATCCTTCTATAATAAGAGCGGACATGCACCTTAGGGCAAGTGTCCCCCTTATACTTGTCAAAAGTGGGGGCTTTGAATTTCAGCGGTACCTTCAGCCCAGGCACCAAGCCCATAGTAGTCATGTCTAGTCCGGTAGAATTCTGATTAGCCATACCCTTCACCTGTTCTTCAAGCATTTTGATTCTCTGAGTATTGTTAACGGGTCCTTCAAATCCCACGCCTCTTCCAGAAAAGGCATCCTCTTGACAGTCTTCGCCCTAGTTCACATTTTCATTTCCGTACCCGTTATAACCAGTGTTGCGACCAAACCCTTGCTGATTAGTCATGGGACCTCGTCCCCCATTACCATAGCCTTGATCGACCCTAACAGGCCCGAAACCAGTATTGACAGGAATCAATCCAGCACCATTTCCACCATAACCCTAGTTAGCGTTACCAAAAACCGTCGTAGCCGAAACCCTGAGCATTGAAGCCGAACTTTCCGCCCTGATTGTCGTACTCAAACCCCTGGTCATTATAGCCGAACCCATTGTTACCAAAACCATTACCGCCATTGAAGTTACCACCGCCCAGATTGGCATCTCCAAATCCAACATTGTTAACAACAGTCTCATTTCCATTCCCTGCATTACCATTGCCAGCGCCAGCGTCATTGTTCACAAACAACAGGTGGGGTCACCACAGGAGGAACCATAGGCATAGGGGGACCATCCTCATGAAGTGTTTCGACATGCACAGAGTTGTGGTCATTGTTGCCGTTCCCATTAGCCCGCGTCAGCAGCGGCTGCACCAAAGTCTGGAGATTCTCCTGGCCTTTAGCAATACTCTCCATTGCCTGCATGAACAGGTTCAACTTCTCGCGAATCTCCTGCATCTCTACTTGGACTTGATCCATGATTCTCTTGCATTTATTTCGGGTTGAATAGCGGTGAACTCTTTGTTCGTCAATCTTGGAAACCTGCGGAGGCAAGGAATAAGATACAGATTCGAGAATACCGGTTATGCAATACGAATGCGGATGCAAATATGTAAATATGCTACAGGTTATATTCCCCCCCGATTCTAGTTTTGGAGAGAAAGCCATTACGACAATGGAGTCCCTATCCAGCAAGCAAGGAATCAGAAAACCCTCATATATAACAATGCCAAGAGGCTGAGTACAAGAGTACAACTGAATACAACTGAAGAGATCTCGGCCAACAAGCCTGGCGATGGTTAAAATTCAAGTACAAATAACAAAGACAAGGTAAATCAGGCCAAATGGCGTGCCCTGACGTCCTCCAATATACTCATCGTCTCCGAGTGCCCTAGTCTGGAGATCAGCTCCTGTATCAATAAAGCATGCCGCTCGGTAGTGGATCTCAGCTTTTTGGCATCATCCTGGTAGGTTCCTTTGCCAGAACTCTCGTCAAATCTGTACCTCTTGGAACCAGCCTTCTCTTCATAACCTCTCGGCTTCTCGTCAATGTCACTTACTCTGAGCTCAGCAGCGCTCCTAAGTGATGTCTCTTCAGCAATCTTTGCGTCTTGGGCTCTAACCTGTGCCTCTAGCGTGGCAATCTGCATCTTCAGTTCGTCTTCCCGCTCCTTCCGCTTGGTAAGCGTGGCATTCCACAAAGCTTCCCACTTGCTGATACGGGCATAAGCTTTGCTTAGAAGTTCCTTTTTGGAAGTAAGCACCTTGCTAACACCGTTTAAGGTTATTCCCACTTTTTCTTTCTTGTTGGTCGCTTCCGTCAGCTCCGATCCCAACCTATTAATCAATTCAGTTTGTTCCTTCATAGTGAAGGTGGCTTCCTTCTTCTCACGACGTAACTGGAAGATTTCCTTCTCTAACTCATCATTAGCTTTCTTCAGTTCCTCGTTTTCAGCCAACAATTTGTTATACTTCTCACTCTCTTCCGAAGGAGGTACCTCAATCAATGGAAGATATAGGGGTTCCACAGCAGGATAAGGCATCAAAGAAGTACCAACTCTCTCGCGGACCCAAGCCAAATAGGGATCATAAGCTCTGTTGTTGCTCTTACCGAGAAAAGCTTTCCCCCTCCTATGGATGTTATCCCATGCATGTCTCAATCTGATCAAAATAGCTGCGTCCAATAAGCCTGTGAGATACAGAGATTCCTGTATCTCCTTCTCAATGGGAGCATCCCTCAAAGCGTAACCGAACTGTCGTACCAGCAATGAAGGATTATAGTTGATATAGCCTTTCTGTCCAATCAGGGGAACATTCTGAAAGTCGTTGCAACTATATATAATATCAGTACCAAGCATACTCCGATCAAACCAAATGATATTCTCAGCAGACAGTCCCATCAACCGGGAAGACCAATCCAAAGTATCAACAGCATCCACAAAAGGTCCTGTCTTCGGGAGGTGCCCCTAGAACCACCTGTACAAGAGAGGGAGACAGCAGGAAACATTCTTGCCACGACGTTTCTCATTCTTGTAGTGAATGGAATGGTAAACATCGCCCAAGAGAGTAGGAACTGGATTCTTCGAGGCAAGAATCAGGAAGGCATCTGAGTCGACAAAATCTGGCACATTAGGAAACAGGACAATCCCATAGATGCAGACAGCTAGAATAGCACTGAAAGCAACCCAACATCCACTCTTCGCGCATTGCGTAGCCTTCTCAACTAGGACAGATAGGTGAAAACCATAAGCTCCATTCAGCTTAACCAAGCCTCCCGGAAACTCAGAGGCATCTAAGCTGACAATCTCAGTGAGTGTAGCCAACTCAGGCTCAGCATCAACATGTACAAAGGGCATTTGGTCCAACACAGGAACTCCCAACATCGCAGAATACTCCTCCAAAGTGGGTGCCAGAATATAGTCTGGAAATAAGAAACATCTCAACTGCGGCTCATAAAACTGCAATAAAGTATACACCCCAGTCGTCTCGAATGCTGAAGGTCTGTATAACAAGCTAAGCAATCTCCCATAAGATACTCTGAATTCAGCCCTCACACTCTCATCTGCCAGAGCAATTAAACCCAGCAATGAACTGATGTCTGGTGAATGCAACCGGTAAGCAACTGTCTTCTTCAGGGACTCCATGTCTGGCTAGAAGATATACTAGAATTAGAGGGGAATGATCACCTGCAACATAAATACATGTTAATGAAATGCAATCATGCAAAATGTATATGCATATGCAAACAAGGGACCAAGTGCAATGCTGATGAACTGGGTTGCTCTGTACTGAAGCTTTGAGAACCATCCAATCTTTATCTCAAACCAAACCAACCGCTCAAATGAACCTTGTAACCACATCTCACTGACAGAGATAAATCGGGTGTTCTGAGGTCAAAGGTTTCCTGCAAACAGACCCACCTACCCCTCACAGGTATGTACTTAACTCGCAGACGAGGTACGGCATCCTATGCGGGTTCAACGTCACAGACTTTCAAGAGCGATGATACGATACCCAGAAGGTGTGGCATCATCATCCCTTAAAGCGGCCTCACTTAGTTGAATCCCAATTGATAGGTTCCCAGAGTCGACAATCCTCGGGTCAGACGACTTGTCGAGCCCTAAGGGCCCGACAAGAAGCATCAAAGAGAATCTCGTCCGAGCGTAAATTTTGTGGCTAGTTGGTGCGAGCTAAGCAAGCAAGCTAACCACTACTCTTTACTTCTAAGTCTATGTGTAACCTCAAGCCTAGGTCCGACTTATCTCTCAACAGATTATCCCCTTCCCACAGCAGCAATAACAGTATAAAGCTGATAATAAAAGGCGGAAAGTAAAGACAGAAAAGTAAATCTATACAACACCCATGACGGGAAAACAAGCGCTAGGATTGACTCGCATAGGGGATATTCCTGTCCCCAGCAGAGTCGCCAGCTGTCGCTACTGCGAAAATCGGCGCCGGCTGAACAGAAGAGTCGCCACCGTGCGTTATTTATCCCAAAGAAGGGAAAGGAAACGCTTAGAGTAAACCTTACGCAAAGACGGGAAAGGAATGGTCATCGCAACCAAATCCTGGATTCGGAAGTCGGTTACGCAAGGGGAAGGTATTAGCACCCCTCACGTCCGTCGTACTCGACGGGATCCACGCTTGTTTTCTAGTATGGATTGTTATTCTATCTATTCTAAAGGTCAAGGGTTAAAAGAAAAGAAAATGACTCGACAAAGTATCGCACTTTATGCCTACGTATTCCCGTCTGAAACAAGAAATCAGAGTCAACGTAGTTCGCCTACCTACGGGAAAGGAGGGAAGGTTGCTCGCTAGGATATCGCATCCTATGCCTACGTACTTCCATACAGCATGAAAGATCAGAGCAAACATAGTTCGGGCTACGGAAGACACAAGCTTGTCTGAACGTTTTGTTATCTCCTTATGAAAGGGTTTTTCCTGATTAAGAGTCCAAGAGGACAAAAATGACATCTTGATGTTCGTTTTCAGTCTTTTACGCAAGAACTGTCTTTTATGATGTTTGCAATCTCTGATACACTAGAGACTATGATTTGAGGGTGACTACGTCGTATGTCACCCTAAGGGTAACACACTAAGTAATCAGAGTACTGAAGAGTGACCCTCCAGCAACCTTTCTCAAATAGCTTAAGGCTCGTAACGTACGACATCGATTATCCGTATTACTGTGTTTTGAGTTGTTCTGAGATAGAAGAGAAAGAAGTCTAAAAACCCTAGGGTTAGAAATGGGAATCAAAACTACCCTAATGTTATCATGCATGGATTAACACCTAATGTCTGTCATAATTCCCTCCTGCCCAGAGGAAATCAGAGGTCCTAGGGGATAAACGGAAAAGAAACAACAAATATACAGTAAATAGTGAAATGCATGAGATGCAGCAAAACAAGCGAGGCAAGGGAGTCCCACTCAACCCCGAACTTAAGAAAGCAACAGGAAAAGTGAATGAACTTCACTTCAAGCCTAAAGGGCAAGCAGCACAAGCCAACAGACAATACAGAGAAAAACAAAAGATATAGAGGAGGCAGCCCAAGCAGCAGCAACAAACTCCTACAACAAACAGCAACAACACGCTCTGAACAGCAAAGTTGAACTGACAGCAACGGTCTTGTCTTTGAGCTAGATTCCATCCTCAAGCTTCTTCAATCTTCATCTCCAAGCTTTAGCAAGCACACTCCAAGAAGAGATTTGTCATCAAGATCAAGTTGCAATGTTGGCATACTTGCTGAAAACCAAAGGAATTCAACAAGAACCAACATCGAAGTGGAAGTGTATCCTCAAAAGTTCTACTCTCTAGGGTATGCCCCACTTCCCTCCTAAGGAGAGATGGAACTTCCCTAAGAGGACTTTGCATCATAGGATAGAATAGAAGAAAACAATGCATTCTATGTTTGATGGAAGAAATGAACTAATTCTACAAGAGCTCTCCCTAAAAGCCTAATTCTACCAACTCCTAAAACAAACTTAAAAGAGAAAGAAATCTCCACTCCAAGCCCCACTCTTCTAGCCAAAGCATCTTCATCATGTCCAGAAGCTCCTCTAAAAAGGAATCCAAATTCTTCAAGCTCCAAGTCCACCAAACGCTCCAAACAAGGCAAAGCACTCAAGAGAGAACACCGAAAGCAACAATCATTTGCAAAACCCAAAAAAAATATCAAAATAAATTGTAAAATTCTAATAAAATTCCTATGTGAACATGTAGGTTTGAACATTGTAAAAATCCAGACTCAGGACCTAAATCAATTTCTAGGTCATCTAAATAATTCCTAAATGAAATTTGGTCATGGGAAACCATTATTTGGGAAGGCTCTAAACTACACACCTAAAACAGAATCCAATCAATTTTAAAAAATCTAAGAAAATTCCAGGGGAAACCTATGTATGTCCTCTAAATCATATCGAAAGAATCAGCTCAAAAGCATAAAGCATCAAACAGAACAAAATTAAACAGACAACAATATCACTTATGCATAACAATGGATATTAGCACAAAAGAAAATTCATAACTAATTCATAAAAAATCCTAAAAATGCAAACTCAACTCCTACAATTTCTTAAGACAATCAAGATCTACAGAAAAACATTTCATAATTTTTTGATCAATTTTACTATTTTTAACGCAATTAATCCAAACAGCTATTAGAACAGAAAAAAAGAACGAAAATGAATTAAATTAAGTTAATGTGCATTGGGCCAGGGGTGCGAACAACAGAATTCCAAAGCAATGTCCGTGTGGGCCTTGTGAGTGGGGGTGCGAATAGTACCCGCGCGGTACTGTAGCTGTTCCGGCGGTGACATTTTTTCGGTAACTTCCGAGCAACATAACTCCATCGATTCTTAACCGTTTCGCACGAAATTTTAGTCAAACTTGAAGGAAAAAAAGCAAGGATTCCAAATATGCCCTTGGATTCCATCAAAACTCCATGATGAAAGAGATATATCATCATCAAGAAAACATACTCATCCAAAAAAGTCTCTAATCCTTAATTTCTTGATCCTAATTTCATCTATACATTTTCCAGATCCTAACCACATGAATAATCTAATCTAATTCGTCCTAAAATCATAGAAAAAGTGAATTTCACATACCGGCTTCGGAGCGTCGAAACGGAGTAGTTGGAGCTCGTTTTTTCTTGCCAAAAAGTGCGGAAAACCTTTGTTGAAGTTTGTTGGAGAAGATTAAATTCTTGATAACTCTTGAAAATGCCTTGAATCCAACTTTGATCTCTCACTTTTTCTCTTCCAAACTCCAATGTCAATCTATGGTTTTTGCACAAATGAATCACCAACTCTTGCTTTGAACCTCTTCACAAGTATATATAGAATGTATTTGAAGACCCTAGAAAGTTCTAGATTGATCCAATGAGAAAATCAACTTCTCATGTCATGAAAATCTCTTCTTATGCTATGCACATACCATCTCATGTTTTGGCTTGCAATTCACTTGGTTATGAGTTTAAATTCTCTCCAAATGAGATATTGGAGGTGTATGGACGGAAAGGAGCCTTGCATTTGCTTGGAAGTGTGGTTTTGCATATGTGCCTTATGATGCAAGTAGCCCATTTACAAAGCAAGTCTTTGAAATAACCCTCAATTCAAAATTGTGGCAATGTCAATGTTCTAAAATTGCATTTTACAATCACATTGGTATGTCATATGGCTTGTTTGTGACCTCTAACCCAAAATTTGATTTTCCCCACCAAACTTTATTTGACTTATTCCCTTTTTTTAGGCCATTTTAAGTGACTTTTTGAAATAAGCCGATCAATCCACCATGATGACTTATATGACCTAAAAACATCATTTTAGCACATTCCATGTTGAACAATTTTTCATTTGAGAAGTGGAACATGGAGATTTTGACCTATGCTAAAAAATGACCTGTAATTCAACTTTCCCAAAATACCCCTGGATTGCCAAGACCATAACATGAATTCTACAAATCCTCTTGAGGACTTCTAGTACTCAAATTAAAGCTAATATCAAGATCCACAACTCTTATGTTGTCTAAGAATCCATTTGAAAACTCTTTGATGGGCAAAAGTTGCTTGGAAGTCAAGTGACTTTCATAGATAAATTTCAGTATCCTCTGGGGACCCATAACTTGCAAGAACCATAACTTGAGTTCTATAAATCTCCTTGAAGACTTCTAGTACTCAAATTAAAGCTATTGAGATGTTATACAAGGTTCATGTTGACCAAGACTTCATTTGAAACTTGCATTTTGACTTATCTGGCTTGGAAGTTAGGCCTAAACTAGGCTTTTTACACTGAAACCCTAATTTAGTAACTCCTCTTCTTCTTGATTCCTTTTGATTTCTACTTGGCACAACACCACACATGCATCCACATACCAATTCATGAATTCCACATACTCCAAGTAGGCCTTGATGCCCTCCAATCAACCATTTGAACTAGGGTTGATCTAGGGTTGACCCAGATGAAACCCTAGTTGACTGCATTCAACTGTAGCTCTAGTACTTGTATTAATGATTTGTCTCATCTTCAAAATGACCCTCTAGGTCTTCCATGATCTTTGTACACATTCCATACCCTCAGCCATGGCTCACACACTCATTGATGATCTTCCACACATCCCCCAGATTGGGAGAGAAATCTACTGGTTGACCTTCAAACTTCTCAAAGATTCAACTCATTTCTTGATTACTTGGATGGTCTTGATCTTGAATAAAACCCCTTGATGGGCCTCTTTCTGATGAAAATGGCACTTGATCCCTTGTTAGATGCCTTGTTATGCTATGTTATGCAAATGATTAGACTATGTACATGACTTAGTATGCAAATGACAATGCAATTGAAACATAAACCAAGTGAAATAGGTTGAGCAAATTTTAGGGTGCAACAGTAACATACAACGTAAAGGGTGAGATATCAACAACATAACATAAGGCATGATAAAAGTCATGTCAGAATATTATCACAGCATTACAATTCCAGCAGTTCGCATAAATATTAGTAATAATAAACTACAACCACTCTTTATTCATAACCACAACCATTATCATCATATCTCGGCAACTCATCAAAACAACTCAACAACGCAACTTAACAATGCGACTCAACTGTGCATATGCATGTGGTACCATTTTGGGAGACAACACTCCACAATAATTCGGGAGACAACTCTCCACAATAATTCGGGAGACAACTCTCCACAACTCGGGACAGGGCCAACACCCCGAACCCATCTAGGAGCCAACACTCTAAATGACGCCAATACAGGCACAACCGTCGCCAATCCAGGCCAAATGATATGCTATGATATGCAACTATTATGGACTATAACACAACAACAACAACTGTGCAACAACCGTGCAACAAGGCATCACGCCTACAACCAATTATCCATAACAGAAACATCACATTTTGCATATATTATGGACTCACCATTTCAATCTGTTCATATCAGAGAACTACCAACAGCATCGTTCCTACGAACAAGACTCTAACACATTTTCGCAGAGAATAATTAAAAACAACCTCGTCTCTACAATCGAGAACTCAACAGCATTTTCATGTCAGAGAACAACTGACAACATCATTACTATAAATAATAACTCAACACATTTTCATATACCTTCATACGGGTAATATAACTATAACTTATCCACGTAATCCAAGGAGAAAATTATAATAACATTTCCTCAACAAATGGGAAATTAGCGCGTGTCGGCGCCGATTCCCAACATTACTACATAAACTAACGACATAAACATTAATGCAAACATAGACAAACATTAACCCTTAATATTTCTCAACCTATGGGAAAATTTACCCTTAATATTCCTTTAATATTTCTCAACTTACGGGAACATTACTACGGTAACGTTACTACGGGGACATCACTACGGGAACATTACTACAGGAACATTACCACGGGAACATTAATCTTTAATATTTCTTTCTTCAACTTACGGGATCATTACTACGGTAACGTTACTACGGGAACATCACTGTGGGAACATTACTACGGTAACATTACTACGGAAACATTAATCTTTAATATTTCTTTCTTCAACTTACGGGAACATTACTACGGTAACGTTACTATGGGAACATCACTACGGGAACATTACTACGGTAACGTTACTACGGGAACATTAATCTTTAATATTTCTTTCTTCAACTTACGGGAACATTACTACGTATTTTCCCCATTAGGGAAACCTTAGAGCATCGTATATAACGCATTCATTCTTACGTAGAAAAACCTCGTCCCTAACATTTATCGATTAACGGAAATTATACCTATGAATCAATTCCCTACATGAAATTGATCATACCCACGGTTATAGAATTGAACCCCACCCTTACCTTAGAATAGAGGCCAATTCCAAGCTTCTGGTTCTGGTTCTGCTCTCCGGCGGCTTTTCTGCAACTATCTTCCAATTCCCTGATGGATGATTCTCTGCTCTCCGTTTCTCTCAACAGCCACGTTCCTCCTTCTCTTCAACCTTTTTCCTCAAATTTGGTTTTCTGAGCAGTTTATCGTGATAACCCTCTTTCTCCCCCAGCTTCTCTAATAACTCCCTAATTCCCTTTATTCCATCTAATAATAACAATAATAATAATAATAATAATAATAATAATAATAATAATACTAGTTATTAAATTATCATCATTATTAATTATATTATATTATTATCAATCTCAATGATTTAATAAATGGTTTCCTATACTTTAAGGATACCCACCAACGCTCTCAGACACGCTCCCACGTAAAGGCACACCGACAATTCATAAATAATTTAATTAACATGAATGGGCGTTACAGCTGCTCTGCTAAGCACAAATCCACTTTGCTGGGAATCAGAATCAAACTCTGTTGAGGATGGAGAATAAACAATCTCGGAGGAGAAAATCCACCTACAGACTTGGTTGGGGATTAGGTAGGGAGGGAATCAACATCGACCTCTGCTTGGGGAAAATGAGCACAGTACTCAACAATATCGGCCTCTGCTTAGGGAAATGAAACAACGTCCATGACTCTGAGGGGACAGGGGCCAATCGTTTGGACTTTGTGGGGAAGACGAAATTCTGCATCCATTCCACTGCTGGGGATAAATCCACCTCTACCTGTTGGAAATGCTCCTACTCTGCTGGAGACATCAATCTCGACCTGCTGAGGGTAACCTTAACTATATGAAGTTTCAAGCTGTTGGGGAGGTGAACACGCTTAGGTTGTGTATTTCCTTTGGATGCGGGACTTCTGGAAAAGTTTCGAGGCTGGAAGTCCTGCAAATAAAAAACAGGAAAACATCATCTTACTTATCACCTGTGACATTATTCAAGAAAAAACAATGTTTTGATTATAGTTGGCAGAGCCCACAAAATTATGTATGTAAAGTTTTATCAAAAACATCAGGCGTCTTTTACAAATAAAACGGTAAAAGCTGAATCGAAGACAACAGTTTTCTGAATAGTATGTTTTATTGATGGATAGCCTGTAAATAGGCAAATTTACAAAGGGACGCAACTCTTGAAATGAGAAAGCTTCGTAATCAAAAATACAAAAATGCACAAGAATTATAAAAATGTCGACAATGTGGCACAAACAACCACCATAGAACGACTCAACTATGACTCGCGTGACTTCGACGCCTTTCCGATGCTTTGTCTTCTGAAGATATTGATTTGGTCGGATGATTCTCGAGTCTTCCCATAATCCACTATGTTTTAAGGATCTATGCGCGGACCACAGTCGTTCACTTTTCAAATCCCTAACTTTTGCCTGAATCGCCCTTACGGGTTTTCGATTCACCGGAATACCCATGTTTGCCAAAGCCGCCCTTTCAGGTTTTCAACTTTGCGGGTTTATACTTTTTCTTTTTATCCCTAATTTTTGCCCGAACCTATCTTTTTACGGTTCGCCGGGATTCCCCATTCTTGCCTGGATTTTCTTTTTTCTTTCCAGCGGGTCTATCTTAAGCAAAGTATTTTTTGACTGCGTCCGCGTTCACGGGGGACGTAAAATCTTCACCATCCATGGTTGAAAGTAGTAAGGCTCCTCCGGAGAAGACTTTGCTCACAACATACAGACCTTCATAATTGGGAGTCCATTTGCCCCTGTGATCATTCTACGGTGGGAGAATCCGCTTTAACACCAAATCACCTGCCTGAAAGCTTCGAGGACGTATCTTCTTATCGAAGGCTTTCTTCATCCTGCTTTGGTATAGACGACCGTATGCGATGGACGCCAACCTTTTCTCATCCATTAAACTGAGTTGATTCAACCTATTCTTCACCCATTCTGCTTCATCTAGTTTGACGTCAGCCAGAACTCTCAAGGAAGGTATATCGACCTCTAATGGTAGGACAGCCTCCATACCATACACCAACGAGAAAGGAGTTACCCCAGTTGAAGTATGCACCGAGGTACGATATCCATGTAAAACGAAAGGCAACATCTCGTGCTAATCCTTGTAAGTTACGACCATCTTCTGCACTATCTTCTTTATGTTTTTGTTGGCCGCTTCCACAACGCCATTCATCTTCGGACGATAAGGAGATGAGTTGTGATGCTCAATCTTAAAGTCCTGGCACAACTCCTTCATTATCTTGTTATTCAGGTTGGAGCCATTATCGGTAATGATCTTTTTAGGTACCCATAGCAGCAGATGATGTCTCTTTTGATGAACCAGGCTACAACTTGCTTTGTGACATTAGCATAGGAGGCTGCTTCGACCCATTTGATGAAATAGTCAATCGCCACTAAGATGAAACGATGCCCATTGGACGCAGTCGGCTTGATCTTGCCAATCATATCGATGCCCCACATGGAGAAAGGCCATGGAGATGACATGACATTCAAAGGACATGGCGGCACATGAATCTTGTCGGCATAAATCTGACACTTGTGGCATTTCTTGGCGTACTTGAAGCAATCAGACTCCATAGTTAACCAATAATACCTTGCTCTCAACAGCTTTCGAGACATGGCATGCCCCCTGCATGTGTCCCAAAGGCTCCTTCGTGGACCTCTTCCATAAGCAAATTCGCTTCTTTTTCATCCACACATCTTAGCAGCACTAAGTCAAAGTTCCTTCGATAGAGTACACCGTCTGGATTCAGGTAGAAGTTACCAGATAACCTCCTCAAGGTCTTCTTATCCCGAGTCGATGCCCGAAGCGGATACTCTTGATTCTTGAGAAAGTTCTGGATGTTGTAATACCATGGCTTGCCATCAGAAGCTTCTTCTATCGCAAAAACAAATGTCGGCCTATCGAGGCGTGAGATAACAATTCTTGGTGCATCGTTCCAGAAGTTCACTTTGTACATTGAAGGCAGTGTAGCCAAGGCATCTGCCATCTGATTTTCTACTCTCGGTACATGGTGAAATTCCACATGATCGAAGAAAGGTAGCAATCTTCTTGCATAGTTCATATAAGGGATCAGATTTAGTTGGCGCATCTCCCACTCTCCTTTGATCTTGTTTACCACTAAAGCTGAATCACCGTAGATATCAAGATTCTTGATTCTCAAATCGGTTGCTTCCTCGATACCCATGATACATGCTTCATATTCGGCCTCTTTGTTTGTACAGGGAAATGTCAACCTGGCAGTGAAGGGTATATGCGTCCCATGGGGGTTGTAATGATTGCCCCAATTCCGCTGCCGTAGGAGTTAACAGCACCGTCAAATATCAATTTCCACTGGGAACCCGACTCAGGACCTTCTTCCGGCAACGACTCATCACAATCTTTCATCTTCAAGTACATAATGTCTTCGTCAGGAAAATCAAACTTCATTGGCTGATAGTCGTCAATTGTTTGTTCTGCGAGATACTCTGACAGAACACTCCCTTTAATAGCTTTCTGAGACACGTACTGAATGTCGTATTCTATTAGAACCATCTGCCATCTAGCAATCCTTCCTGACAGTGCTTGCTTTTCAAATACGTACTTAATCGGATCCATCTTTGAAATTAACATGGTTGTATGGTTTAGCATATACTGCCTTAGGCATTTGGCGGCCCAAGCCAGTGCACAACAAGTTTTCTCCAACATTGAGTATCGGGACTCACAGTCTGTGAACTTTTTACTCAAGTAATAAATTGCATGCTCTTTTCTCCCGGTCTCGTCGTGCTGACCAAGGACAGAAGCCATGGAATTCTCAAGAACTGTTAAGTACATGATTAAAGGCCTTCCAGCTACTGGGGGTATCAATATCAGAGGCTTCTGCAGGTACTCTTTTATTTTCTCAAACGCTTTCTGACAATTCTCATTCCAAACGACCGCCTGATCTTTCTTTAGCAACTTAAATAATGGCTCACAAGTGGCTGTGAGATGAGATATGAACCGGGCGATGTAGTTCAATCTGCCTAAGAAACCACGGACTTGTTTCTCGGTCTTTGGTGCTAGCATTTCTTGAATTGCTTTGATCTTTGCAGGATCAACCTCTATACCTTTCTCACTAACAATGAACCCCAATAACTTTCCTGACTGTATGCCGAAAGTACACTTGTTTGGATTCAGCCGAAGTTTGAACTTCCTTAACCTCTCAAACAGTTTTAGAAGATCCACCAGATACCCCTCCTCTGTTTGGGACTTCACAATCATATCATCAACATATACTTCAATCTCATGATGAATCATATCATGAAAGAGAGTTACCACAGCTCGTTGATAAGTTGCCCCTGCATTCTTCAAACCAAAAGGCATCACCTTATAGAAGAACGTCCCCCATGGCATGATGAAAGTCGTCTTCTCCACGTCCTCCGGTGCCATCTTAATTTGATTGTAGCCCGAAAAACCATCCATGAAGGAAAACACTGAGAATTGTGCGGTGTTATCAACAAGCACATCAATATGATGGAGCGGAAAATCATCCTTTGGGCTTGCTCTATTCAGGTCTCTATAATCAAAACACATCCTGACTTTGCCGTCCTTCTTAGGCACGGGCACGATGTTTGCAACCCACAGAGGATAATTGGTCACAACAAGAAATCCCGCGTCTAACTACTTCTGGACTTCTTCTTTGATCTTCACTGCCATATCAGGCCTGATTCTTCTTAATTTATGTTTAATAGGAGGACACTCTTGTCGAAGAGGCAGATGATGAACCACAATATCCGTGTCGAGTCTGGGCATATCTTCATATGACCAAGCAAAAACATCCTTATACTCTTGGAGCAACTCAACCAGTCTTTGCTTGACATCACTTTGCAATGCAGCCCCTATTCAGACTTCCTTCCTATCTTCCTCAGTTCCCAGGTTGATGACTTCAACTTCCTCCTGATGAGGCAGGATGACCTTCTCCTCTTGTCTTAATAATCTGGCAAGTTCTTCGGGCAGGTCTTCGTCTTCATCAATCTCTTCTTCTGCTTGAAAGATCGGATTGTCAAAGTCATACCGAGTCATAGACGAGTCTGAGTCAATGGTATCTGAAATGTGTAACCTGCAATGATGATGATTCTATGCTTAAATGATATGCAAACAAAACAAACACAAACCACATTGCCATTTTATTGTTAGAAAAATAAAAACAAGAAAAACAAGGATCACAAAATTTTGAATGAAAAAACGCCTTTTTGATTGATAATGATAAAAGATTGTTTGCATACATAACAGATAGGGCCCTACAAAATAAAGACCACTATGCTCCGGGTAGAGCATAGGGCAATACATTAATCAAAACAAAGCAATTACTCTTCATAGGTCACTGAGATGGATTCTTCTATGGTCCAATTCTTCACACCCTGGCCAGGGACACATGGCTTGATCCACGCATCCATGTCGCAGTCGCTGTCTCCTTCCTCGTCAAATATGGCATTGATTCTTTCGAATATCACCCCACCACTGGTGAACTGAACAGGTCCTTTGTAACATGGAGCGTTTTGTGAAGAAGTCGCATACGGGTTGTATCCCAATCCAAACTTATCTTGTTTGTTTGGGATGCTTACCACTTTCCCCCATCCTTGTGCTGCTCCAGATTCCACTACAGCTTGGGCTTCCTTGTATGACGACATGGAAATTTCTGGAGCTTTGACCTCAATCGCGCCTTTTCCTTGATTTGGACAGTCTCAAAGGCCTGACACAGTGTCTCATGAATTTCACCATCGACTTCCACATACTTGAATGAAGACAGATGGCTCACCATGATGTCTTCTTCTCCACAAACAGTCACAATATTCCCATCCACCATGTATTTCAATTTCTGGTGCAAAGTCGATGTCACAACCCCTGCTGAGTGTATCCGGGGTTGACCCAAAAGACAACTGTAAGCGGGCTGGATATCCATGATGTAAAAAACCATTTCAAACACCTCTGGGCCCACTTGGATAGGCAGAGTTATTTCCCCAAAAATAGATCTTCGGGTTCCATCAAAGGCTCGCACAATCAAATCACTAGGCGTACAATAAAGGCCCTGATGGTATATTTTCATCAGTGCTTTCTTTGGCAACACATTCAAGGACGACCCTGTATCAACGAGGACGTGTGACATCACTGTTCATTGGCACTCAAGTGAAATATGTAAAGCCAAGTTGTGGTTTCTCCCTTTCGGTGTCAAATCACGATCAGTGAATCCCAAGTCGCTACCTGCGTTGATGTGGGCCACCACTCCTTCCAATTGATTCACAGATATCTCTTAAGGTATGTAAGCATTATTCAAAACCCCGAGCAAAGCATTCCTGTGAGCTTCAGAACATAATAGCAACGACAAGATGGAAATCTTTGAAGGAGTCTGTTACAAGTGATCCACAATTTTGTAGTCACTCCATCTTATCAAACGCATGAATTCCTCGACATCCTTCAGCAAGGCTTCCTTTTCTCTGGTATGAGAGCTTTCTTCAACCACCACCTTTCCTTTACCCTTGTCGGTCCTTTCTGCATTTATTTTGGGAGGTGCAAATACTCTCCCACTTCGAGTCATTCCTCCGGTTCCTACCAAATTGTCAATTGAGACCAAGGGAGAATTCTTTAATTCCTGCTTCTGCCCATTGCAATAGACATCGGCCCCATAGTTCCAAGGGATCACTTTAGAGCTCTCATAGGGTACAGGCCCCTCCTTTGTGAATATAATGGTCGCCTCGCCGGAGGCGCATAAATTGTAATTGTTTTGTACGGGATGGAGATGGTGGCCACCTCGTCCTTATCTTTAATGACTACCTCTTCAGCATTCTTCTTACAGATTCTATTAAATTGCAATAGACCATCATCCATCATGCGTTGTATACGGTTCTTCAGATTCTGACATCCTTCGGGATAAACCATACAGCTTTCACAATCCTCCCCACAGCCCGGGAACACCCCTCCTTTTAACAACTTGCTATTCACAAAACTTAACGGCGTCTTCAGATCCTTCACATTGGACACCAAGTTCATGACTTCTTCACTGATAATAGCATTCACACCACCACCCCTACCATAGTTAGGCATGGGGTTTTGATCTATGTTTGGCGCATCCTGATTGAAGTTGATAGCCTTACTATCAATAAGGTCTTGTACCTTGTGTTTGAAGGCTTTACAATCGTCGATGTTGTGGTCGGGGGCGCCTGAGTGGAATTAACACCTAGCGTTGACGTCATATCCGGGAGGTGGTTGGCCAGTTAGAGGTGCCATTGTCCTTTTCTGGACCAACTGCAGTTGAATTAAGTGTTGTAATAACTGGGCGTAGGGCATCGGTGGTGTGTCAAAGTGCCTATCCATCAACCTTCTCCGATTTTGGAACTGTCTCGGTGCATAATTTTGTTGTTGAGATCGTTGTTGTTGTTGCTGACGTGGTTGTTGTTGCTGAGGTTGTACTGCCGGAATGGCAATACTGGCTACTTATGGAGGTTGCTGATAATACGGTCGTTGTTGACGTTGATTCGGGTATCTATTTCGATTGTTAAAGCCCGACACTGCATTTGTCTTGTTATCTTTCTTCTTCGCACAAAAAAACTTTCTTCCACCTCCAGATGAGGTCCCTTCCTCTGGCTGTATCTTTCCCATTTTAATACCGTTTTCGACCCTTTCGCCGGTAATAATCAGGTCCGAGAAGCTTCCAGACATGCTACTTACTAACTTATCATAGTAAATTCCTGGTAATGTGGCCACAAATAGATCAATTAGTTCTCTCTCCACCATGGGAGGTTGAACCCTAGCAGCAAGCTCTCTCCATCTTTGTGCGTATTCCCTAAAACATTTGTTGCTTCTCTGCGATAAATTCTGAAGCTGTACTCGGTTTGGTGCTAGGTCACTGTTGTATTGGTGGTGCTTAACGAAAGCCTCTGCCAAATCCCTCCAGCTTCTGACATTAACTGGCTCTAAACCCATATACCATTCGAGGGATGGTCCCGACAGACTATCTTGAAAGAAATGCATCAGTAATTTCTCATCATCGGAGTATGCAGACATCTTTCTGAAATAGGAGCGAAGATGCACCCTTGGACACGTTGTTCCTTTGTATTTATCGAAATCTGGCACTTTGAACTTTGGAGGAATCCTGAGTCCAGGAATCAATCCTAGGTTCGACATATCCAAACCCATAGTATTTTGGGTTTCAAGGCTTCTTATCTTTTCCTCTATCACCTAGAATCTTCTATCAGCATCGGGTTGCAATCCTGCCCCAATATCTTCTAGAGAGAAAATGTCTTCTTGATCATCTTGATCCCACTGGGGACCGTTGTTACCTTGTATAGGACCCGTTGGAACTGGGATGGGAATTCCAGTTTGGTTTCCTCCGCCCGGAGGGATAACCGTCGGGATAGCATCTGCCCGTGGGGTACTGTTTTCTGGAGGTGGTACAGCAGAGGTTCCACCATGTAGGACCCCACTTCCATCAACTCTTGATACCAGAGGTTGCACCAATGTCTTCAACTGTTCTTGGCCGTTGGCTACGCCCTGCATCATGTCCATAAACTGCGCCATCCTCTCGCGAAATTCTTGAAGCTCAAGCTGAACTTGCTCCATAATCCTTTGTTGATTCCCCCTCGTAGAATACCTGTGGACTGTTGGGTCTGCTATCCTGCTAACTCTCTGAAGAAAACCACATAGAGATAAGATTAACGGTCCCAAGAACACCTTCTATGCTAAATGATGAAGGATGCAAAAAATGCAAAATGCAGACATGTAAATATGTTTCAGGGAAATTTCCCCCCTCGATTCTAGTTCCCAGGAGAAGAAGCAACCATAAAAAACCCCACAGACAGGTGAACAAAATAACAACTCCTCATATACTGACAAACCAAACAATAGTGTTCATACATCAGCTGAGTACAAAATAGAGATGACCTCAATCAACAAGCCTGATGATGGTCGATACATAAAAACAACAAGATACAAAGAAAGATAATCAAGCCGAGCGCCGAGAATGGAAATCCTCTAGCAGCTTCCGTGTAACACCCTTCTAAACCCCACGGAAAACATGTGCATAATCAGAGTAAAATTAACATGCATTCACAAAAGGGTGTCACACATAATTTCGAAACATCAAAACACCTGTCATGCTCATAAACACTTCAATAATTAATCATGCCTTTTCAAGATTTCACTTGCATGTAGCAGCGGATTCAATTATAACATAATTCTCTTAACATAATACTCAGATTCATCATATACTTCCACATTACTTAGGCATCAGGGTCAACATCATAATATTCCAATGAATACGAGAACATAACATAGAGTACATAAAGTATCTCTAAAACATAAACCAAACGATCCCAGTGTTACATGACCACAACATGACTCGACCCAATATAACTAAATTACTAAACAACTACGCCAAAAGAGACCTCGCAACTACAAGCAGTACTACTCCTTGATACCTGCACGATGTTAGATAGGACATCATTCCAGCAGAAGGGTGAGGAATATTATCATAATAACAATGCATATAATCATATATATAAATACACAAGCATAGAATACATATATTCCATATTTTCTCACCACAATTCATTATAACTCATCATGTACGTCACAACATATATATAAACAATTAAGGATATCACCAAGAATACTCATCATGTGCATATCCATGAATCTCAACATTCCACATAACATACACATATCATGTTTATTCACCAATTCACAATTTCACATTTACAATTCTCAAATCAACAACTCATGCTCATAAGCATACAATAGCCACATACTCACAACTCTTAATTACATAAGTAATGCACATACGCATATCCCACAATTTTCACCATACTTCATCATACGCATCATATACTTCACAAAGCATATATATATAGGCAAATATGGACAATTGTCAAACATATCCATAATTCTCAATTACACAAGTCATGTACATACACCTATACATAACTTCATACAATAATCATATATTCATTCCATGAGACTCAATGCAACTCAATGCAACTCATGCCATGTGGTACCAACACTTGTTATCATTTTTCGGTTTTTACACTTACACCGGGTCCACCCTTCTAGACCGATAAAAACAAAAGCCCGTTCCCGAAGCTTTCAAACTCACCCTTCTAGGTTTGGGACAAGTCACTAGTCTCCACGAAACAGGCAAATATTGCCTCTTGACTAAATGATGCATATCCAATCAACAACCAAATGCACTTAAGATCGTTCTCGCATCTTAATCCCATGCATTCTCAAATAATTCATCACTCAAGAATTATAACATGATTGCACATACAACATATCCATCTCAATACCACCAATATATTTATCAAGCAATGCACACATATTCACAATATGTTCTCATGCATTCTTCACATACAATTACAAGCAATGCACACATATTCATAATATGTTCCCATGCATTCATCACATACAATTACAAGCAATGCACAGATAATCACAATATGTTCCCATGCATTCTTCACATACAATTACAAGCAATGCACACATATTCACAATATGTTCCCATGCGTTCTTTACATACAATCGCATACAAATAATATGTATATATATATATATATATATATATATATATATATATATATATATATATATATATATATATATATATATATATATATATATATATATATATATATATATATATATATATATATATATATATATATATATATATATATATATATATATATATATATATATATATATATATATATATATATATATATATATATATATATATATATATATATATGTGTGTATATATATATATATATATATATATATGTATATATATATATATACATATATACATATATATAATATATATATATATATATATATATATATATATATATATATGTATATATTATAGAATATATATATATATATTCTATAATATATACATATATATATATATATATATATATATATATATATATATATATATATATATATATATATATATATATATATATATATATATATATATATATATATATTCTATAATATATACATATATATATATATATATATATATATATATATATATATATATATATATATATATATATATATATATATATATATATATATATATATATATATATATATATATATATATATATATATATATATATATATATATATATATATATATATATATATATATATATATATATATATATATATATATATATATATATATATTCTATAATATATATTCATCATTCATCACATACCATTTCATACAAGGTATACACATTCACAGTCAATATCATCATGCATTCACGTTTAATTCAAATGCATATATTGCCAAACGGCCACAAAATCATAATCGATTCCACAATCTAGGATTCACGCCATACAGCTACCCACAACATGTCATACAACAGCATATAAGCTACTCATACAAGAAGAGGTTGATCGCAACCGAACGCTCTAACTATTTAAGCCTCACTTACTTAAAACAATTAATCTCGATTAATCGATAAAATCGGCTAAAAGTTGGATAAAAATAATATTTATTTTCACCAAGTTATAGAACATATTATTAGCTTCAGTTTGATATAAAGAACGACAAAATCCGATAAACGGTGAAGAAGTTATGAAGTTTTGAAGTTTTGAAAATAATAGTTTCTCACACTTACAGTGTTAATCGGTTAACGCATATGGTTAACCGATTAACCACTCCAAAAACTCAGTTTTTAGGCCCCTAACACTGTGTTAATCGGTTAACGTATATGGTTAACCGATTAACACCTGAAAAACTCAGAAAAACAGCTACGGGTTTGAGCTTAAAACCCTCAAAAACTCGACCGATTCAATTATTTTCTCCCGATAAAATACCTACTCATCATTACCAATTATATATCAACAATTTAGGACTCTAAAACGCCAATTCTACGACTTCCAATTTTCCTCCAAAATCTTAACCTCTCATTTATCCAAAAATGTCAAAACTCATAAACTCAACCAAATTCGATCAAACGAAGTCCAATAATCACGACTAAGCATTACCCGACTAAACTACGAAATTTATTTTTGATTCTAAACGTTCAAAACTCGATTCTAACCGATTAAACCCCTTTTGCCCTAGAATGGAAAATGAGTAAAAACTCTCCAACTATCTCAACCAAATCAACAAACACATACCTGATCATAAACATTGATTGAATAATGATATTTCATACCCTTACCTTGATTAAATCGATAGCAAGAAGTTGATCTTGAGCTTCCCAAGCTTTTCCCTTCTTTCCTTCTCTTTTCCTTTCTTCCTCTTTCTTTCTCTCTTATTTCCCTTATGTTTTCCCCTTTTCTTTCCTTCCTTTTATTTTCCCTTTATATGTCTTTCTATCATATTTCCTTCCATCATAATTCCTCTCAAATTATCTACCAATTCATTTTCTCATAAAATATCTCATCTCATCATTAATTAGAGAATATCTAATATATCCACATTATTCTACCAAATAGAATAAATCAGTTAAATCCATTAACTCATATAAATTAAATAAATCCAATAATTCACTTAAATCAGATAAATCACACAAACCAATTAATTAGTACACAATAATCAATTATTGAAAATTGGGTTGTTACATTCTGCGTCTTAGGATGATCAGGTCTGACAAGTAGACCCTGTATGAGTTGCTCTCGTCGGTTGATGGTGCGCTGTAAACTATCAACGTGGTCGTCCCAGGCTCCTTTTCCAAAACATGCTTCAAGTCTGCTTCTCTTGGTATCTGCCCTCAATCTACACTCCTTTAGGTCTGCGATAGCTTGGCTCAATCTATACTCACTGTGATATCTAAGAGTTTCTTTTTCTGAGATCTTCTCGTTTTTTGCTCTGAGTTGACTCTTCAACTTGGTGATCTGCTATTTCAGCTTATCCTCTCGCTCTTTGTTGTTAGTGGACGTGGCGTTCCATACTAATTCAAACTTGGAGATCCTCAAGTAAGCCTTGTCTAGATCCTCTTTTTTGGTAGCAAGCACGCCATAGACAACGTTCAGATCTCGGCCTGCGCGTTCTCTGTCACTAGTCTCTTTTGTCAAATCTGTACCTAGTTTGTTGACGAGCTCAGTCTGTCTTTTAAAAGAATTGACAACATCAAGCTTCTCACTTCGGAGTTGAATGATTTCTTTCTCCAATTCTTCATTCGCTTTCTTCAACTCTTTCTTCTCCAACAACACCTGGTTGTATTTCTAAATGTCCACGGTAGTGGGTTCTTCTATCATGAGTGGATACAGAGGTGCAACTGAAGGAAATGGCATCAGAGACCTAGCGGCTCTATCCTTGATCCAAACCACGTAGGGGTCATAAGCTCGACTATTGCTCTTTCCTAATATTTCCTTACCTCGTCTGTGAATGTTACTCCATGCATACTCCATTCTAACCAAAGCATCAGCTTCCAACAAGCCTGTGAGATACAGAGATTCCTGTATCTCTTCTTCCTTAGGAGGACTCTTTAAAGCGTATCTAATTTGTCTGATCAACAAAGAGGGATTATAGCTAATACAACCCTTCCTTCCGACCAACGGGACGTTCGGAAAACCACTGCAACTATATATGATTTCGGTGCCAAGTATGTCATGATCAAACCATACGATGTTTTCTGCAGATAAACCCATCAACCTAGCAGACCAATCTGAGGTGTCAGCAGTAGCAACAAATGGACCTGTCTTTGGAATATGACTGAAGAACCACTTATACAACAAGGGTATACAGCAAGACACATTTTTACCTCTTCGCTTTTCATTCTTGTAATGGATGGAATGGTAAACATCTCCTAACAACGTTGGCACTGGATTCCCTGAAGCAAGGATATAGAAAGCATTTGTATCCACAAAGTCTGGCAAGTTGGGAAACAGAATGATACCATATAAGCACAGAGCGAGAATGGCATTGAACACAATCCAACAACCGTCTTTGGCGAGCTGTAAGGCCTTGTCAACTAGAAAAGGTATAGGAAACCCATATACCCCATTTAGATTGGTCAATCTTCCTGAGAACTCTGAAGCAACAAGATGAACAATTGCAGCAAGCTTAGCTAGATCAGGCTCGGTATCAACATGGTAAAAAGGCATCTGATCCAATGCTGGAACTCTAAGTAACACAACATATTCTTCCAAAGTCAGCGTCAGGACGTAGTCAGGAAAGATAAAAACATCTCAACTGAGGGTCATAAAACTATAGCAAAGCATATAAACCATTCAACTCGAACACTGAAGGTTTGTACACCAGAATGAGCAGCTTCCCATAAGATTCTTTGAACTCTACTTTCACCTTATAATCTGCTAAAGCAATCAAACTCAACAGAGAACTGATGTCGGGAGAAGGGAGCTTGTAGGCAACTGTCTTCTTCAAAGTCTCCATGTCAGAAAAGGAACAAAGATCACTAGAATCGAGGAGGAAAAGTACACCTGCAACACAGATACATGTTAATGAAAAGCAAATGCACATGCAAACATGAGATCAAGATTGATGTGTTGTAGTTTGAGACGACCGGCGCTTTGCTTTAGTCATAACCACATACTGACATTAGGACCCCTTGATATCAAGAACACAAATCCAAACTGTAAAGAACCGGGTAGTCTGAAAGCTAGAGTTTCCTGCACCCCCATCCCTCTCACAGGTAAGGACCTATCCACTGACAAGGTTTTGCATCCTATACGTTCATCAGCGTCACAGACTTTCTAGAAATGATGATACGTTCACCATTTCTGGTTTGGCATCATCATCTTCTGAAGAGGCCTCACTTAGCTGACTCACAAGTGATCGGTTCCCAGAGTCGACAATCCCTAGATCCAAAATTCCTTCGAGCCCAAAGGGTCAGAGAGAAAATCATTAAAGAGAATCTCGTTTGAGAACGAATTTCATGGCTAGCTGGTGCATGCAAGGCATACAGGCTCACCACTATTTTCCAATTCTAATGCTAAGTCTATACTCAAGCCTGGGTCTGGCTTATCTCTCAACAGAACAATCCCTCCCCACAGCACAACAATATGATATAAAATGCGGAAAGCAAATAAAGATAAAGCACATATGTACACACCCCAAAAATAAACAAACAAGCGCTAGGATTGACTCGCATAGGGGATATTCCTATCCCCAGCAGAGTCGCCAGCTGTCGCTACTGCGAAAATCAAGGCCGACAATGACAGAAGAGTCGCCACCGTGCGTTATTTATCCCAAGAGTGGGAAAGGAAACACTCAGAGAAAACCTAATGAAAAGAGGGATAAGATCGGCCATCGCAACCAAACCTCGGTTTGGGAGTCGGTTACGCAAGGGGAAGGTATTAACACCCCTCACGTCCGCCGTACTCGACGGGATCAACGCTTGTTGTCTATCTAAAAGGGTGATTGAAACTATCTAACTACAGGCTTGAGGACAAAAGAAAAAGAAAATGACTCGGCAACGCAATGGCGCTTTGTGCCTATGTATCTCGTCTGAAATGAGAAGTCAGAGTCAACGTAGTTCGACTAACTACGGGGTGAAAAAAGGGGGGAAGGTTGCTCGCCAAGACATCGCCATCTTGTGCCTACGTACTTTCATCTGGTATGAAAGATCAGAGCAAACATAGTTTGGGCTACGGGGGAACACAGGTTTGTTCAACTATTTTTTTAGGTCCGAGTAGGGTTAACAAGTAGTTCTAGCAGTTGGTGTATGCAGCTCGAGCATGGGGAGACTTAGGCGTTACCGTTTGCGGGTAGAACTAAGAGTTAACAACACTCTTGTTACGAAAATAATTTTTTCCGATTAAGAACTCCAAAGGGTGAAAAAAGGTTTGAAATGTTTTTGTGTTTTTAGAGAAGAAGTGTTTTTGAATTGGTTTGCAACTCATATCGCACTAGAGACTATGACTTAGGAGTGATTGCGCCGCATATCACCCAAAGGGTGCTATACTAAACAATCAAGCCATTGAAAGGAAACCCTTCAACAACCATTGTGATTGCGCCGCATATCACCCAAAGGGGTGCTATACTAAACAATCAAGCCATTGAAAGGAAACCCTTCAACAACCATTTCCCAAGTAGCTTAAGGCTTGTAATCGTATAATATTCATTAACCTTTATTAGGTGTTTTATGATTGTTTTGAGATGAGAAGAGAAAAGACGTACTAAAGGGAGACTAAATCCAATCCTAAAGTTGTCATACAATGGTGATCATAAGATTGATATGAAAGGGAAAAACTAACCTAATGTTTTCATGCGTAGGATTGAACACCTAATGTCTCTCCTACTCCCATCCTAAACGGAGGGACTAGGAATCCTAGGGGGATCATGGCACGAGGCCAAGTAAACAACAGATAAATCAATCGCGGATGAAATGAGAAAGAAAAATAAAATGATGAATTAAAATTAAAAATAAAATAAAAACATGGAAAATAAAGTAACATATTAAAAATAATAGACAAATGATTTTTTTTGGGTTTTTGGATATTTAGAATTATTTTTTTAAAAAATAAATAAAACAAACAAAACAAGTATATAAAATAAAAAACAAAAGGAATGAAAACAAAAAAGAGAACAAGGAAATGCATCCACCAAGGGTTGAACCCCTTGACCTCAAAGCAGCAGGCCCAAAACCCAACCATCTAGCCACGCGCGCGCATGTGAAGTTTGAAGGCAAGAGAAACATCAAATGTAAAGCATGGAAAATAAAAGGAATAAAAAGGCAAATCGCCCCCAAGCTGGGTTCGAACCAGGGACATGATAGTGAAAGGCAAGGCATTTAACCACTGGGTGGCGATGCATCCGTGTATTTATGCCACCCCATGTATTCATATACCAGAACAAGCGTGATTTTCTGGGCAAGGAAGCTAGCAAGAACACAAGGCAATAGCATGAAAACAAAAACATCTTAACTTAGTCAAAACTCAATCATTCTCAGCAAAATTTAGGTCTATCTTGGGTGAAATTTAACAAGGAATGCAATGGCAGTGTTAGTTTTTCAAGATAATATGCCCAAATTAAAATTGATAGCAACTGTCATGTGAAGCTTAGATGTGCATTTTGAAATCAAGGGACTCAAACCAGATGCATTTAAACTCATGTATGGCCTGAACAACTTTCAAATATGTAAAACATGGATTATAGATGCCAAGATCAGACAAAAAACATATCCAAACAAGATCTGGTGTGCAAGTTGCAAAGTAAAGCTTGAAATTGCAATTTGCAAGCCACAATTCAAAACAGAAAGAAAATATGATCAGATGGAGATATGCACAAGTTGTAAATACATGGTTCATGGATTCTTGATTCAAAAATCATACAAAAATAAGTCCAATCAAAAACTGATGTGTAAGTTGCACAAATTGCCTTGGAAATGCATTATGATGGCCATAGCTCAAAACAGAAGGGATCATGGTTTAAATGAAGGTGTGCACGTCTTTCAAATATGTTGTTCAATGATTGTAGATGCAAGGATAAGTCAGAAACCACTTTAAACAAAAACAGATGTGCAAGTTGCAAAGTGAACAAAAGTGTTAAAATGTTGTTTGGAAAACATGAATAGCCATGATGCAGCCTACATGCCTCAATACATTAATATACCACTGGATGATTCATGTACATACCAAATCATGAATTCAGAACACAAATGGCAAGAAAGAACAATCAAAACAGTTGGCACATGTGTTGAAAATACAAAACAAAAACTTGACAGCCAATAATGATAGCCACAAACCAAAAC